>JAVYIG010000892.1:0-425856 GCA_035222895.1 Strongylocentrotus droebachiensis
CTTCTTACCAATCAGAAGGCCTCGGTTTTTTTCTCCAGGAAGTGCCGGTGGACATAAATGCGCCAAATGTGGTTCTCAAATTGCAAAAGATCTCAGTGGGGGATCTACGGGGGGATTTAGGGGGTTTACCCCCCCCCCCCCTCCCCCTTGGGGCTGCCAAGTGAAAATGTGATGTGCATAGAAAACGCCATCATGTGTCCAGACCCTCACAGTATCCGCATTGTCATTGGGTCAAACCCCACTTAAACTCTTACTTGATTTAAAAGACGTTATCATGCACTGCTTTTTAAGGTCTCCATTGTGTTAGTATACAGATGCCAAGAAAAACATCACTTACGGGGTTCAAAATAGCAAAAAAATATTGCCTCGTCGCTACGCGGCTCGTGGACAAAGCTCGGCATCGTCATTGGGTCAAGCCCCCCCCCCCCCCCCCCCCCCCCCCCCCCGTTAATTGATTAAAAAGACGTTATCATGCACTGCTTTTTATGGTCTCCATTTAGTAGATGCCAGGAAAACATCAATTACGGAGGTTCAAAATAGCAAAAACAACAAAATAGCCTCGCCGCTTCTCTGCATCGTCATTGGGTCAACTCCCGCCCCCCCCCCCCCCCCCTTAGCAAAAAGCTAGTTCCGCTCCTGGATCTCTTGGACGGGGGTAGAAGAAAGCAATTTTACGTCATAATTATTACTCCAGGAACTGCCTGAAAATGCGCCTAATGTGGTTCTGAAATTGCAAATGCTTCCTACTCACGGAGGGGGTTCCGCACCAGCATTCCACGGTGTGACGACGAAATATACAGTAGCGAAGTAGCGCGGGCGCGCGCGACGGATGACATTTTGTTCATTAGATTACTGTGGCCTACTAATAACCCAGATGACAAATAGAAACAGTATGATACTCATGGGATCTTATAACCTGGATGATAAGAATATTATCTGGTACAGAAACTACTGGGCACTTTTAAGTAATTTTGTACAGTAGGTTAGCGTGTCGATATTTAGAATCAGGTGTGAAGTGAATCTATTCATATTGATTCATATTCATGTCATAAAAATGTTTTATTCACTTTTACCTATTCCCTTTCATAAATTTAAAGACTGATACAAACCGATTTTTAAATCAACGTTATACAAATGTGTCGCCATTTAAAAATATATATATTGACATATTTAGCTGTTACAGATATATTCATATTGCAACGCATTATCATGCGTAAGAGAATAGCGGTCCAAATAGGCCTATGGAAAGAAAACATGCAAAGCAGTCTTTATTGAAGAAAGGTAGTGTATCCCTTTTCAGCAACGGTACTCACTCCTTCACGATTTTGTACTATACCTAGTATTTTCCTGTGTCCGATAGTCCTCTCTTCTAGATCTAGCTGCGTTCTGATCCACGTGGTCCCCTCTTTGGCAGCGGCCTCTACCCCGAACGCCTCGCTGTCCGTCGTGTTGCCTGTCGTAGCGCTGGCGGAATGGGCCTCCTCTGGTACCGTCTCTCTCGCCTCTAACTTCCCTTTCAGCTCCCCTATCTCCATCATTTCCCATTTTTCTCTCAACTTCTGTGTCACTTCCTCGTCTTTGGAGGTTTTCTCCCCTAAATCTTTTAGCCATCATGGGGTCTCCTCTATCATGACTTCCTTCCCTCTTCTGTCTTCTCCACATAACGTTGTCTCGACACGTTGCAGCTCCTCTTCCTTGTCCTCTGGTCCCACCCCTTCGAAATCCTCTTCGTCTACCCCTCCCAAGGTCATCTCTCGAGTAAGGACGAGACGCAAAACGGCCTCCGTTGTCATCATCATCATCACCCCACATCTTTGTCAACTTCCAGATATCTGGAGTATACAGAGAAACATATGATTCTATAAGAACATATGGATTAGGTTTTATAACATATTTGATTTGATTTGAATTGAATTAATCTATTGGCTTATATATCAATTCAAACAAACATACCCATGCCCATTATTATGACATTGATACTACTTGTTTGGGCGTCCTCTGGAGGATGGCAGGATATGTGTTAAAGAGTGAGTGGAGCCGCTCTTTACAAATTGACTAAAATTGGCCTAAAATACTTCTTTTTATTTCAAGTTGACACTATATTATTTATAGTATAGTATAGTATACAAGTATATACAAACCATCATGTGTGGATTTTTAGAGACATAGACAATCCAATTCGGAAGACATTCCAGAAATTGATCCATCAAGTGGAGCATATAGCCACTCCCTACATGAAACTCATGAGTTACATTCAATCATATCAGATAACATTGAGTCTATGCTACTCGACATGTTTAGTACAGTTGCAGTGCTTGATGCTATGTGCAAGAAAGTATACATCTTTACTGAGAAAATTATAAAAATTGAATCAAAGCTCGAATGTCTGGATACAAAGCTTTCGGATCTTGAGAATGGAACTGGTTTTCTAGAAACAGACATCAGTCAGAGGTTGAGAATGTAAAAGCAACTAAAGCAGATTATTGATATGTAAATGACCTGAGAAAGAACACCGCCGATCTAGTAAATAGAACTTAGAAGTAAGCAAAACAAAGTCATCATTCACGGCATACCAGCAGGAGTAAAAGATTCCGTAACCAAAGATCGCGCACAATAAATGAGTCCCTAGTTTTTTTTACCAGAACCATCCACGTAGAGCGCTACGCTTCACTGATCCCGAGTCAATACTAAAGGGCTTTCACACCGGGCCTTGCGTAGAGTTGCGTAGAGTTGCGTAGTGTTGAGTACCGACTACGCCGATCGTACGCAACCCTACTCCGATCCTACGCAACCATACGCCGGCCTACGTAACTGTACGCGGAAGGACGCAAATGGGTACGCGAGCTGGACGCAAAAAAATTAACATGTTTAATTTTTTTCGCGTACCTTCGGCGTAGACACTATACGCAGAAAGTACGCAAGTCTACGCAACACTAAGCTACTGTACGCCATCCCTACGCAACACTACGCTACTGTACGCCGTCCCTACGCAATACAACGCTACTGTACGCCATCCCTACGCAACACTACGCTACCCTACGCCAGTCAGACCACAGCACACAAGACGATGCTGATGGTGAATGTTTATATGGGTTTATATTTATTTATTTATTTCTGATCTTTTGACAGGGTAACCCATTCACCAGCAAGTAGTGGTCTTCCATGGGGCCCTGAATGAACATATTTACATCGTTTATAACATTTATACAGAACAGTTACAAAAATAATACTCGTTTGCAAAATAAACATATATCATTAACCTAGTAAGCAGTAATGTCAATAGGAAAATATTAATTAAGTCGCAATTATGTGAATAAGTCATGTAAATATTACAGAACATGCACGTAGTGTATGTACGGCTGAGCCATTCACAAATTACAAGTTTGTTTAAACAATCTCTTAAATGAATTGACAGAGGAAGCCGTTCTCAACGAATTATCTAGCTTATTCCATTCAAATATGGAAGAAACAATTGGGCTACACTTATAACAATCAGTGTGAAATCTAGGCACACGTAAACATCCACTGTCTATTTGCCTTGTATGATGCTCATGTACATCATTAGGATTGATTAAGCCTACCTGAAGGTAAGAAGGTGCTAAGTTATGAACGCATTTATATATCATCATAACGCGACTTAACTCAAACCGCTTGTCTATACAGTGCGTCCCAGAAAAAACGAGAAGTATCGATGTTTTATCATAACTTAATCACAACCATAATTAATGAATGATACATATTTAGAAAGCTTAGAGTCTCTTCTTTCGGTTGATGCTACTCACGTGATGCATATTTCACGCATGAGTGATTAAAAGCAATTTGAAGGAAGGAAACCAAAAAGTGATTTGGCGGGCGGTATCTGAACTTCAAAGAAAAATTCATATTTCTAGAAAGTTCATTTTCTGCCCTTTCATATGACACCTCAATCAAGAAAAATGAGTGAGGAATGACAAAGTTCTGTTTGTTTAAAGTAGTGCTTGCATTTCCATAATTTTATTAAACGAATTCGTTTTCACTGGGTGCCTGCCGTAGCAAAAAGCAGATTTGACAAAAGACTTAACTCCGTTTCGTTGACAATCAGCCATGCATGAAGACTCTCGTCTACGGCTGATTGTCAACGAAACGGAGTTAAGTCTTTTGTTAATTTCGTTTATTGATACGGCAGGTAGCCAGTGAAAACGAATTCGTTTAATAAAATTATGGAAATGCAAGCACTACTTTAAACAAACAGAACTTTGTCATTCCTCACTCATTTTTCCTGAATGAGGTGTCATATGAAAGGGCAGAAACTCAACTTTCTAGAAATGTGAATTTTTCTTCGAAATTCAGATACCGCCCGCCAAATGTCTTTTTGGTTTCCTTCCTTCAAATTGCTTTTAATCACTCATGCGTAAAATATGCATCATCTGAGTAGCATTACATGAAAGAGAAGACTCTAAGCTTTCCAAATATGTATCATTCATTAATTATAGTTGTGATTAAGTTATGATAGAACATCGATACTTCTCGGTTTCGTTTTTTCTGGGACGCACTGTATAGTGTCATCCATTTAAGACTTGTGAACAAATCAGCCGACGGTGTGTCATATGTCTTGTTCAATATTATTCTTGCGGCCCTCTTTTGAATTTTTGGAAGCATAGTTGTATGAGAATGAAATCGGTTCGACAATAAAACAGAGCAGTAATCTAATCGTGGCAACACTAGACTGTTATAAAGTAACTTAAAGGATTTATGAGGCAAAAAACTCTTTGCTCTCTTTATCATGCTAATGTTTTTCTGGGTAAGTTTACTTACGTTTTCGATTTGCTTAGACCATTTCAATTCTTCATCTATCAAAAGTCCTAAGCATTTGGTGAATTGAACTCTTTTGATCAAATTGCCGTTTAATGAAATGGTGAAAGATTCAATTTTCTTGAGATTAACAGGAGAGCCTATTAACATGACACAAGTTTTGTCAGTGTTAAGAACAAGACGATTTCCCTTAATCCATGCCATGACTCTGTTTAACGCAACAGTTAATTTTTCTTCCACAACAGTTGCATCATTTGCACTGACGGTAAGTGTCGTATCGTCAGCATACATATCTATGATACCTTCAGGAGTACATTCAGGTAGACTATTAACATATATTGAAAATAAAAGGGGACCAAGAATTGAACCTTGTGGCACACCTAATTTGATGGTTGATGGATGCGACTTGGCTCCTTTGAATTGGGTCACTTGTTGTCGATCCCCTAAATATGATTTGAACCAATAAATAGTCCTAGTACTACAACCTATACAAGCTAGTTTATGTATAAGTAGCTCATGGTCAACAGTATCAAAAGCCTTACGAAGATCTATGAAGGCAACTCCAGAAATTTCTTTGTTATCAATATTCAACGACCATTGATTTACAAGTTTTGCAAGGGCAGTAGCTGTTGAATGTTTAGGTCTAAAACCAGACTGATTAGGGTGTAATAATTGATTCACGTCTAATAATTCACTGAGTTGTTGGTGGACGGCCCTTTCTATAATTTTACTCACGATAGGTAATATTGAAATGGGGCGGTAATTATTCAAAGAAGAAATATCTCCAGATTTGAATAATGGTACTACCCGAGCCTTTTTCCATTCACAACTCCTGTAGACAGGGATTTGTTAATGATATCACAAAGAGACCCTGCGATAACATTCTTCGTCATCTTTAAAAGTTTACAGCTGATATGATCTTCACCAGTTGTTTTATCTATACTCAGATTATCAATCTGTTTCAATACAAAATCCTCAGTAATCAAATTCAAATTAAATTGCGAATGAGTTGGACCAATATTATTGTCCTCATCTACTCTCAGTTGAGACTTATTCCTTCGCAGGTCCTTTGTAATCTTAGTAGCATTAGAAATGAAAAAGTCATTAAAAGCTTCAGCAATTTTTGCATTGTCTGACACATTAGCACCATCAACATTTATGCTATTGGAAGATATAGGTAATGACTTAGGCACAAGGTTTCTCAAACATCTCCACATTTGCTTACTATTGTTATGATTTTGCGAGATCTGGTCTGCATTTTATTCTCTTTTTCTTTTCCTCATAAAATGAATAACTGTATTCTTTAGATATTTGTAGGTGTCCCAAAGATCATCACTTTTGTTAGCTTTAGCAGCTTTGAGAACTTTATCACGTTCCGTCATAAGCTTAACAATCTCGTCAGATATCCATGGACATGCCTTTTTTCTCATCCGCTTTTTACATACTGGTATGTGCTTGTTGATTATAATATTGATATAACCACATATCCCACGCAACATCAACATTATCTATATCTTTTATGACCTGCTCCAGTTTAAATTCCACTAGGAATCTTTTGGAGGAACAACAACCAAGTACCAAGTAACGAAGGAGTACTTCTCAATTCACTGTAAAATTTCTCCTCGTCAAGATTTTTAAACGAGCGAAATTCTGCGTATTCAGATTTGTTATGGATCTTTGCACTAAAATCGCGAACCGTGTACACCAAATAATGATCACTTATGCTAGTTTCAAATATTCCCCATTCATTGTAAAGTTCCTTGTCTGATATATACAAATATCAAATCAATTAAAGTAGAAGAGGTATTTGTAACTCTTGTGGCAGTATCAATTAGCTGACTTAGCCCGTACATATTTGTATAAACATTAACTTTTCAGCATTCAGATCAAGTTGGTGTGGCATACAATCACAATTTAAATCACCTAAAATAATACAGCTCATATCTTCCGAGAGAGCAGAGTCCAAATTTCCGTCTAATTCTTCAAAGAAATCAACGTGAGAATTTGGAGGTCTGTAAAACTCTCCAACCAGGATGGGAGACTTATTTGGATAATGCAATTCAAACCAAAGGCATTCTAAAGTAGATGAAATCAAATCATCCCTTCTTTTATAATTGAACCTCTTGGACATATATACAGCCACACCACCACCATGTCTTGTACGGTCTCTACGTAATAAAATATAATCATCTATATACAATTCAGAATCATCAATCATGGAGTCGCAAAATGTTTCATTTAAACCAATAACATCAAATGATGCATTTCTCAGAAGTAATCTAAGTTCGTCAATCTTAGCAACTAAGCTATGAATATTCAAATGGGCAAATTTTAAGCCCCTGTTTCTAAACGGAGGAACTGAACCACCTTCCAACTGTTTAATGTTACTCTTATTCAGTTCATGAGATTGATCCTGAATATTATGATGTAGTATGCCAGTACCAGAGACAGAGTTTAACTGCATGTTGCCATGACGAGACGTAGATGCTCGCTCCACCCCTGTTGAGCTTTTGTCAGTGGAAACATTGGAAGAGCAGGTGCAGACTTTAGCCTCCCTCTCGGAGCACTCATCTCGAAATCCTGCGTTGAAGACCCAACAACTTCAGCGTAGGACGTTTGCTGAGAAGGTGTAGGTGGCCCTTGAGGTCGCTCAATAAAATGGCGTAGATTCGAGGCAAGAACAGCTTGTCCTGCCTTATTGATGTGGACCCCATCTCTGCCAAGGTGCCTGTCACCTATGTTATCGTTGTCAACGAAACCCCATCTCCTTTCACGGGCAGCTCTTCTCAATCGCCCATTAACCCCATCGACACTGCGCCTCTGGTGAACCGATTCCCATCTGCGGTGTATAACACCAGACAAGCATACATCACAGCCTTTTGCTGCGATCACGTCTGCTAATGCTATGATGTCATCGGCGGTGGATGTACTACCATAGTACCATTACCTTTCGCCAAGTCATTTGACCCGACATGTAGAATGACGTCTCCTTTCGCCTTTACACCCTCAGTAGCCTTCTTAGAGGAGATATCAGCCACCGTTGCCCCTATATATGAACTGTGAATCATAAGAACTCTTTAATCGGTGTTTCAGGGTGATGAAAGACTGTTATTCTTGCTGTGATTTTTAATTCATGATAACATGCATCTTGTGAATATGTTCATGTATAATAACATGTCAAAGTCCTGTTAAATTACACACTTTAATTTTCAGAGTGTCAGCAGGAGTTTATTGTCAATTTTTAGACTGTTTTTATCATTATGGTAATCATTACTTCGTGATTCAGAAGAACTAATGTAATTTGTGTTAGTTATTTCCATTTAAACTTCACGGTTTAAATTTCACAGTGTTATAGCAGGAGTTTAAAAGTCAGAGTTTTTTTCCGACAGTCATTATTACTGAAATTATAACTTAATTTACGATCAAGTTATCCGGTAATTATGTTCATGTCTAATAACATGTAAACGAATTTTAAATGTCACAATTTTCTAACTGATTTTTATTAAAGTATTCATTACCTCATGATAAAGTTGCGTAACAATATGCAAAAGTTTTTGTAAATCCAGAGTGTCAGCAGGAGTGTGCTTGATACACTTCTTGTTATACAATTAGTGCATTAAAGTTGTAGTATTTACAAGAATACCAGTCATGTTAATTTCTTCCATATCTAGGTGAAATTTTCTTGATCGATTTCTTTTTCGAATAATCTCGCCCTTTTAGTAATTTGGTTTTGAAATCAGCATCAATGTTTTGTAATACTTGAATGTTTAATATTTTTGTTTACATGTGTGCGTTCTTACATTTATTTTTTTCATGAAGAAAAGGTGTTTCTTTGACTTTATTTTGTATTCTTAATATTACAAGGTATTTCTGACTGACATGTTTTGTTTTGTTATGGTTTATTCAATTTGTGATTTTTATATCTCAGGCTGTTGAAAAAAGGGGAAAAAAGAGAAGATTCACAAACGGATGCCTCACGCGAAATGTTATTATGTTTTGTGAAAATCTGTATGTATTTGTGTGGGTTTATTTGCTTGTGTGTACGTTTGTGGAACTGTTATTATGTTTGTAATATAATTTTGTTTGATTGTGGTCCTGTTTTTATGTTTTTAATATAAATTTGTTTGAATGTGGTCCTGTTTTTATGTTTGTAATATACTTTTGTTTGATTGAAATGAGGGCCGAGGGCCCAAACGACTGTAATTAAAACAGCAGTGATGCGTTCTGAATAGCAGGCATCAGTGGATTGAGGGGCAGAACACTAGTTTATAAAGCGCCAATGACGACACTAGCAGCTCCTACGAGCGTCTATCGCATTTTTAGACGGCGTTTTTGCACACAGTAAGCAACTCTACGCAACCGTAAGCAACTCTACGCCAGGCCTACGCAACCGTAAGCAACCCTACGCCTGGCCTACGCAAGCGTACGTAACCCTACGCCAATTGCATACGCCACCGTACGCCGGCCTACGCATAACCTACGCAGGGACTACACCGAAGCATCATTTTAGTCATGAATACGCAGCCTAACTTCGGCGTAGTCGGTACGCAACACTACGCAACTATACGCAGATCCGGTGTGAAAGGGGCTTAACTCATAGCCTGCCATGAGGCTGCATGCACGCTATTGTTATAGTGCCTTGTGCACGCTAGCAAGCCACTGCTCCTCTGCTTCTTGCATGTCTGCACGCATATGTAATAGCAGTTATTGTTTATGCCCATTGGACTGTGCCTTGTGTTTCGCACGCGCTATTGACAGTACCATCGCGTTAATCCAATTATCTCGTTATAAATTTGGCACTCGGGGGATTTGTGGCCTGGCACAATAGGGATTAGCCCTTTGGCAGGATAAGAGTTAATGCCCGCGTCACACTGTACCGAAGTTGACATAAGATGGACACACGATGAAGGAACATTCCAAATTCGGCTCTGATCGTAAACACATCGGGCCATATCGGGCCATTCGTGAGGGCATCTGAGGCAATCGTATGACTGCCGGTCGATTTTTTTTCAGGCTCCGGCAGCAGCTTCGTGAGCGGTGGCAAAATCTTTGGCGTGCCAAAATATTGCCCGAAGACCTTGCGAAGGTTCATATTCGTGTTGTATTCGTGAGTCCATGTTGCCCTTCGTAAGGCCATCGTGAGGGCATCTTGTCAAATCGTGTCATCTTCGTAATTACTTCGTGTGATCATCGGTGTCATCGGGCACTTATCGCCTCACGAAGACAATACGAAGGAAACAAGAAGCTGCCCGAATGTCTTCGGAAGGCAACACGACTACGTGAAACCCTCGCAATGCCATCGTGAAGCCATCGTATTATAGTACGATGACATCCAGATGGGACAACGGTGTCGCCGAAGACAGCCGAATTTAAGTAGCTCAAGCGTTTCCCATGTGTCATGGTAACGTGGACATATGTTGCAATAAGCTATATTTCTCGTATCTATACTGATTGTTTTTCAGATTCAATATATCATGTTATGCAATGTTTTATATTACATTATGTGTTTTTAATTTTGCTTGTAAACTATTGTTATTCGGCTTTTCATATCTATTCAGTGCCTCTTTTCAGGGGCAATAAATGCCCCTTTACACCTCTGACAATTTCCTTTTTAACAATGATACGTGCTCCTTTTCCTTTCTAATATAAGTGGCCTATCCCCTTTTCATTAATTCCTATTTTCAACTCTTATGAATGCCTCTATCAAATTCTGATGGGTGCCCCAATTCAGTCGACAAATTCCCATTTACCATTCTCAAGTGCCTTTTTAATCCCTGGTGAGTGCTTCTTTTCAGGTATAAGAAATAGTGTCTTTTCCTTTTCGATAAGTGTCCCCTTTTCTTCTCTTTTCAAACGTGCCCCTAATTTAAAGTGACAATTAGGGCGATTTCTCCCAAAGCTCGCTCGCTACACTCACTCCGCATTGATTTCATAGATTATATAATTATGTTACTTATAAGGTCTTTTTAATCTTCGGTTATGAGAATGTGAGTATAACCCCATCAGTATTGGATTTAATTCGCTTTATAAGATGTAATTTTTTGCACTACGACCTCACAAATCTTAACATCTTTCCTCGCTCGCATATGAATATTCAGACCATCATACCCAACTGCAAAATATGATGCTTAAACAATATCTTGTATGATGAACAAAGAGAAATATATATTGAAAGCATCCATGTTAATGTAACCACAATGTATAGGGGTGCATGCCAATGTCTAACAAATTGTATATTTTCGATTTTCGATTTCCCTTTATAGGTGTAAGTGCCCTTTTTTGTTGATCCCATCCCCCAATTTGGAAGTCGCTCCGACGCCCCTGCTCTGAGCATCATTAATTTCCGATCAGCAATTGAATTTCCCACCGTCGGTCAAAGATTTTATACCATCACATGACGCCTTCGTGACCTAGTTGGAACGCATCGTACTCTCAATACGACGTCGTGTAGCCATTGTGTGTCCTTCGTGTGGCCTGCGGGTACACTTCTTATTACAAATTCACATCTTCGTGTTGCCTTCGTGAGTGCATCGGGTGCCATCGTGTGACCCTATGTAGGCATCGTACTTGTTTCGGATTTTGGATTTATGTCAACTTCAGGACAGTGTGATGCGGGCATTATACAGCCTTGCACTAAAAATGTTCGAATCCGTTGTGTAAAGGTGGGAATCAGCGACGATGTTAAACCAGATACGTGAAATACACACAAACGGCTAATAACGAAAGTCAGGCAATTACGAGATGAAAATAAGTTTACGTTTATCCCAAACTCTGCCCCGAGGGTGATTAGTTTTAAAATTGTCCCCAAAGATGCCCCACGATCCCTAAAAACGCTCTGACCTTTAAATCTTCTTACAAATGGCAAAGAAGATGACACTAATGAATGTTAACATGTTGAAACAATAACTTGACCAAAAATATGAACTCGGCAATCGTCAACGAAATTCGTCTTTACTTTGGTACAAAGAAATGGGGCAGGGGCGACCGAGAATTGTCGAAAAATATATTTTGACTGTTTTTACTTTGTTCTATTTCGTGTCACCTTAGCTACGATCCGTGTACTTGTGTTTATTTAAGGCCTAATATATTATGTAGTTAAAATTGCTCCAATTATACTCTGACAAACGACATTAGACAGATAATCCAAGAAAGGGATTGTTCATGTTGTCCACTGAGCAAAAATAATGGTCTGAGCGATTTTCACATTTGGCCATTATTAAGTATTTCGTGACATCCTCATAATGGCCTTGGAACTCAAAATACGAAAATGCATATTTTGACGTATAATTAAATTGTCGGATCTTCTTGACGAAAATGGTAATATCTTTTAACCTTCTTTCAATTTAGAAACAAATATAAGTTTGAATACAATTTTGTAGATAATTGGAAAAATAATATCCCTAAAGGTTCAGAGGCAGACCTAACAGCTCAAGAGGAAATGATTAAAAATATAATGAAGGTAGCGAAGATATGTCGCTATATTCATAATTTAATTGTTCAACAGGTTTTAGTCCCCCTAAATCAATAGATAAATGGAATTCTCTGTTTAATATCCCAAACGTAGACTGGGCTTTTAAAAAAATAGTTCCTGTTAGGTCATGTTTATCTACACGGATCCGTTATTTTCAGCTTAAGATAATACATCGTATAGTTGGTGTTAATAAATATCTTAAATTATTAAATATAGTTGATGTTAATAAATATCTTAAATTATTAAATATTTCGCAGTCAGACTTATGTTCATTTCGTTATAGCTCCGTGGAATCTATAGAACATTTATTTTGGTTTTGCCCAATCATTAGAAGGTTTATTGCGGATGTTCAACATTTCATTTTAGAGGATAAAGTTACTTTGAATAAAATTAATTTCCTATTTGGGTTTTATGGAAACGTTGTAGTTCAATTTAATTTTTACTATTTTGTATGCCAAATACTATATATTTTCCAACAAATGCAAAAATAGCGTACTCTCACTAAATTCTTCCAAATGCATGTTAAGTTATTATCGTTCTCTTGAACAATACATTTTTGTTTTAAAAAAAAAATGTATCATTTTATAATAGGTGGAAAAACATTGTGTTGCTTTAAAAAAAAAAAAAAAAAAAATGTACCACGTCTTGTATAATTCAGCTATGTTCTTGTTGATTCTATTGGTTATATTATGTATGTATATTCATATATGTTTTGTTATGTTTTGCAAATTCGAAAGCAATATTGAATAAAGATGATTTTATTAAAGAAAAACAAATATTCTGACGTCAGCATATTATGGAAAATTGATTGTATCTCTGTAAATGTTGATCGATTTTCTTCCAAATTTGATATGTTGTAGCTTTGACAAATTTCTCCAAGCTTAGTGATCACTATTTGCAATGACGAATATCGTCATTGCCTTGTTTTCGTTCACATTCTGCCCCATTAATATTCTTCTTCTCCGAGTTTTCCGTGTTGTTTTCGTCAGGAAATCGCATTCGTTTTGCACGTAGTGCTTGTTATCACTAGTTATGCCCTTTTCTCATGTCCGTTTCCTTTCAAATTTTGTAGGCATATTTTCTAGCAACTCATCAAGGTCACTACATTCTTCGATTTACGAAATCACTCATGCATAACCGTCCAGGCGCCATTTTGTCCGTTTCCGGCCCGTTTTAAGGTCTTTCTTTCTTCCTTCATATCTCCATTATCCTAGATCCTACAAAGTTCTAACAAATTTCTCTAAATAGTCCAAGATATGTTTTTTCATCTGCGACGCATAACCTGACCTTCAAAATGCCATCTTCGCTCTGCAAACTCGAATCCGAAACCGACTCCGTGAAAAGTCTCATACAAAAATAGGAAAATTGCCATAACTTTCTCATACCATTTCCGTTTCGTCTCATTTTCTAGCAGTATCTTTATATCATAATTGCACAAAGCCATGCTGAATATAACGCTCCAATAAATATGCAAAAAATAAATAGCGGCCTCTAAAGTTCTTGGAATTAGCTTTCTTTCTGTGGCTGTATCTCCATCGTTTCTGGCCAAACCCGTACCCTTTTTTGGATTTTGATACTTGAAGATATGCCCTTTCCAGCCAAATTCAAAATTAAATACCCTAACGCTGACAAAATTTGAGAAAATTGCCCTCCAATTATGCAGTTTTCAGGAAAATTACGAAATAACTTTAACTTGCTCTAAAATGACGATCAATATACCTACATCAATGGGCGGCTGTTTGTGCCACAGCACGCGTCACCACATGTTCATCATGCACTAAATCCCTTTGGTTTTGCACGCAGTGCTTGCGAGCCCTTTCTAGGTCCCTTCCTCTATTCCAATTCCCTCCAAACTTCGTAGGCATAGTCTCTAGCATCCTTTCAAGGTCACTGTATTCTTCGTTCTCAAGAATCACGGGCCGTTTTGGTGGTCTTTCTTTCGCCCTACCTATCTCCACTAAACCAGAAGCTACATACTTCCAAATTGCTCTGGATATTCCGAGAGAAGCTCTTTCGTTTGAACCGTAGAACCGTCATTACACGCACATTGTTGTGACACGATTGCATGTCTAGATTTCATTTTGATGACGTTATCATAGTGAACATTTCAATGTCAGAATGTTCTTAATGTGCGTGTTATGCCTATGGAAGGTGAATTTCGTTTCCATCATAAATCTATATGACATTGTTCTTTCAGCAGTATTTCCCTTATTTTTGCTCTTTTTTCTCCCAAATTTGAGTATGTTATAGCTCAGACTATGCGCTATCGCAAATCTGCCTTTTATATTTTTTATCAGATGTTGCGATCATGTCGAAATTTTCAATTGAAAGTTGAAATTGCGACTATGCCAAGGCTGTTTGTCAGCTTTGCATATATTGTCTATGAGACATATGTTGGTCTATTGGTTAAAGCACTCGACTCCTATTCCGGTGACCCAGGTTCGATTCCGGGTGGGTCAATTTTGCCTTCATTTTTTTTGTTTTGCTTTCATTTTATGTTTGATTGTATCATCGTCTTCGACTACTATATTAAACATATCATATATAATCATAGACAATGTGATAAAATCCTTAGTTTGGTACAACCCTATGGGTACGGCCATGCATTATGGGCACACAGATGATTTTTTTTTCTGTTGGGGACCGGGGGAAATTCAATGAATTATTGATAATTTATTGCATGTTCTTTGTTTATTTTTATTTGTAGGAACTGCCCCCTATCCTAGCCCCCGCTGCGTACAGTCATGGTTCATGGGCAAAGCAATGGCCTCGTAACTGTGAGGCCCCAGGATCAAAACCGTGTCGATGTGCTATAGTGCCCTTTTGTGGAGCATTAATCCTCATTACTGTAATTTATGACTTAAGGGCGTAGGTCCCCTAGTTGGTAAGCATAGTAGCAATACACATGCTTAAGCAGTCACGCAAAACAAACACTGGCAAATTATTATTCAATAAAATTTGAGAATGTATACTATTGAATCCATGACACATGCTCCGCCGACGATTGCTCCGCCAATAAATGCTCCGCAAAAAGTGACAATTGCTCCGCGACATTTGCTCCGCGACATTTGCTCCGACGTCAAATGCTCCGCCGACAGTTGCTCCGCCGACAATTGCTCGGCCGACATTTGCTCCGCCGACATTTGCTCCGCCGACAATTGCTCCGCCGACAATTGCTCCGCCGACAATATTGCTTCTCCGACAGCTCCGCCAAAAAAGTGCCCTGTAAAATTCAAATGCTCCAACAATGCTTCTTTCTCAAAGTACCCCGTTGAAGACAAATATGCTCCGCCGCCGTAGCAGGAGTGCTCCGTAAAAGACAAATGCTCCCTTTTGCAGCAAAAAAAAAGATAGGAAGAAAGGAAAAGAAAAGAAAAGAAAAGGACAAGAAAACATGGAAAAGAAATGGTTAAGAAAAGAAAAGGCTAAAGACAAGCAAAAAGGGACACAAAATAGATAGAGAAAGATTTAATTTCAATATTTTTGCATTGGCCAACAACTTTGTGTCGGAACGGTGTCGGTATAATATAATGACGGTGAATTCTGCCGGCACGACGTCGCGACACGTCGGGGAAAATGATAAATAAAATGGTGTATGAAATATAGGCCTACATACTCGTGAAATAATCATTGATTAAAAAAGGGGCGGTAGGCAGGCAGATGGTTTTCAGTTATTGTGAAAAGGATGAAAATTCTCTCGCTCGCTATAAAGCTTAATATGTTCGTATTACATGTTGTACATCAGTGATTTAAAAGCGATGCTATTTCAATCACTATTTGTTGAAAAAAGGTCCACTCAAGGTTGACAAAAGTTAATATATTACTTAAAAGCTTCTGCACCTCCCCCCCCCCCCCTGTTACACCCACAAATGTAATAACGCCCACAAATGTAATAACACTTTACCCACAAATGTAATAACACCCACAAATGTAATAACACTTTACCCACAAATGTAATAATTTCACCCACAAATGTAATAATTTTGAATCGCCCACAAATGTAATAATGACTTTACCCACAAATGTAATAAATTTGAAGTGATATTTTGTCGAATTTGTTCAAAACTAAAACCTTGTAATAAAGCATGGGTATAGCGCAGTCTTTACTCCAGACCGGGTTATTTCAAAAAATTAAAAAATCTTCAAAACTAAGACCCCATAATCCTTTTCCTGTGGAATAACATGAGAATCGAGCGTAGTCTTTCTTCCAGACACGGTTATTCAAAAGTATTTTTTTTTTTTTTTAACTTTTAAACTAAGACCCCACCATCTTCCAAACTAAGACCCGGTAATAAAGCATGGGTTTAGAGCGTAGTTTTTCTCCCAGACCCGGTTATTTCAAAACTTTTTAAAAATCTTCAAAACTAAGACCCCATTTTCAAAACTAAAACCCTGTAATAAAGCATGGGTATAGCGCAGTCTTTACTCCAGACCGGGTTATTTCAAAAAATTAAAAAATCTTCAAAACTAAGACCCCATAATCCTTTTCCTGTGGAAGAACATGAGTATTGGGCGTAGTCTTTTCTCCAGACCCGGTTATTCAAAAGTTTAAAAAAACAAAAAAACTAAACAAAACAAAACAAAGAAAAAACCTTTTAAACTAAGACCCCTCCATCTTCCAAATTAAGACCCGGTAATCATTTCAGACTTGTTCTTGTTTATATAGCTGCTTGAGTGTTTCAGAAGTAGGGAAAACTGTAATATAAATGTGTTTTGTTTGTATTTGCCTTTGAATAAATTTCGTTCTCCTAAATTCACACCGTGTACCGCGTACCAATTGGTAGTCTTCAGTATAAGTAATTGATACGTTCATCACATGAAGAAAGGTAATTCATTCACGCACTCATGAAAATATATCATCGCAATCCAACGTTTCAATGTCACTTATAGCGTACATATATACCCATATATATATATATATATATATTATGTTACATATCGTGAACATATTTCATAATCACATGCATAAAACAATCAGCGTCAATATTTAAATAATTTAAGGTCACTCATTCGATTACTTTTTTTTTCTACGAACATTGAATTCCAGGATATTTGTGGGCGTTAGAATATTTACATGATTAAAAAATCGTCGACGGTCAACGAACCACGAATCGGTCCCTCCTCTGTGTGTTATATATATGGACCATTTTGACTGATTCGTCAGTTCGTGTGACCGCCGACCAATCATTTATTTGTGACGTGTTGTATCCACATATGTAATAATGTAACTTATTTTTAAATGAAAAAAGAGGAATAAGATGGTGGGTCTTAGTTTCGAAGATTTGTTTAAATTTCTATTTCTTTTGAAATAACCGGGTCTGGAGGAAAGACTACGCTCTATACCCATGTTATTCCACAGGAATGAGATGGTGAGGTCTTAGTTTGGATATTTTTCTTCTTTTTAAAAATAACCGAGTCTGAAGTAAAGACAACGCTCGATTCTCATGTTATTCCACAGGAAAAGGATTATGGGGTCTTAGTTTTGAAGATTTTTTAATTTTTTGAAATAACCCGGTCTGGAGTAAAGACTGCGCTATACCCATGCTTTATTACAGGGTTTTAGTTTTGAACAAATTCGACAAAATATCACTTCAAATTTATTACATTTGTGGATAAAGTCATTATTACATTTGTGGGTAAAATCATTATTACATTTGTGGGTAAAGTGGTTATTACATTTGTGGGTGAAATTATTACATTTGTGGGTAAAGTGTAATTACAGTTGTGGGTGTTATTACATTTGTGGGTAAAGTGTTATTACATTTGTGGGCGTTATTACATTTGTGGGTGTAACACCCCCATTTGTGGTTGATTCAAAATTATTACATTTGTGGGTAAAGTGGTTATTACATTTGTGGGTGAAATTATTACATTTGTGGGTAAAGTGTTATTACATTTGTGGGTGTTATTACATTTGTGGGTAAAGTGTTATTACATTTGTGGGCGTTATTACATTTGTAGGTGTTACACCCCCCCCCCCCCCCCCCGAAAAAAGGATTGCGTCTTTCGTAAAGGTTTATAATTTTTTCCAATCAGTGTCTCCTGATCGGGGAATTAAAATGCACCCCCATCTCAAAATGCTTCCTACGACCCTGAATAACAACAACAAAACAAAAACAATAACACATGAAAGAAATATTGTCGGCAGAGCAAATGTCGGCGGAGCAATTGTCGGCGGAGAAAATGTCGGCGGAGCAATTGTCTGCGGAGCAAATGTCGGTGGAGCAATTGTCGGCGGAGCAAATGTCGTCGGAGCAAATGTCGGCGGAGCAATTGTCGGCGGAGCTGCCGGAGCAACTGTCGGCGGATTAATTGTCGCTTTTTGCGGAGCATTTGTCACCGGAGAAATCGTCGCCGGAGCATGTGTCGGGTTACCATACTATTATCTAGATCTATTAGGAACAAATCATTGTCAAAATAAGTCCATAAATTGGGGTAACAAAAATATTCCAACTTTATGTGCAACAGTGTATATCTATCTGGTTGATGTCCAAAGTCAGCTACAATATCAAATCGTCCCATTTCTATGACGCTAGTCTCCTTCCCAGACGTTTATATTTGTCCAATCATTCAGCCCAGGTATGTGCAATGTTTACGTTTCTCCCACAGACCAGGGATCTCCCTGCACAGACATAGAATTGTTTACACGTATATACAGTGCGTCCCAGAAAAAACGAAACCGAGAATTATCGATGTTCTATCATAACTTAATCGCAATTATAATTAATAAATGACACATATTTGTAAAACTTAGATTCTCCTTTTTCATTTGATGCAACTCACATGATGCATATTTCATGAATGAGTAATTGAAACCAAAAAGTCATTTGGCGGGCGGTATCTGAATTTCAAAGGGAAAATCACATTTCTAGAAAGTTAAATTTTTGCCCTTTCATATGACACCTCAATCAGGAAAATGCTTGCCTTTCCATAATTTGATCAAACGAGTTCCTTTTCACTGGCTGCCTGCCGTAGCAACAAACAGAGTCGACAAAAGACTTAACTCCGTTTCGTTGACGATCAGCCATGCATCAAGTCTTTCGTCTCCTTTTTTGGGGGACGCACTGTATAACTTATCTCTTTCTCTATACAGTGCGTGCCAGAAAAACGAAACCGAGGATTAGCGATGTTTTATCAATCAAAAATATAATTAATAAATGACACACATTTGTAAAGCTTAGATCCTCTTCTTTCGGTTGATGCGACTCATAATGTTGACGATCAGCCATGCACAAAGAAGACGAAAGACTGGATGCATGGCTCATCGTCAACGAAACGGAGTTAAGTCTTTTGTCAACTCGGTTTGTTGCGACGGCAAATGAAAACGAATTCGTTAAATCAAATTATGGAAATGCAAGCATTACTTTAATTCAACAGAACTTTGTTATTCCTGACTCATTTTTTCCTGATTGAGGTTTCATATGAAAGGGTAGAAAATGAACTTTTAGAAATGTGATTTTCTCCAAAATTTCAAAATTTGTTTGGCATATATTTCCAAATTCTATATTTAAAAAAAATGGAACGTTTGTGAGAACGGAGAGAGGCCAACTGCTATTTGAATGCCTAGTATGCGGCTACGTATCAGTCGCCCCTTTCTCTTTCACTCTCTCCCTCTCTCTCTCTCTCTCTCTCTCTCTCTCTTAAGTGTATTAGAACAGATGTTTATTTGAAAAACAGATGAGCCATTTCCGAAACTACTCTCTCTCTCTCTCTCTCTCTCTCTCTCTCTTAAGTGTATTAGAACAGATGTTTATTTGAAAAACAGATGAGCCATTTCCGAAACTACTAGGATAAAGTGCATAAGTAGTATTTTATGGGGTTAAAATCCGCAAAAAAAATATCGTTGCTTTGCTCCCGGGCATTTTAGTATCAACATGATTAGGGGTGGGGGAGTTTTCCAAGTGCATCATGATCTCATCGACTCTTGGTCGTGTAGGCAGACGGACTCGAGAGCTAAAGCTGGCATATATTAGTGCCATGGTTACAGAATAGTTATATTCCATTGATATAAATTATATTATTTTGGGGGGCGTGGGGGAATCTTTCCACGTGCATCAGTATTTTACTGCCGCATACAGCCTCTTTTCATCGTCATACAAAGACCACTATACGAGTGATTTCCTGAGGCATGTGTAATACAACCTCGCAGTGGCGTTTCCAGACATTGATAAAAAGATGTAGGAAATTTACCTCAGTTGCCCAAATGCCCATTGTCTAAAGGCAAGCTCACGGAAGAAATGTGCACTTTTGTCCTTCATTTTAAGACGTCCAATGCAATCAAGAATATTTGATGGGCTTTAATTGATTTGGTAAGCCTGAAAGCGGGCGCTGCGTAAGCGAATCTAACCTGTACCGTCGTTTCAGTGATTAATCAAATATGTTATTATTGTATTCCTTTACTTTCAAAATTATCAAAGGATTGTCTGGATTGCAAGGTGCCTCACTCCCCCCCCCCCCCTATCTGCCCCATATGTTGTAAGTGTTATTTTGCGGATAACACCACTTTCCGTTATAACATTCATCTTCAAAAATATAATGTGTCATCACCGTAGGTCTTTGTTAATCCATATCCTGTTCTCATGCATGTTCAGTAGGTATTGCGCAATGTCACCATCAGATGTGACGTGTCGGGATGGTCTTGCGCAATCAGCGTACATTCTGCATCACTTAGTGAATAAATTGCAATTTTACGTTAATGTGGGGCACTCATGTTAAATGTAGATGAGACTAAAAACATTTTTTTTAATGTGGCGTTGCTGATCTTAAAAGAAAAAGTTCCTTAGTGAGTGAGATACTCAACTCATATTAGGTACTGTCAATCCAGTAGTCAAAAGAGAAGAGGTGGTTGAGTTTAGTGGGGTGTTAAAAATGAAATGGGTGGCTTCAGAATTTGGTAAAAGAGGGGTAGGGGCAGTTACGAAATAATTGTGACAAGCATATCAATTATAAAACAAACACACAATGGTCCTCTTCAGCCAAGCTTAAAAGTGTGGTAGAGATGCCTGCGACTCACCCATCCTACCTCCCCTTTTCGGAATTAAAACGTGTAACAAATGGTAAAGGGTGTGGAGAAGTGTCATATCATCTTCTTTTCACCGAACCCCCCCCCCCCTTCTCTTTGTCTCTCTCTTCATTGTCTATGCTATTCGACTGGGATAATGCCCCCCCCCCCCCCCCGTATACTCCTAAAAACTACACCACCTGTTGAGTCCCCTGTTGCGCCCTCGCCTACATTATGGGACCCATTACAATAATACTATGATTTATAATTTGAAAAAAATTAAAACTCAATCCAAATTCGACAGGAGCCCCCCCCCCCCCCCCCCCCCCCCCTCAAGAAAAAAAGAAGAAATTGTATGTACAGAGCAAATTGGATAGAAGCTCGCGAGATATGTCACAGTGTGGCCAGTTTATGTTTGATTGATCGGAACTTCACATATTCATAACTTGATCATGTTTAATCGGAATTTGCTCAACCTTTCACTGCCCTGTTTCTTAATTGTCTTTTTCTATGAAAATCAAATTAATATCAGGAAGGACTGCTCCTTTAGAAATAGCTTCGCGTCATTTCAATTAAAGCGTACCGTTGTGCTGTTGAAAGTTGTACCCTAAAACTTGAATTTCAAACATAATAACGCTAAATTGTCCCTACCCTGGGAAGGAGGAGACAAGGGATTAGGGATTTACCGGGGGGTATGAGAATACCATGGTTTTAGCACAAGTAATACAAAGAATCAGTAGTTAAGTTATAGATAACCAAAGTTGCATAATAGTAACAAATAAAATCAGTCGAAACTCGGCCAGACATTCAGAGAAATAATTTGTATGATTTTTTTTTTAAGCAAAGGTCCTCATTTACATAGTTATTTAAAGATTGTTTTGAATAAAGAGAAGAAAAAAGAGGGAAAAAAACGATGCATGCTGACCAAAAAAAAAAGTTAAATAGTCGAATACATGTGACGTACAATAATAAGACTATGACTAATGTACGTGAATGCGTGTACTTTGGGAAACGAATAGGGTAAAACATCTGAGATTGGCCTTTATGATAACCACAGATGAAAGCGTAATAACAAATGAATGGAATTTGAAAGTTAAATGGTACATTTATATATTTTACATCAGCGTTTGCTCATTCGCATAGTTATTCAAAGCAACAACGAAAACGAAAACAAGAACAAAACTTAAATTCCCGCGTTCCTCGATTAACTCATCCGGGCACTAGATCGGAAACAGTTGTTTAGTTAGACAAGACTTAGACACGACTTCACAAATAACAATGGCCAAAAGCATAATTCAAGAATACATACCAAATAGGGCATTTACATCGCCATAATGATTATTCAAGTATTTTTGTGTCTGTATTGACAAAAATAAAACCAGGCATGCAGGCCAAAAAATGTTAAAAAGTCGAGTATATGTAATGTATGATAATAATTAAACTACAATGAAATAGTTACTTCTAATTTGTATTGAGCAGTCTCATGTGCATAGTTATTCAATGCTACAACAACAAATATATGAGTATTGCTTTAATGTAATGAGAAAAATATATTTAAAAATTATCAAAATAAAGTATATTAACAAAATGAACAGAGATGCAGTCTCATCTTAATTATTTATGTCTCGTCAAAGAAAAGGCCAGACTCGTGGATATATCAAAGTATTACTTCACATACAGTATGCATACCTTATCTAGGATTCTCAAATCTGCCAACGTAGTTCAAAATGCATTCCCACTGCAATTTTGCCAGGCTGTTGATTGAACATTTCAATTTTGCCTCTGCTTTTAATATCTCAATCTCGACAGTCGTAATTTGTATGCATGGACCTCATTCAAGATCCAAGTATGTAACGATAAGAAAAGAAGTCACATTATCGGCAATCACACTTGATAATTATTGACTTTTAACAATCAGTTTATGACACGATCACGAAATGACTTTAAAATGTAACAATGGCATGACAGGCAGAGTTGACTAGTATATTTCCCGCGCATGCGCGATAGCAAGATTGGAATTCCAAAGATTTGAGGGCGTGTTTTCAGAGATTCACTCATTGAAATACGTCATAGATATTAGACATATTCAACGTGGTGGGTGGGGGAGGGGGAGGGGGCAGTCACCAACACCTCTTCCCTTCAATATCGTACTCTAGATGTAAAATTAGCCCATAGTCTTTGTCTTTAAACCATACATTGTGAAGTGTTCAATCTTTTGCATTTTATATAATTTCCTGATGTTATTTGATTAGCATATCTTTCAACATTTCTGTATTTCAAGTTAAAATTGGACATCTGGGAGAGGGGAGAGAGGCTAACCCGTCTTTGAATGGCTAGTAGGCCCCTCTCTCTCTCCCTCTCTGTCTCTCTCTATCTCCTACTATTACTACTACTACTACTACTACTACTAGAATAAAGTGCATGAATTGCATTTTATTGGGTTGAAATCTAAAGAAAAAAATCTTGTTGCTTTGCTCCCAAGCATATAAGTTTCAACATGATCTCATCGGCTCTTCGTCTTGTGGGTAGACTGGCTCGAGAGCTATAGCTGGCATAGATGCCATGTCTTACAACATAATTATATGCGATAGGTATAAATTTATCATATTTTTTTCTTATTTTGTAGGAGGATGGGGGTGTCTTCTCACGTGCATCAGTATGTTACTGCCGCATTCAGCCTCTTGTCACCGTCATACAAAGACCATTATACGAGTGACTTCCTGAGGTAATACACCCTCGCAGTGGCGTATCCAGACATTGATTACAATCGCCCATGCTTTAGGAAGAAAAGTGAAATATGTGCACCATTTCCACCGTTTGACCACTGCTTCCTATATGTTGGGGGTGTTAATTGATTTTCTAAGCATGATAAACTCAAAATTACCATAGGATCGGCTGGGATGCAAGGTGTCCCCCCCCCCCCCCCCTCCCCGCCATGCCCCATATATATTTTAAGTGTTATTTTGCGGATGATATCACTTTCCGTTCTAACATTCATCTTCAACAATAGAATGTGTCAGCACCGTAGGTCTTTGGTAATTCATTTCCTGTTCTCAACCAAGTTCAATAAGTATTGCGCAATGTCGTCGTGCAGGTGTGACGTGTCGGATTGGTCTTGCGCAATGCGCTTGCACTCTGTATCACATAGAGAACATATTGCAATATTTTGTTAATATAATGTGGAGCACTTATGTTACAGATAAATGACAAATAAAGTAAAAGCATATAAGCCGTTGCTGATCTAAAAACAAAATGTTGTTTAGTGAGTAAGTTTCTCAACTCGTAATAGGTACTGTCAATCCAGTAGTCAAACTAGAAGAGGTGGTTGAGTTTAGTGGCATGTTAAAGGTGGAATGGGCGGCTCCAGAATTTTGTAAAAGAGGGGGAGGGAAATTAAGATACATGTATAATTGTGATAAGCAAATAAATGTTAAAAACACCCAATGGTCCACTTCAGCCAAGCCGAAAAGTGGAGTACAGACGTATCCGGGCTTTCTCTCCTCCCTAGAATTTGACCCTGGATGGGTCTATTCAATAAGGGGTACTGTCATTTTTCGGGGCCAATGGTCCCTAGCAACTGGGAAAGGGTGTGGAGAAGTGTGATATCACCTTCCAAGTTCACCCAACCCCTCCCCCTTTTCTCTCTCTCTCTCTCTCTTTATGTTTACAAACACTCCACTGGATAAGTCCCTCGTACACCTCTAAAAACTACCCAACCTGATATGCCCTTTTTCCTTTAATATCTAGTACTGCATTTGTGTTTTTATTTTGTTGTAATACATCTGTCATTATTTTCATTATCACGCCTATCACGACTTATTTACCGTAAAGATATTAATTATCATGTCAGATCAGGGGGTGTTTCACAAAGACTACATTGCCTTTGAGTTGGATTAACTATGGCAGGCTGTTCTTGCCACTGTTTGCTCTCACCGTTATAGATATATCACCTTTAGATGTTATATTTTCCTTTTATAATAATGAATTATTAAACAAAATGTAATTTCTGTAGATTGTGACCATGATTTGTAAGTCCTTTGAGAGACCAATGCCAGTTAATGGTGATAGCACACAGTGGCATGAATGGCCTGCCATGATTACGTCCAACTTAAAGTCGATCTTAGAGGCTGTTCACACCGGCAGAGATAGCGCGCGCTAGACCGCGCTATCTCTGCGGTTTGGAAGGTACAACGTCGTTTCGGTCCGCCCAACAGCGAGCCACGGCGAGCCAAAACGGCGTGCCACCGGAGCTCCTCTTGGGGGTGGTCCACGAGAGAGAGCGCGGTTTAGCGCGCGCTAGAAAAAAGGGGTGCTACGATAGACCGCGCTATCTCATTGCGGTGTGAACAGCCTCATAGTCAATGTAGATTTGTTCTGAAAGGTAGAATTGGTAATCCATGATGCAAAAGAGAGAGAGACCACCTCGCTTCGTGAATATGAGTTGACAGTTGACAGAATATTTGGAAGTGTCCATGTTGGAATGAGGTGAGGCCTCTAAGATTCTCTCCCCCAAACACACACACGCACAAACACACAGATAAAGTCATGTATTGCCTCGTATGTATAATGCACCCCCCCCCCCCCTCCCCCACTACTGTAGATGGATCAACGCCCCTGCAAATGAGGACAACCACTGAGTCGATAAAACAGTACAGATACCATGTGGTAAAACAATGTTCGAAGATAATGAGCATAACAAGTTTATTTATATCGTCATTTGTTACATGATTTTGAACAACAGCAGAAACACAAAAACTTGAGTTCTGTAGTCATGTTATACCATTCTATATTCATGTGAACAAAACCTGAAATGATTATGCAGAACATATGACTTGATATATGCTGTGAGGTTTGAAACGATCAAAATTAAAAGAAATTGACTGAATATTGTTGAAAATCACAAGAACCACGTTCGAAAAAGAGTATATGACACTGCATACACAAATGGTATGGAAGTTAAGTCCAAACTAAAAGTAGTAAACATAACAAATTTTAAAAAGACTTTTTTTTGTCCATTGTTCTATTCATGACCATTGGTGAGTTAACATCTAAGTTGAATCAATCTCCATCATAAATTTGAACTCCAATTAATCATGCTATTATAATCAACGACCGTGAGGATGTAAAGTTGGTATAATAATTTAATGTCAACCTTTCTTCCCGAATTCTGACAAGAGTAATTTCTTCATAATTTAGTACGTGGCACTTGTACATATTATTCAATTCGGACTTACATTCTTTGATCTACTTTCATCTAATACACTACTCTTCCTTGACGAACCTTTAAAACGTTAATAGTAGATTATTGGTATTATATGATGGAAACTTATTATACATGTGATGAAAAATTCCACAAAACCTTTAATGGAAATCTTGATATGTATACATAATAGAAATATTGATATTGTATATATTTTGTAGTGCTTATATCAACCAATAAAATTCCTGAAATAACTACATATGTATCCCTATTCTATCTCATATTTCAACAGATACGATATATATTTTTCACCAACTGGATGACCTAGAGTACATATATATCTTTTTTATTTTATCTTTATTTTTATGTTTCCCCTTCCACAGGGTTCCTTTATGAAATGACATAATTCCTATATGTATACAAGAAGATATATATACATGCAGTATTTCAAAATGATATTCTTGGCATTTCAAAACATACCTTTATAGAAATCAGTTGCGAAATGCAGTTCAGTTTAAAATATCACAGATTTACTCGATGTAAAGATTTAGGTAACCACTTTTTCATAAATTTCTTTTTTTCCAGATTTTTTTACATATATACTTTTCCATATCATAATAACACTTTATCGCTGACATTATGTGTTCAAAAACTGGCAAACACTGTTTGCATTTGGCTGCAAAAATTGCTTTCCTTACTTTAATTATAATATAATTGAGGACACTGTTGTTATTTCCAGAAAACACAAACAATTTATTTTGATTTTAAAACTTAGTGGCCCGAATTCACAAAGGAGGTTTGTCGACAAACCTAGGTTTATGTGCGTCATATGACGCGTTTCGACGCGTTTCAAACCAAGGTACATTCGGGCCAATAATTATGTACATAATACGAGACAGCCAATGCTCAAGTTATCGATTTAAAAAAAAGCATGAGTCCTATTCAAATAAACTTTAAACATGAAACGTGACTGCACTGATCTACACGAAATAACCTTCATGTACATCTACTTTTCTATTTACATCTTGAGGGTATGATAGGAAAATCGTAAATTTTAACAATGCTTCATTTTCTGAGTAGGATGGTGGGTCATGTAAAACCAAGCAAGAAACAAAATGCATATGTTAATTATCCTAATTCGCCTTTCACTACACGTTTAAGAGTACATAAAGTTCAACCTTATCAACATTGCATATTAAACACATGCAACAAGTTTTTCACATGTGTGTCATCTTAAAGCGATATTGAACTGATGAACTTTCTGGCTTAACATACTGTTAATTATCCAGCACCATCTCACGATCAACTTGCCAACACTGTATAACCAAATAACTAATTTCCACTTCGCAGACAAGAGGACGTGGTGCGAAAACCAACAGCTCTGCTATGAAAGCAGCGAGTTACGAGACCGTACTGCTACAGTTAACCTGAGATGGCGCTAAAAGGGATATTGCTGTAGGGCTTCTAGTACAGTATGGCTTTAAAACAAATTTGAATTGTTTGGATACAATCAATATATTTTAAATTTTCCATTTTTTTTCTCCAATTGTTATACTCTACTCCTGCTTGATGTAGACTAAGGTACGCCTAAGTGCATGTTAATTGAAGATCAAGAAAGTGGATATCTATTTACAACATATTGATACGCCTTTGTATTCTTATAAGGACATATATTTTGCTGCGTTCTTCTATATTTTTACAGTACTTTCAAGTATTGAACAGGGAAAGTGCGCGGTGAAACATATCTTTATGCGCTGGTAGGGTTTAACAAATCAGCACTGAAAAGGTACCGATTGTCTGATCGCATGGACATCGGAAGAATATCATCGTTTGATAAAGTCGAGTGATGTTTTAGTATTCTGCGTGCAGCGAAGCGAAGGGATATGGAGCAAATGATCCGATTGAAATAAAAACAGAAAGTATAAAGAATATTTACATACGTTACTAAACAAATTTTTATACCTCATAATGTACATGCAATAATGATGGTTTACATGTACTTTGATTCACCCTCTTAAATTAGCATTTCTCTGCTCAGGCAAATTTGTGCTCCTTTTGAGCTAAGCCAGTGCTCATTTGGTCAATACCAATTGTTTCTATATCTTACCATTTCAATCCTTTAAATGACACATAAAATACTTTCTTTTGTTGTTGTGCACATTGTCTCGCATATCTTTCAAAAGCCATTTAACAAAATAAGGAAAATTAATGTCAATGAAGGTTACTGAAACCAATTCATTATAAACATAATAAAAAGACTTCGGCAAATCAGTGTACTACGAACTACTGGAATTCATAAACCGTGTTTGATATTGATTGTAGACATCTTCATGCAAAAAGACTAGCAATATCTGATGTACGAATATTCTGATCGGGTATTCGGGCTCAAAACGGGACATAGAATCTTTGGTGTCCTCCTCTGCGACCATCCATTCTACCTCGACCTCTTCTTCCACGTCCTCGTCCCCTACCCCGCTGGCCTTGCTGACCACCTATATCTCGCTGACCAGGCACATTCTCTCTAGGGCGTCCTACAGCTGCAGAAGCCTCGGAGCGAACTCTCTCCTGCTCAGCCAAGACGCAGTCCTCGCACACGCCCTTCTTTGGCTGATGGCTCGAAGCGGGATGTCCTTTGGCACAAGTAAGCCACATGGTTACTTCTAAGGAAAGACGTTGAGTGCGTTTGAAAGTCGGTAGGCCACTGTCAGTGTGGCTGATTCCATTAGCAGTGCGGATCCCATTGAGGAGGTCATGTGCTAATGTCATATTCCTATCCCGGCCCAGGATTTTGAGAAGTCTGGGTACTTCGGTTGATTTTTTTGGTCCTCCCCTCAGTACTTCGGCCAAGTCACACATGATCGTCACTCGATTCATCTCATTCCAAAGGTCGTTCGCGTGCTGATCTACGAGAACATTCGGTAATGACTTGCTATGTCTTTCCAGTTCCTCTGTTGATGCCAGGAGTAGTTCCTGAAGCTTGTCCCGAAATGGCCGATGCACCATTGACTTTCTCTCCAACAGTGCCTCAAACAGCGCTGAGTAGATCCCTGATGATAATTTGGGTGACAAAAGTGGAATGGTTTCTCTCGCCGACATGACGGCTGAGTTGACTATACGGAGGAGGTGTTTGTCTTCATTTCTATTGCGAGCACCCTGTAGTTTTTCCACGATTCGCGGCTTAATCGCTGAAGATTCTCTCAGGAGATTACTGTAGCGACGACTCAACTGGATGGGTTTTTCGCATCTTGGACAGGTTTTTACCTTCAAAATGATACAAAATAAAAACCTGCATTAATTTTACAGTATCACAGTAAGCAATTTAGACCAAACTGACTGATACATCAAAAACGTTAGGAGTTAAAAGAATGTATTATTTTTAGAAGAGTTATATGAATTATGCCAAATTCTTGTTCTTCTACTTTAAACAAATTTACA
Organism: Strongylocentrotus droebachiensis; assembly: GCA_035222895.1. Classification (NCBI taxonomy): domain Eukaryota; kingdom Metazoa; phylum Echinodermata; class Echinoidea; order Camarodonta; family Strongylocentrotidae; genus Strongylocentrotus; species Strongylocentrotus droebachiensis. The sequence goes on from JAVYIG010000892.1 coordinate 29,899, forward strand.
CGTACATATCCTTCTTGATTTAGAAGTGTGTCTTTCCCTTATGAGTATATAATATCTTTCTACGATAAAGCGTACTAAAATTATTGTGATATGATACGAGTGATAAGAGTGAAAGAACAAATCGATTGATAATTCATGAAAACAAATATTGTAGTATTACCGATAATTTGGTAAATATTTCTGCACCGTCGGATTTTATGCCGAGTCCCAGGAACTTGTCAAGTCCTTCTACCTCAAAGTAATGTCCACAGTCTTCTAGTTGAATATACCTATATACGTAGCAAAAGAAATTTTGAAATTTGTTAAATCATGCATGTAGCTCTGCTGTTGGCATATTCTCATACAGTTTTACGGAAATGTTTTTAATGGTTCTACTTCTTTTCTAATAATTAGAGTTTATCTTTCAAGGAGCATGACGAGCAATATTAATCTAGATGTATTATCGAAGTACTAAAAGGGAATTTTGTTCCATTGAGATCTATTTTTTGTTTTACATAGACATGTAATGGTAATGACAAAATGACAAAATCTAAGCAGAACAATTCCACAGGTTAACCTTTATATAGTTTTGTTAACATGAAGCAGAATGAGATTATTCAAAGTCATCTTTTTTCACATGTCTTGTAGGTGTCTTCCTCGATTTATTTGCTAAAAGGATGGTTACATAAAATTCAGCTCACCTTGCTGTCTGGATGTCTTCAGTCCCAAAGAAGCGTTTCTCCAAATCTTCTTTGTCGCAGATGCGACATTTATTGGGGCAGATCTCACCACATAAGCCGATGCAAGGGTGACCACATTTCCGCTTCTTTGAACAGGGCTTGTTGCATGGGGGTCTGTCACAAGGCTCGCAACACAACGTCTTGCACTCAAAATGCTCACATTTCCAGGTGCAACGTTTCATACAAACATAACATGGCTCACTGCAAGGATGATTACACTGCGAGTGACGACAACGCCGAGGACATTTCTTGTCACATGAAAGACATGGTGCACCGCAATTGAGGGCGCATTCGTGCCCGCACACCAGCTTTTTCTTACATGTCTTAATGCAGGGGTGGTGATAACGACCTTGTGAGCATTTTCCACAGGTCCCTTTGCACTTGTGTCCACATATTAAGATCTTCTCACAGGCGATGTAGCATGCGTCGCTTTCTTCGCAGCATTTAACTGTTACCTCATGACCACATGACCAGTCATCTCTGGTGATTATCTCTGTGCAGTACTCAGTGCAATCCACCCCGCACCTTTCCTTGCAAATGTGGTTACATGGAAGCTGCTTGATGCACCTTTCTTTGCATTCTACTGTTTCTACTTTGATCGAACAAATAATCTTCAATTTGTGACCGCAAGGCAAGGTTTTCTCTACAAGTTCGGAACATTTACTTTTGTGACAGCACTTTTCTATTACTTCGTGTCCACATGAACGATTTTTTATTGTAATAGTGTTGCACCGAACATTGACAATACTTGTGGAACAAAGAAGAGTATGTGTATGTCCACATGGTAGGGTTTTCTCAACATTTTCCTTGCATCTGATGTTCTCTGGATCTTTATGGCACGCTGCTTGGCAGGTATGGTTACATCCTAGAACTTTCAAGACTATCTCGTCACATCGACCACTTCCGTTACATTTCTCTGTCTTTCTGTGGCCACACTGCAGTTCCTTTTCGGTGAGGACTTTGCACTTCTTTTCAAGTCCCTTGGTTGGCATGTGGCATGGAAGAAGATGGACATGTGAGCAACTTAAAGTTTTGTCAACCTTTTCCTCGCACATGATGGACCGAATGTCGGTCTTACACTCCCTTTTGCAGACATGAAGGCAGGGCAGAAGCTTCTCAACAATGACTGAACAAGAGGTCGAGCAAAGATCTGAGCAGAGCTTTGGGCATTTGTGGTTTCTCTCACAGATAACCTTGGAGCACGAAGCCTTGCACTTGTAGACGAGATGCTTTAGATCTGTTGGGTGACACTTTAATCGACAAACGTGTCCACAATCAAGCCTGGTATCACAGTCTCTATTACATCCTCCTAGTGGTACCTTCTTAAAGTCATCGGCAGTTTTGACCGCTGTCCTCTCCTCTGGATGATTGGTGCATTGCAGCGTAAGGGAATCTCCGATTGATCCCGTTCCTTCTAGATCTGTTACTATTCCCTTCCATAACTCACTCTTTTCTGCAAAGAGGGTGAAGTTTCCAACGCAGAAGAGCCCTATCTTTGCTCTTGACAAGGAGACACAGACTCGGTTCGAAATCCCCAAGAATCCGATGCGCCCATGATTGTTGCTCCTCACAAAGGACAAGAGAATGATATCATTCTCTTCTCCCTGGTAGTTGTCTATCGAAGTAACTTTGACACCCTCAAACTTGCTTTGATCCATCATCTGCTTGATTTTCAGTAGCTGACCTGTATAAGCTGTGAGGATTGTAACCTTATCAGGTTCATACCCCTGCTGCAGGAAGTAGTAACACAATGCAACTACGAGTCTGGACTCATGGAGGTTGTAGTGACTCTGTGTATCGTCCATTTCATCTTCTGGTTCTGCGTGATCTAGAAAGAAGAGATCCTTTTGAACTGCTTTCACACTTTCGTATTGCTTCACCGTGTCATGGTCTTGGAGGTTGTCATAGAAGTGCCTTCTCATCAGATCCGACAGCTCGATACGCATCCGATGTTGCAGCTCAAGCTGTGAGTAAGGAAATCCATTGTTGATAAGTCTTTCAAACAATGAAACGTCCAGATGATACTTCTTGGCCAGGAAGTACACGTTCGGTTTCGGTCGGAGTTGCTGGTGATCTCCAATGAGTATGAGCTGTTGACATGATGCATTTAATGCCGTGATGATGTGTGCCTCCAGTACCTCAGCTGCTTCCTCTACTACTACGATCTTTGGCCGGACTCTCTGCAAAACCTGTTGGTGATTAGCTGCTCCAGTTGTAGTCATACCGATTATAGTTGCCTGTCGAAGGACGTGGTATTTCTCTACGCCTTTAGCCTCATCTAGCTGACCACAAAGCTGCTTGAATTTGACGTCATATGCTGACAGTTTTCCTTTCCAGTGTTGAAGATAGTTTTGCAACCAAATATGGTAGAGTGCCCATCGGTCATTAGGATGCATACGCCAAACATCCTTAATTGATTTAAGAGTACCTGGATCGAGGACATCTTTGCCATACATCTTCTTTTGAATGAACCTCCGCAAGACACCATCCTCTGCTTTGTCCAGATCATCTATTTCAAGGCCAAGGAAAGGGTAGTCTTCATCTTCATTAGATTCAGAATATGCTTCTTCATCTTCATCAGAATCTTCCTCACCATATTCGTCATCAATCAGTCTTTCATACTCAATGGCATTTCGTTCATATTCTAACTCGATAGTTGTTTCATTTGCCACAGGAACATGCTTTGTGCTTTCTTCCTTCTCATCTTCTTGCAGGTTATCGCTTTGCTCTATAGTATCCCGCTTCTCTTGCCCGTTCCAATCCCTGTCATAATGACGCTCACAGAGAAGCCACTCTACAAGCCAGGAGTTTGACTGTTTAACATCAGAAAGACGAAGGAGGCTGTTGTAATGCCGCCATGACATAAATGGGCCTAGTTCGAACTCGTCGATGATCCCATTTCTTGCACCCTCTATCCTAGCTTGTGTTATATCCACACGTCTCTTTGTAGCGTCAACGTCTTCCTTGACATCACGAACCCTTCGCTGAACGTACTCTTCATCATGTATTCCCCTCCGACCAACCATCCGACTAAGGTTGAAGGGCTGCAACTTCTTACTCTTGCTACGGCTTCCAACTCGAACGATTCCAGTGTGATGAAATGTTAAGATCCCCTCCAGAAATTGATCCAGTGCATGATTTGTGTAGCACACGAGTAATATTGGGGTAGGGTTTTTTTCACTTGACCAGGTTTCTCTGTTAAGGAGAAGAGTCTCTACGATCTTCAGACCTATGTATGTCTTGCCGGTACCTGGTGGGCCCTGTATGACAGAGAGTTCTTTGGTGAGAGCCGTCTTGGCAGCTTCATATTGTGATTGGTCGAGCTATACATTGTCGATATCGGGCCAAGCACCATCGTCAAGCACGGCGACTATTGGAGAGCATCGTCGGTTGCCTTTCAGCAGAGGTGAGATATCGATTCTACATGGATAGATGAACATTTCATCGTCTTCAGTTACCATCCGATCTTGGAGATACTTGGGTGGCTTTACATCATGAAACATGCTCAAAGTGTATTGGGAAAACGGCAAGCATGGACCAGACATTCGCTGGAGACCCAGGAGAACTGGGCGATAAGCTTCAAAGAAGACAGATGACTCTGCCATCACAAACCTCTTATTAAGTAGACATGATGCATCTTCTCGGCCGACCAATGCTATGGCTACCAATCCCTTCTCTAGATCTTGTACGTCCCGTTTGGCTACTGTTGCAAATATGTATGATTTGAAATCATCCGTTGATAGGATGAGCAATGATCCGTAGATGAGTCGTTTTGTCAAATGCCATCGGACAAGAGGTATTCTCTTGAAAGCCATGTAATGTGAAATTCCGGAAAAATCACGGACAGATTTTTCGTAGTGAGCTTCCTCGTAGATTCGCACATCCTGAAGTTTGACTCTTCTGTCAGGGTTGGCCTTCTTTGAAGTTAAGTACTCTGATATCCCATTGCGAAGAGGATAGATGAAATCTTCCTTCAGGAGTCTGAACTGAACATCCAGGTAGTGGTCTGCATCGGCATATACACCTCTTGTCAGATGAGGACGGAGGAACGGCTGATATCCGGGTTGCAATTCCTTGACAGTGGGAAGAATGTCTTGCTGGCGGAAGTCGTCAGGGGGTGGGTTCTTAGAAATGCGGTCCATCTGTCTTTTTCTTTCCCTTTCTTTTTCAATGTCCTCAATGTGACTACTCAACGACTTAATTGACTCCATGATGTCATCATGTTTGTCGTCTTCATCCATGTCTGATACAGCATCGGAGATGAGAGTGACAGCAACTTTGAGATCTGAAGCACGGCTTGGCAAACTTTGCATGGCTGAGTGGAAGACAGTGATGACATTTTTCAAAAGGTTTAACCGTCTTGCGTCGATGTTCTCTCTTGGACGCCTGAGATTGGTCAAAAACGTGAGTAAATGCTGACGACAGAGTTTGGACTCGAGGGCCATTGTCAGGAGCATGATCACTGTTTGTTCTGCACCTAGAGCTCCGCAAATAAATGCTAGAGCCTCCCAAAGGAGATGTTGTTGTACCTCATTCATCAAGTCTTCGTTGAGACCGGCTTGAAGGCTTCCCTTCAGGGACCCAAGTTCTGTAGCGGCCTCGGAAGGGTCTTTCTCAAGTATTTCACTGAAAAGTCTGGAACTAAGTGGTCTGAAGTTACCTTGGTTCTTCGGGTGTCTTCCTTGGGTCTGTCCATATCTAAAATGTTAGAAATGAAATAAGATGAATATATACATATTGATTCATGTTCATGTCGTGAAAAGCTTTTATTCACTTTTACCTACTCCTTTTCATAGATTTCAAGATTGATACAAACTCTTGTCAGGCGCGGATCTACGGGGGGGGGGGGTTTAGGGGGTTTAAACCCCCCCCCCCCCCCCCTTGGGCGGCCCAAAAAAAAAGAAGAAAAAAAGGGGGGAAAAAAGGGGGAAAAAAAGAAAAAAAGAAAGAAAAAAAGAAAGATAAAAAGAAAGAAAAAAGAACGCACGCTGGAAAGAAACCCTTTCAAGTGCAAATATTGTGAGAAGATATTCAACTCATCTGGTAACTTAACCAAACGCATGATAACTCTGGATATAACTGTGTATTAAACTGTTACTTGATTTAAAAAGACGTTATCATGCACTGCTTTTTATGGTCTCCATTGTGTTAATAGATGCCAGGAAACCATCACTTACGGGGTTCAAATAAACACCCAAAAAAAAATCGGCTCGCCGCTTCGCGGCTCGTGGACGATGCTCTCCATCGTCATTATTTTGGTCAAACCCCCCCCCCCCCTTAGCAAAAAGCTAGATCCGCCCCTGCTTGTACATTTGTACTCACCGTTGGAAAAGTAGTGTATACAAACTTTAAAAGGGCTAATTAACTGACTAATTTCTGCTTTATTACAATTAAGTAGGTGTCATCATTTAACAAAAATATTGACCTATATAGCTGTGAGTGACATATTTAGTGCAACACATTATCATGGGTAAGAGAATATTGGTCCATATCGGCCTATGGAAACAAAACATGCAAAGCGGTCTATACCTAGTATTTTCCTGTGTCCGATAGCCCTCTCTTCTAGATCCAGCTACGTTCTGATCCATGTGGCCCCCTCTTTGACCACGGCCTTTAGCCCGATCGCCTGGCTGTCCGGCTTGTTGCTTGTCGTTGTAGCGCTGGCGGAATGGGCCTCCTCTGTTATCGTCTCTTTCGCCTCCAACTTCCCTTCCAGTTCCCCTCTCTCCATCATGCCCCCTTCCTCTCTCTCCTTCTGGGTCCCTTACTGCTCTTCGGAAATTATATCCTCTGAACCTTTCATCCATTATGGTATCTCCTTTTTCACGTCTTCCTTGCCTCCAGTTCTGTCTCCTCCACTTGCCGTTATCTCCCCCAATGCTTTCAGCCACCATGGCGTCTACTCTTTCACGACTTCCTTCCCTCCAGTTCTGTCTCCTCCACTTGCCGTTATCTCCCCCAATGCTTTCAGCCATCATGGTGCCTCTTTCATCACGGCCTCCTTCCCTCCAGTTCTGTCTTCTCCCCATGTCGTTATCTCTATCCGTTACAACTTCTCTTACTTGTCCTCCATCACCGTCTCTTTCGCCTCCAACTTCCCTTCCAGCTCCCCTATTTTCATCATGTCCCCTTTGTCTCTCTCCTTCTATGTCCCTTTCTCCTCTTCGGAAGTTATCTCCCCTGAAGCTTTCATCCATCATGGTGTGTCCTCTATCACGACTTCCTTCCCTCCAGTTCTGTCTTCTCCACTTGCCGTTATCTCCCCCAATGCTTACAGCCATCGTGGCGTCTGCTCTTTCACGACTTCCTTCCCTCCAGTTCCGTCTTCTCCACTTGCTGTTATCTCCCCCAATGCTTACAGCCATCGTGGCGTCTGCTCTTTCACGACTTCCTTCCCTCCAGCTTTGTCCTATGGACATGCCATTATCTCTATCCGTTACAGCTCCTCTTGTCCCATCCTGGCGGAATGGGCCTCCTGTGTTGCCGTCTCTTTTGCCTCCAACTTCCCTTCCAGCTCCCCTATCTCCATCATGTCCCCTTCCTCTCTCTTCTTCTGTGTCCCTTTCTTTTCCTCGGAAGTCATCTCCCCTGAAGCTTTTATCCATCATGGCGTCTTCTCTATCACGTCTTCCTTCCCTCCAGTTCTGTCCTATCGACATGCCGTTATCACTATCCGCTACAGGTCCTCTTCCTTGTCCTTTAGTCCCACCCCTTCGAAATGACCTTCGTCTACTCCTCCCACGGTCATCTCTCGAGTTAGGACGATACGCAAAACCTTATTCGTTGTCACCATCACCCCAGAAATGTGTCACCTTCCAGATATCTAAAGTATACAGAGAAACATATGATTAAGGTTTTTTGTATTGAATTAATATATTGGCTTATTATATCTATTCAAACAAACATACCTAGCCCATTTATGGGACATTGACACTCCTTTTGTTTTTTTGTAGGTAGGAGATTTTTTTTTTTAAAGATTGCATGCTGAATGCATAGAGGATCAACATACATGTATATTCGATATAGGAGGGGCTACAGCGTAAGCTTAGTGTCATTTCGGCACGAATTTTAAATTGGAAAACAAATAAGAAAGGAAGAGAGTGACTAGCAAAGAAAGATTGAAAATGGAGGAGAGTGCTAGAATCTTAATTTATAATCGCCCTTTATGTCGGTACGGCATGGCAGAGGTTCATTAGTTGATGGTTCATTCATGATTGCAAAGCCTAAAAGATACTAGATCAATGGACATACATGTAAATAATAAATACCCAGTGCTTATCAAAGAAAAAGTATACCCAACTTGTGACCTCAAAATCTATTTCACGGTAAAGAGGAAATTGTTTTCTGTTTTTCGATATTTATGCATAATTTGTTTTGCCGCGGATGACAGAGCATCAGGGTTTTTTTTAAAGTGCCGTCAAAATTTCCTCGTACCAAGTTTAGGCAGATGCACCGAACGTGCGTCTAGCCATGTATGCATGTTTACATTGTTATTCAAATTATTTTAAAAGTTATATTCTGTGTTGTGCTCTAGCGAATCACTGTTTAATGTGATTTAATGTATCTAAGCTTTCACAGGATCCTATTGCAATATTTGAAAATACAAATTAATTGAAACTCATCTGGCAGCCATTTTGGTTTTGACCAAAATTGCGACTCGTAGGGGCACCCTTCTTCGCATCAAATCAATGGAATAACATCAGAATCACATTCCCTAGACCTTTAAGCGCCCTACTTACAGAAATCATATCATTAAATTAAACCATGAGCTCAAATGGCGGCCATTTTAGGTTTTTACCATAATGTCTACAAGGGAAGCCCTTCTAGACATCGAGTTGATGAAGTAAATTCAGAATGAGATTTTCCATCTATTGGCCTCATAATTTTACAAAATTTCATTTTTCTAGCCCTTTTAATTTGAAAATACAATTGTATTCCAGCTCATTTGGTGGCCATTTTGAATTGTACCAAAATGACGGCCCCAGTGGCTTTTTTTGGCGCCCATCAAAATTTAAAACAATATATGGTAAGGTCAATATCTGGACCAAATTTAGTGCTTTAAGAGCAGTCTGCACCAAACTGACACTATATTGCCCTAGCATCCCCGACTAGACAGCATCACATGTAAGCTTTGTTCATTTTTTATGACACAAGACTTACCTGAAACAAGGAGTGCGAGATTAAAATATTTTTACTCTTTTCACACTGGTTTTGCTTAACCCCGTAATTTGCTTAGCCCCGTACTATCCTTAACCCCGGACTATTTTGTTTGGCTTTTCACAAACGCTGTTTTTAGTCCCGTACTAGCGCCTATTCCGGAATAAGAAAGTTCACGCTGTTCTCACTGCAATTCGTTAACCCCGGATATCGTGAATGTTATGGTTGGACATACTTCGCATCCGGTCAGCTGCGATACGCTCCATTGCGTAGTAGCGGACTATTTTTCGTTTCTGTTCTCATTCATCTGCTTGGCACTGCAATTGCGGGGTTAGCCCTGCTATTTTGCAGGGTTAGTTAACCCCGTACTATAGGTGGGTCTAGCCCACTTTGGTAAAAACGAGTGTGAACAGAAAGTGGAATAGGCTTAACCCCGGACTATAGGTGGGGCTAAGCCCCCCCCCCCCCCCTAACCCCACCTATAATACGGGGTTAAGCAAAATCTTGCCAGTGTGGAAACAGTAAAATGAGTCTGATGAGTTCACTTTATAATTTTTCTATTTAAGAGCTTCAAATGAATGCGAATAATTTGGTAAAAGAGGATTTTGGCAACACTTATAAACCGCTGCTGATCAGTCATCAGTATCATCCGAGTTATGAAAAAAGTTATTATTAGACAGAATATATGCTAATATTGAAAATAAATTATAATTCCATGCCACACAGGGTATAACTCTTAAATGACAGTCTACCAAAGTTCGGTATACTTTGTTATGCGCACTGAGGGTGATACTGATGATGGCGTTATTGTTTTTGTCTCATTTTGTGTTACACTACGTCGATTGTAAATCCACAAGAAATTAACATTTAATTGTAATACATGACGAGCACGTGATTATTGTTTAATCTCACGCTCTCATTAAGTGGTTATGAAAGCTGGTAATGTTTCTGGGTTTAAAGGTTACTTCATCTGGCAAATACATGCAAGCTACTTTGAGCTGCACACGGAGGGCTAGGTTTATGTCTTTAAAATGAAAGAATAAGATTCATTTTTTTTAAGAAAAAAAAAGGATTTGTTTATTTCTTCATACAATAATACCAATTCAATGGTTTGGTTTGGTTTCATTAGAATATGGTATACTAGAAAAACCATTCAGTATTGAGATGAGGAAAAATAAATAAAGACTTTAAATATATGTATATTTTGAACAAGTGAATACTATCTGGTATAAGCTTACGGTGAAGGTGAACTCAGGCTAAAGTGAATAATAGTTATCGATTTTTAACTACATAATCAACAACTATCCGGTGACTTGCTTACGCTATAACCAATATTCAACATTTTCAGTAACACCATCGGAACAGTACATCAGACAGAAGGACACCAACTATTAAAGTGCATAATCCCAAATAGCAATTTTTCTGGTTCTGTTCTGGTTCTGGTGGGCTACTGCATAAACTCCTCAGCTGGGATGTAACATGCAGGCGCAGTCGACTGAGCATAGTGTCCTATATTTAATTTCTGAAGTGGGCTCTAGCAATTATTTCGCCCATGTTGAGCTTTTGTAAGGTATCTTTAAAGGCTCCAAGGGTGGGGGTATTTCTAGCATGGGTAGGGAGAAAGCCCGGTGGGGTCACTTCCCAGCAGAGGGTGACACGTATGACCGTTACCACAAATGCAAATAACCCCCTTTTGCGGTCAATTTCAAGGACATTTCGAGAAATTCAACCCCCTTTTTTACGTCAAAACAAGGATAAAATCGTACTTTGGAATACCCCTATTTATAAGATTGTAAGGACACTTTCGCAAAGTTACCCCTATACCATATTTCAAGGACAATATTATACCCTTTTTTCTTTATAACATTAATGTGTCCAAGACCAGAGTCCTCAAATTACTTTTTTTTTCCATTAACATAAAGGTACCAAAGACCAGAGTCCTTCAATTACAAGTTCACACACAAGTAATAATCAGTTCACCATATTACTGACCTTGTATTCCTTACAAAATCTGTTAGCGTATTATCATCATGCTGGCTTAGAACAAATTGGCGCTCACTGTCTAATTGTGTCCTCCTCTGATCCATCCTAGCTTATATTGTCCTTGCAAACAAGGTTCACTTTCATGATGACTTCTTTCAACACAACATGCATTGGTGTTTGTATTTGTAAAGACATTTTCGCATCATTCATTTCCAAATGTAATGTTCTAAAATGTCATATATACAATAATTAACAAAATTCCTTAAGAGTAGGCCCATGAAAAGTTTCTTCTGCGTGAAGATCTCCTTGTACTACTTTCATCTTCGGGATTTCGTTTTGGGCTTACTGTGATCCGGATTCTGCCATCATCAGCGGCTCCGATAATTTATCTTCTTGGTTTTCTCTTTTCCCTTTTTTGACCCCTATTTATCAATTTCGAGGACACCTGTGCACCCCTATTTTCTATATTTCGAGGAATATTTTGTCCGCGGACATTGCTTGAAATTGACCCCTTTTTCCGCGATTTTGGTAACGGTCATGCGGTCCGGAAGTCACATTGAGTGACCCCACCGGGGGAGAAAGTTCCATTCGGGGAATGTCCTGGGATAAAGAGAGTGTTTATAACAGTCCTTTACAGCGGATAACTTCTTGAATGATACTGAAGACCTTATTCTTGTAGATACCCCTACTCCAGATGACCTGTTTTGGTAGTGGTCAGTATCAACGGCAATTAAGTTGTGGATGGATTTGTAGAGGAAAGTCAACCTCTGGGCTGCTCTTCTGTGCTCCAATGGTTGCCATTTCAGATAGGAGATCATCTCAGAGACGCTGCTCCGGCGTTCATGACGGTTCAAGACGAATCTTGCAGCACGTCGTTGAACTCCTTCGAGTTGTTTTATGTATTCCTTCTGATAAGGGTCCCAAACTCAGGCACAGTACTCAAGTCGTGGCCTGACGAGAGTTTTATAGGAAACTGCTTTTACTTTGGGAGAGCAGCTAAAGAGGTTTCTCCGAAGTAATCCAAGCATCCGATTTGCCCTTGATGTAACACTTTGGATGTGATTTGCCCAGCTGAGTTTACTGTCAAGTTCTACCCCCAAATATGTGTGCTTGAGTACAACTTCCAAAACGGAATCCCCCATTCGATACTGTGTTTCGATTATCTTCTTTTTGTGAGTAATATGCATTGCAAAACATTTTGTTTTGTTGAATTTCATTTGCCAGCGTTGTTCCCAAGCAACCAGGCGATTGATGTCTCTCTGTAGATCCAGACTATCTTGGTTGCTCTTTATCTGCCTATACATGATGCAATCGTCGGCAAAAAGTCGGACTTCTGACGTTATTCCGTCAGATATGTCGTTTATGTACATGAGAAACAGCAAAGGGCCTAATACAGTGCCCTGCGGTACTCCTGACGTGACGTGTATGGAAGATGAGGAGGCACCATCAAGAACAACTTGTTGAGATCTTTTTGTAAGGAAGTTTTTAATGCATATGTGGATAACCGGTCATGTTGGTTGATTTGGGGTCGATTGTGAATGTGTCATCAATAATGTTTCCGGTGGGGATTTCCACATCCAATACTATGTTGTTGTAGAGATTCTATGGGCATAATTAGGTTAATCGACACCTACACTCCTCCGTATAAAAATTAAAAGTACACATTGACTTTGTTCGCAAGAAATACTATGTATATACTGAAAGTTGTGTTTATGATTGATAAACAAGAAAAAGGTTCCATAACAAACTGCAGTAGGGAGCACATGCCCCATCCCACCCCTTCAAATGAATTAAATAGAAAGAGAGAGAGAAGAAAAGTGGAGGTGAAAGGAATATGAAAAGGATAGGGTTAAAGGACCCCACATCCTTCCTTTAATCAATGGCCTTGGTTTCCGGATTTCATCCATCAAATAATATGTGAAATAATGAATCTACAAAAGTAAAAAAAGAACATTTATTTTAAAGAATTGATCAGAAATGGTGCTAGAAGTAGTCCAGATCCTGTCCGTTTTCAATTGTTATTCTTCTACCACACGCATCGATCCCACCATAGTGCAGTGTCTCCACTCATCGCGCAATCCATCAAATCAATCGTGGTTTTCGGGATACAAAATGAGAGGAACGGCAAGGTCTAATGTCAACGTTGAGGGTGTGTTATGTTATCAGCTGATTGTGCGCGCGACACCGAAACGGTCCACAGGCAGGACTACTCTATAAGTGGTTTTGGGCTGAGCGCCCCCCCCCCCCCCACCCCAACAAAAATAATATATATATAAATACATTTATATATTAAATGGAAAGAAAATTTAACACAATCAATGTAGGAAACCCAAGCCCAAATCGCCCTTAAAAGAAAAAGAAAAATAATAAAGTAATATCCAGGATCTTCTCGAATTAATAATACCTTGACGGCTTTATTGTGAGCGTCGGACTATAGGGTTGTATTTTTATGCCATCCCTCGATTGAAGAAAAAAAAAGCTCTCTTTGTTTTTCGACCAGGGTAAATTCAGGCATGGGGTGGTAGCGTTGCATTATTGGGTGGATACAAACACTGATTTTCCCAGTCAACACACTCGAATAAACCAAAAACTTGACTCGTTCAACCATTCCCCACCCCCAACACACACACACACAAACACACTCACTTTCGCAGGCAAGTACACGCATCTTGTAATCATAAAACCAGCTGAAATTACCTCAGAAAATCACTGAAACGAATAGGAGGAAATAATGTTATCATAGATACTATATGTAAACACGAAATCAAATCAAAACTTATGGGCATATTCAATCAAATTCAATACCCTTTGGTAGTGCCTATAATATAGACACTGGCGAACTGATGGGGGGGGGCTTGGGGCAGTTGCCAGCTCCCACCTCCCCCTCCCACCTCCTCCCCCCCCCCCCCCCCAAAAAAAAAAACATTCAAATCAGGTTTGTTTCTAGTTCGATACCAGTGATTTACAAATGTTCTGAAATGTCATGATTTTCCCTCATTTTTTTCTTATTTTTTTTAGTAAAGTATTCTTTTTTATGCATTTGTTGGAAAATGACAAATTACCAAAATCTATAGTCAGGCAAAGAATGTGCTTATTTAGTGGCCTACATGTCAGGCGCGGATCGAGGCTTTCTTAAGGGGGAGGCCCAAACTTGAAAACTATTTAAAATTTCGTGTGCTGAAATTTGAAAATCGAACCGGCCGATATTCCGCTCAGTGGGGGGGGGGGGGGGGGAGGGGGAGTTTGTGAACACTATTTTTTGTTTCTATTTTGACCCCGAAAATTTGAAAATCGCGCCGCTCGATAATTATCGAGCAAGACATAGGCGCCGCTTTTCCGGTGGCGGCGGTGACGGCGGCGGCGACGGCATCAACATCAAAAACTTAAACTGAGGTTAAGTTTTTGCAATTTTAGTATAATTTTGAAAGTATAAGTTCTTCTTTAAATGAAACTTGGACTATAGGGTTATCAAGTATTTCCAATCATGTGAGTAGAATTTTAGGTCACAAAGTCAAGGCCAAAGGTCATTTCAGGTCAACAGACTTAGACTATGTTGTGGCATCATCATCGAAAACTTAACCTAAGGTTAAGTTTTTGAATTTTTGATATAATTTTGAAAGTATAAGTTCTTAGTCAATGAAACTTGGACTATAGGGTTATCAAGTATCCCCAATCATGTGAGTAGAATTTCAGGTCACAAAGTCAAGATCAAAGGTCATTTTAGGTCATAAGACTTAGACTATGTTGTGGCATCATCATCGAAAACTTAACCTAAGGTTAAGTTTTTGAATTTTTGATATAATTTTGAAAGTATAAGTTCTTAGTCAATGAAACTTGGACTATATAGGGTTATCAAGTATCCCCAATCATGTGAGTAGAATTTCAGGTCACAAAGTCAAGATCAAAGGTCATTTTAGGTCATAAGACTTAGACTTTGTTGTGGCATCAACATTAAGATATTGAATTGTTAGCATATTTTCAAAAGTGTTTGTTCAAATTCCATGGAACTTGTACCCAAGGGTTATCAAGTATCACAAATCATATGACACAAATTCCAGGTCAAAGGTCATGTTAGGTCAGTAGACTTGCATTATGTTTTCATAACTTAATATGAGAATTAATAAGTCATTTTTTTTTGTATTTGTTCATATTTTATTAAAGTTATCGATCTTGGTACAAATAATAGTAAATAATTCTTCTGATGATTCTTAGTCAATATGCACTTCAAAACGATGATTATATTCAGAAGATTTCATTTTTGGGGGGCCTGCTAATGGGCCACCCTGCCTATAAATAATGTACCAACATCAATTTTTCATCGTATCGAATTGCGTAATGCAGGCGAGACCGCCGGGAGCGTTTCCCTTGTTTTGTTTAAACTTTGGGGTGCTACGGGGCCAAGGCCCGCTCGGCCCTTAGCACTTAGGGGTATCGCTATTTGCAAGAATATCTGGCTGACGGGGGGTCACTCCCCCCCCCCCCCCCCACCCCCTTCTCTCCCTCTCTCTCTCTCCCTCTCTCTCCCTATAGAGTACCGAACATTCCGAAGTATGACGTCATATCAGCCAAGTTGTCAAGTTTGTTGGTTCCAAACAATAGGGACTTTTAGAAATGCACGTCAAGAGCATTGACTGCAACGTGTGACGTCATTTTAAAGCACTGCGCCTGCGTCACGTGGTCTCAGTCGGCGATCGAGAATGCGTCAACCTTGATTTTCCTAAATCTAGTACATGCAATACATACATACATAGTGATATTTATAAAGCGCCTTTACATGCTGAAATGTGTAGAACAGGTGTCACACGCACCTGTTCTACACATATTTACATATTAGCAGTGAAGGGATGTTCTTTTGTTGAGGGTAGAATGAGGAATGTCCTCTTTCTTTGTCCGTGATGTTTATTGTGTTACTTCCTGCATGCATATCGTCGAGTGCAATCTAAAAGATTTCTAATTGTAGCCAACATGGGCAGTTAAGTACGTTGACACGCATGATCAGTCGGCGTTTGTCGTGTTCTCGTTCACTCATTCTAAAAGTCCCTAACGGCGTGGTGTTCACACCGGCGCCAAACATTAAATTTGCCCTGCTCCAACCCGTTGCAGGGCGCTTTAGCAACGAGACGGAAAGCACAGGAGACGGAGTGTTTAACCAACTGTGACGGGTCTCGCACTCTTGTTACCGTCGTGATATTTAAGCGCTTTCGCTGTCTGCTAAAGGCGACGGGGACGCAAAGCCGTATCCAATTCCCGCGCTGAACTGCACGCCTGCTGCCTTTTGGTGCTAGTGCTCTGGTGCCTTGAGGCTTGGCCGGAGCGCCTGGGCAATGGACCCGACGGTGAGCGGTAGTGCACAGCATGCAGGCACGTCATGCATAACGATGAAAAAGGGCCCCGAAAGTAGGCCTAAACGGCCAAACCTTTAAATTATTATAGATTGAGGTATAGAATAAGCTCCTTATCGAACAGACATTGGAAACACTAGTAGATTCCCTGTTTTTATCTTCAGTAGTCATGGTAGTGCCCTGCATTGTTAGATTTGGATAAAAATTATTTGTCAGCTTTCTCTCTTATGTCGTGTTTAGGGAACGAACGCTATGTTGGCCGAGTACCGTTCCGAAAATCGACGGGACGGAGAGATTTCAGGTTCGCGCATGCGCAGTTTGTTTTTTTCGCTCGCATTACCGTCTCCTGTGCGTACCGTCTCGTTGCTAAAGTGCCATAATAATGTCGCAGTGAACACGGTACTCTTTATACCTCCCATCCTCCCTTTCTATCATATACACCCCATACGTATCTCAGCTATGTACGAATGCATGCATTTCGTTTCCTATTTATGTATTTTGATATTTGATGACATACTAGTGTGCCATATTGCTCCATCTTGAATAAGAACGTAAAGGCCGATGTTTATTTCAATTGTAGTGAAAGAGTGAATTTCCGGATTCAGAATTTTAAAGAAAAACTTGAATTCTAAGATGTATATAGTCAGAGAATAATAACGTTATCATAACTACTATAACATGAAAGCAAGTTAAGACTTTGAAAAAATAAAAATACTTTCGGGCAAAACCATGTGGTAGTGCTTATAATTGTGTTCGGGTTACGTAATATATCATTTTCATATGATAAAAATAATAATAACTAGACTTTAATTCGTCACTTTGACGAATTAGGTGATACGTATGCTCATGTGTAACATAATGAAGAACGCATTTTCACGATTTCGTCTTTCGTTTACTACTCCCATTATGGTCTATCCATGAGTCAAGTTTCAATTGTAGGGCAGAGGGAGACAGACCAAGAGAATAAGAGGGAGGCAAGGCAAGAGAGAGAGAGAGAGAGAGGGAGAGGGTGAAAGAAAAGAGAGATAGATAGATGCGAAGACAGACCAAAAAAGGAGAGGGGCAGAACATGAGAGGAGAAGGAAAACAGAGCAAGAGAGAGGAGAGAGAGAGAGAGATGCAATTGAGAACAATGCCTTCCAGATGACCATGATTAAAAGTGGTATAGCGCCCCCTTAAGGTATTCGATTGAGAATTGTTATATATGATAATTAACATGTCACCTATGATTGAATGTTTGACTATAATAACGTCATGATAATGTTAGATAGTCTACATAAATCTTGTGGAAACTTGTCTCAGCTACAACATACTCAAAAATCAACAAAATCCAGGCAGAAATATTGGCGATATTGCTCAAAAGACAGGAATGTAGAATCCAGATTTGAGAAAAAGTCATCTCCCATAGGGATTAAACGCAAAAAGTAAGTAAAATAGGGTAATAATAAAGTAAATAGGGTTGTTTATTACATTATTTGCGATTCTACTAATTTAATAATCAAAGGAGATGGTACAGTGAAAGGTCAAAAAGAAAAAAAAGTGAAGACAAATATTGTTGGAGACAACCGGACTCGAACCATGGATCTCGAGGATAGAAGTCAAGTGCGTTACCGATATACCGAAACATTACCCATAGCGATTACACGTAAATGGGAAATGGAATTCTCAAATCCTACATTGCAAGTGAAATATGAGCATAATCCCGGCATCTGATCGAAAAATAAAAGGCACACGTGTGATAGCTTATTGTCTCAGCTACAACATATTCGAAGCTCAGCGAAAACTAAGCTAAAACAACTGAGATTTTGCTCGCGAAAGACAGGAGTGTAGAATCCAGTTTTGAGAAAAGGTCATGTCCCATAGAGAATACACGCAAAATATGACAAATTGACATGCCTCCTTTAATAGCAAAAATACGCTATGATTCCCTTGTCAAAATGAAAAATTGTGGACACTATATTTGTAGAAAATTGTCTCAGCTAGAACAATTCAAAATTTGAAAGAAAAACAATCAATATTTACAGAGATACAATCAATTTTCCAAAAATATGCTGACGTCATAATATGCAAATTGAAATTTTGAGATCGGAGGCCATTATGATGACATAATGAGTTAATTGAGGGTCAAATGAGACATGAAATCATATTTCCATTTCATAATCTATCCACATATGAAAAAATATTGGGATTTGCTATATATTCTGAAGAGTTACAATGAATTTTGTATAGGCATATTTTTGCCCATGTATTGTGGATAAAGATAACGCAGATCCGCGCGTGCTGTCAACTTTGACGGACGCTCATTGCGTTATTAAAAGGTGAACAAGTTATCAAAATGCTTGGAAAAATGTGCCAAATACGATGACAGAGAAAATTCGGCGAAAATATGTTGCAAAATGCTAGTACGCGCAAAAAACGCGCGCGCATGCGCGTGTGCATGATTTTTTGTCAAATGCTCCATATGGCCTGAAACGTATGCAAAAAAATTTTGGGATGATTTGGAGCATTTTAAATTTTTGCGCGCGCGTAAACGCGCGGACGAACGCGCACGCGTGAATTTGCGCACGTTTATTGACCAGAAATTGACCGGACGGATATTGATCTTAATCAAGATAAATATGAATGAAAAATTTCTTTACATTATGGAGATATGATCATAAGTTGATTTTCACAAAATGGCGCCTGGATGACGTCACAATAATTTTGAGTCTTTGAAAAGTCACGCAGTTCTAAGTTAGACTAACATCTATCATCATTGAAAGATTCATGACAATGGCTTTATTCAGTCTTGAGATATCCTGCGAACAAATTCGAGGAAGAATAATAAATAAAAAAAAATAAAAAAAATCTTGACGAAATCAATAGGTGATACGTAGACTTCGTTACGTATCACCTAATGATAATGATAACAGTTCTTGTTTACCTAAGGTAACCTCATCAGTACTGCACTCATAAAATTACCCCGTACATTTCGTTCCAGTGCTTTTTGTTTTCTTCTTTCTATTCCTTTAGTTATAACTTATATTCGAGAATATAACTGATTACTGATTAAATCTGTTTTGTTCATTTTCCAAACCGGTCATAATCCTTAGAGAAAATGATTAAAAACAACAAAATCCTTAGAGAAAATGATTAAAAACAACAATCATACTCACAGATCACCAATAATCTGATGACTTCAGGAGTTTCTTCCCTTCTGTTTCTACACTGGCATCAGGTGGAATTATTTCCGTAACGCCGTGATTCACAGTAAAAGCTATAACTCTGAAAACCGATGTAACTCGCTCTATATTACGGCTTTTTCGGTCAAACGAATATTATGTGGTATTACATATATTCGGAGCCTACCCTTCAGAGTCAGTGAGTTATACGTATTGTTGGATATATAAAGATACGTGAATCTACGAAGTGGTGTGATATGACAATGGGAATAAAACCATCTGTCTGATCTGCTCCGTGTCTAGCGAATCAAAGCCACGGTTTATTATTAGACCTGGGGAAACTCCACGTCTCAAAAATTCCCAGTGTATGCGTGTCAATAGTCACGAAATAGGATAAAGCATGAATGCTGTTCGCAATAATAATTTCACATAATATCATGTCATTTTATTATTTAAAATTAGCTTGGTCTTTTTAAATTTACTTACATTCAGAGCAATTGATCAAACATGAATTATACAAATGATAATAACAACATTAAAAAGAAGAAGAAAAAAAAGAAGAAAAAGAAGGGGGAACATAAATTATAAACAATTGTACCCATTTACCCCTAGGTGGACAGTGGCATATATGGATAATATCTTTCCAAAGGACATTAGTGCTGGGCTGGGATTCGAAACCTAGGACTGAGAGTCGAGTGAATGAACCGCTATACCACAAGACCTCCGCAGTATATGAAGGGCCGTAATTTAAAAAGAAATGATAGCAGCCTGTAAAGATCAGTTCAATAGGCCAAACATGATTTATATATTATGAATGATGTAATAAATTTTCTGTCACCCCAATTCCTCTTTGTTCTTAAAAGTGTACTTATTCTACTTTTGCGTTTTCAAAGGTATTACTTTATTGATATTTCTTTATTTCAAATGCAATACAGATTTTTATACATTCTGCATAGTATTAACTATTATGAAATTTGTATTTTCATGGAAATGAACATATTAACTGAACGTAATTGTAAATGAAGTTAGCCCTACCCCTCCCCCCCCCCCCCCCTCCCCCCCCCTCCCCCAACACCATCATCATTGCATTGGATTATGCTCTAAGAATGGCTACTGAAGGGTTCGAGGATCTAGGCTTCACCCTACAGGAAAGGAAAAGTAGCAGATATCCTGCTGAAATTATCACAGATACCGACTTTGCTGATGATATTGCACTAATCTCAGACAATCTGGAAAAGGCACAGAAGCTCCTAGAACAAGTAAAGTCTGCAACAAGCCAAGTCGGTCTACAAATAAACAGTACTAAGACAGAATTCATGATGTACAACCTTCGTGAAGGCGAGATCTGTACTGCTGACAGGACAAAGCTGAAGCAGGTCCAAGACTTTCAGTAACTTGGCTCGTGGGTTGATCAGTCAAAACAAGACCTGAATATCCGAAAGGCGAAAGCCTGGACGGCTTTGAACAAGCTGACAGCCATTTGGAAATCAAACCTCGGTAGAAAACTGAGAGTCCGTGTCTTTAGGGATTCAGTGGAAACTGTACTGCTCTATGGATCAGAAGCCTGGACATTGACGAGTAGCCTGGTAAAACAACTGGATGGTTGCTATACAAGACTCTTGAGAGCAGCACTAAATGTCAACTGGAGTGACCATATGACCAATATTGAACTGTATAGGGACATTACACCGATCTCAGCCAGACTGAGAGACCGTCGCCTCCGTTTCAGTAGGCACTGCTGGAGGAGCAAGAGTGAAATCATTTCACAAATGCTCTTCTGGGAGCCCTCAAGGAGCAAACGCATCAGAGGGCGCCAAACAATGACTTACATTGACTAGTTAGAAATAGACACCTGTCTACCAAGACAGGAGCTCCCAAAGATTATGGAGAATGGAACTGAATGGAAAACGCTTGTCAAATCAGTGCAAGTACGCTCGACCTAGTAGTAGTACATTAAACAGTGAATATTCAGGAACACCCTTCTCTGAGAAGTCAAATTAATTCATTCAAACTGTACGAATCTTTGGATAACTATTTCCAACCATTTGGGCCATTTTTATCAACATGCTATTTACTGGGACGTTCATTTTGCTAAAAAGGCGAGCCACGCAAGGGTTTTGTTTGAGAAATAGAGTATATGGTAATCCGACACTACAGTTGCTCCAAGATTTTGTCATTAGTATTCATGAGCTAGCTAAACCTGCGCAGATATTATCATCATCACCATGATTGTATTGATTATCATTATGATTGCTTATCATCTACAATTCTACATCACCATTATTATCATCCTCATCATCATTGTACATGGATATATATTGGATTAAACGTAAATTGCATTAATAAAAAGGAATTAAAGTACATTTTCATATATATAATCAAGAATATTAAAGTAAACTTGAGAGAATGTTTGTGTCTATTATCCAATCCCCCCTCCCGTTCAACATACTCTCAACACCCTCATCCACACACTACTACCCCCACCCCCACCATGCGACACACAAAACACACACACCACCCGACCACACTTCCACACATACATGTATACCACACACTGTTCCTAGCCTCCTCAGAATACCAACAAATTGGAGCGACAGAATAATAGAAATAATCTAATTTTTTTTAAATAAATAAATAAATAAAACGAGGCTACAATAACCCAGGGTTAAAATTTCATGAAAACTTCACTTGCTCCCACTTCTGTAAATGTAAGGCTAATTTACCTACCCGTCCTGCAGTATTCTTTTCTTTTTCCCTGAATTCTAACAGTTCTTTTTGAAAATTACTCAAGGACAATATTACGGACTTTCCCCTGCATCTATTCAAAAATAATTGTATTAAATATCTTTATTCGTGGGGAATTACCGGACACCCCTAAATGAATATCCATCCAGTCGACAGACCTTAATTCCCTTAGCTCAAACTTAGCTATTACATTCTGCCTTAACCTTTGAACATGTACAAACTCCCAGTCGCAAGTGTAAATATATTTCAATCTTTTGTTTACAAAAATCTGAAAATTTATTTTCAACAGAGCCGAATCTCAATAAGTGTTCTTTAGTATGTATTGCTCTATGAAGCAGTTTATATTGAATTTATATTAGTTTATTAACAAAAGTAACTTCCCTAGGCCTACTAAATTTCTTCCTTAATACCTCATTTGAAACAAAATCTGAAAATATCCTCGTCCATCGTAAATCTTCAAAACAAATACATTTTGTACGCCTTGGGTTTTTACAAACGAGTCAAAATTAGTCATTCGTAACCCCCCTTAATTTATAACCTTAGTACAATATTTAGTCTCTTAATTCGATCTTTCCCATTCCAAATAAATTCAAAACATAATTTCTGTATTTCCGCTTAATTTACATCATGCATATGTTTTTGATAAATAATTGTTTTCCAAACACTTTGAGGTCCCTTTGTTTCCACCATCCGAGAAGTCTTTCAATCTTGCTTAAAATGTCCTTATAATTATATTCCTCTCGTATTCTGACGTCTGACGCAAAATACTTTCCCAAAGCCTTAATATCTTTAACCGAATTCCCGAATTGCATTTTTTCTGATTTGTTTCTGTTTTTCTCCAGTTTCATGATATTAGTTTTGTTCGGATTAACCCGTAAAAAACAACTTATTTTCTTAAATATCATAAACATATTCTTTTATTCTTTCTACAGATTCTTTATTTTTAACAAATATTGTCATAATATCTTCATATAAAACTTACTTGACTTCAATTCCTCCAATATTAACGCCTTTAATAAACTCATCATTCCTCACTACTGTTGCCAATATTTCAATAGCGAGAATAAATAAATAGGGCGACAGTGGATCTCCTTGCCTTAAAACTTCGCTTGATATCAGAATAACCAGTAGCAAAACTTCATTCATGACACAACTACTTATATTACTTTAAACAGTTTTTACCCACAAACAAAATGAGGGACCGAACCCAAACATTTCTAAGACTCTATCGAGTAAAGTATGAGATACGGAATCGATTGCTCTTTCAAAATCAACCGAACTCAAATAACTACAAATTTTATCATCTGACTCCTCACTTTTTTTATTTTTAACAATTTTGTGTTATTTCTCCAAATGTGAAATCAAACCATAACATACAATTGAATAAAATAAACGTGTTCAATATTGATGCTTTTACATAAACATAATTAAACACAAACTTATTTGAAGTATATATAACTTAGCAACAAAGTAAACGTATAAGTACCTAAACATAATATGTCAATTGTAAATGTTATTCACTTATATACAAAAAAAAAATTAAACAAATCTGGAGGTAATTTTACTGGAACGATCCTGCCCCCTCCCTGCCCCCCTCCATCACACAAACATACTCACCCACCCACCCACCCCCCCCCCCGCCACACACACACACTACTCACTCAGTGGATGTCTGCTAACATTCTCAACTCAAGAAAAATATACTAAATAAGTTATCCAGGCCTCAAAATAGAGTTACCCTTTTAACAAGCTCACGGTGGAGAAGAAAAAAACAATGTTAATTAATCTTAAGCTGCTCCCACTTTAAGAAATATTATCCCAGCTTTCCCCTTTTAATTGCTCTTTTCTTTTCCTCATCCCTATACTTAATTTTTTTTCATCTTTTCTAAAGTTGGTACTCGCCCCCCCCCCCCGATCTTGACATAAATGTAACATACTTCACCATGAAAATGATAGTATTACACATTTTTATTCTATATGAACTACCTACCACCCCAACAAATATATCTCGCCATTCTAAATCTTTAATTTCATCTAACTCAAAAAGTTGTATTAAAACCTGCCATATCCTTTGAACACTCCCGCAAGATAAAAATAAATGTCTGTATGTTTCTATTTCCTGCTTACAAAACGAACATAAATTATCACCTACAAAACCAAATCTATGAAGATGCTCATTAGTGTATATGGCTCCATGCAATCATTTAAATTGAAATTCTCGTTGTTTGCCTCATTTACTAATGAGTATAGTAATTTTTGCTTTAACAAATATTTCTTTTAATTCTTTATCTATAAAATCATAATCATTTTACCTATCTCTTATTCCTCTAACATTTAATGTCATGAAAGATAATTTCACTGCCATGTTATTTTATGTGTAATTGTATTCAAAACCTTACATCGATAAACTCCAAAGAAAATTCCACATAATCTATTTCCACCGTGAGCAAATGTATAGAAAAAACTATCTGCAGCCAAACATACATGCATACTTATCGTCGAATTATATATTTTTTTAATGTATGCAGAATCCACCCCGTACCACACAACCCAACGCATTGATACACACAAGCATATTCACTACACACACAACACCCCCACACAAAACAACCCAAATCTGCTCTTCGGTATACGTAAACATCCGAGAGCAAGAGCCTCCCTCTTTCCCTGTCATTTTAACCAGACCAATGACAGAACTCCTCATCTCTATTCTAAACATAAATACGTTGTATTGTTATATAACCGTAATCTAATTTTTTTTTTAAATATATATATATATATATATATATATATATATATATATATATATATATATTACAAAGAGCTTTTATCCCTTAACAAATGCCTTGAATTGTATTACGGAACCTGCTCGTCATAACTAAGTTAAATGATTTTCCTAAAATGCATTACAGTGAATTGACCGGCCCGCGTACCTAATCACAATACGCACCTTCTAATTAAAAACAAAAACACGATCCATCCCCCTAAACGACACCAGTTCGGCATCCCAATAAACTGTTCGTGCAAACCGAACCCATCATGCTATCATTTACCAAGTTCTATAATTTGCATAATATGCCTCACCCATGAATGAATAGACCGGCTCACGCACCTGATCATTAATTTTTTGTATGCACTCCATAAAAAAACTCTTAAAGGGCGTTCCCGACAACTCGAAAGAACACCAAACGTCAGCCCGACATAATGATAGGCAAGCATACATACCGGATCCCAACACGTTCCTCCCTCTCAAAACATCACACCACCACCTGGCTTTAAAAAAAATAGTTTTGGCTGGGTGAACAGATTGGACCATTATCCAGATACTCGAATTGTTTTCACTTTACAGAAAAAGTTATGTATCAGTCATTTACTAAGATATGTGAATTTACATAGATTGCGTTATCGAAATAAAGCTCATTGTAATATAAAAAAGCCGTCGTTTCCCAGATAGTATGGCATTGTATAAAGGCGTTGCAATATACATCGTAAAAGAAAGCGGACGTTCAAAAGAGCATTCAATCATCTACCCACCTATTTAAATTTACATAGACTGTGTTTGAAAATAATGAACTAGTCGCTATACTGTATAAGCACCTCGTGAAGGAAATGTCTCTTCTAATAAGGCGTGCCTAGGATTGTAATACAATCTTGCTGCCATTTTATATCATTATACCAAGTTATATACTTTACATATCATGAGATACAAATGATGAACGGACAGGCCCACTCACCAATCATAATTGCATACCCTAGAGAGAAAGGGCGTTTCCAACACCATTACCGCCATTCCGAGAACCCTTTCAATTCAGACGTGGCCTTGCATTTGAATTTGTAATGCTATGTTTACAAAGGTTTACGGAAAGTACCTTGCAATAAAGCTCATTCTAATACCACACACACACACACACAAGCACACATACACACGTACACCATATCTATCTCTCTCTCTCTCGCTCTCTCTCTCTCTCTCTCTCATACATACACACCACTTCTCTCTCCATTTTTCTCACCAACACATACAAACCTCTTCTCTCTCTCTCTCTCTTTCACATACACACGCACACGTCTTCTCTTTCTCTCTCTCTCTCTCTCTCTCTCTCTCTCATAAGCACACATCTTCTCTTTATCTCTCACACACGCACACACACTCATATAAAATTCCTAGACTCACACTTGAACAGACTTACATATATTTGCATGTCACTGTTTGTCAATGACATGCACCTGTACACTGTTACCCATGATGTTAGAATACTCTTTCTTGATCTCTTTTTTAATGAAATAATTCTGAAAATATGATTCATTACTATTGTCTTATAGATGAAGATAAAGTTTATATATTCTCAAAGTTGTAAAGATCTCAGAGATTGATCAATGAATCTAAGCAGATATAAACTTCATCAAGAAAAACGTCACAAATATTTTTAATGAAAGGAGGTAAAGCAAAATCTTTCAAATTTATAGGCAACGTTGTATGCGTTTCTAAAAATGGTTCCAATGCATCTTCATCTCTATATCTCTCCCTCTTTTTCCGTGTTGCCTTCCTGTGACTATCATGAAGGAAAATAATACATGAATATATAATATTGGTTTATCAAAAGCAAAAATTATAATAATAATGACACAAAAACGGTAATAATTTTTAAATTATTAATTGATGAAACGCAACTGTGTAATATACCTTTTGAGTAATTAAAATGGAACATACTCGATCACTGTGCAATGAATTTTGTTAATCTTTGATTTCCAACTTTAATTCAGATATACAATATAACGTATTCTTGTTTAAATTTCAAAGTCAACCAAGCTTTTTCCCGTTCACAGTATTCATATCCATTCAAGCGATGCAATGTGATAGATTACACATCTTTGCATGTACATGAACGATGACCTCAGGATTTAAGACTAATACAATAACTACAATAAACTCTACACCGACTACAAATCGGTTTTGAAATTACTGAAAAATTTGATAAGTGAGAGGTAAAATCGTTTCTATTATGATAACGGAAACACTGTGACGAGCCTTATAAGTGATTTCATATTTTATCTAGCAGTTGGCAAAAATAACTTATCTTTTTCATAATCATTTGCAAACACTTGTATTCAGATGTGAAATATATTACATCCTGATCTTTAATAGGAGTACGATAATATATAACGGCTATGGTAACCGAAATTATAGCAGAATATCGGTATTTGTTCATATCGTTAAGAAAATATATCAAGCGTACAATAATTTCAGTTTACTAACTGATAATCAGA
The DNA here is from genome assembly GCA_035222895.1 of Strongylocentrotus droebachiensis. Taxonomy (NCBI): domain Eukaryota; kingdom Metazoa; phylum Echinodermata; class Echinoidea; order Camarodonta; family Strongylocentrotidae; genus Strongylocentrotus; species Strongylocentrotus droebachiensis. The sequence goes on from JAVYIG010000892.1 coordinate 57,274, forward strand.
TAATATACATTTTTGTATTTACTCGTTAAATATATGTAATGCACTTATAGTTAACGCAAGCAGTATTTTATATTTGACCAAATTCCAACCCCACCCCCCCCCCCCCCCCACCCCCCGCCAAGGTCCTATTGGCAGCAAGAAGAACGATTATCTCAAAGTTCACCTTCAGTATCAGTTATTAGTACAGTTATTAGTATCAGTATAGATTAAGTGATGAATCAAAATAGTTTTTGTTTTCTTCAATTTTTCAATTTTTTTCCCCACAATATAGGTGGTATTCTGCTCTTATAACATACAACGAATGAGTGTCATATCAAATGTTAATTATACATTTTTTTTCATACGAAAGGTACCATAATATAGGATTTCCCGGCCAAATTCGCGAGTATGTCATTCAAATTCATTTACTTTGCATTTAAATTAGCGCAGATCAGCTTTGCCATGCCAATTATCATTCAATTTTCCCGACTTTGTATTTAATTTAGGATTTTGGTCGAAGGAATTCATAGATCTGTCATTCAATTTAGAAACTGCTCAACTAGCATTCAAATTAATCGTCACTTGTCGAGACGTCATTTTTATCATTCAAATTAACACCTGTCATTCGTATTCGAATTATGTTTATTCAAGTTAGGAATGTTAGGGGGAAGAAATGTAACACACGTTTACAGTTTTAAAATTAATGCAATTAAATACATGATTTGCCATTGGGGTCTTTTCTGTTATTCAATTTATTAATTTTGAGGACAAAGCATATGTGTGTAGTCAGACATTAGGTAAAGAAGGGGCAAAATCAAGGGATATGGCATTTCTGAACGGACATGTCCATATACCCCGGAAAAGTGGGGATACAAAAACACCTACCCCAGTCACAATATTATACCCTTCCTCCATAATGAAATTGTGATAAATTTATGATGAAACACAAGACAAACAACTTCCTTACATGACATTTACATCAATATTGAGACCATCAAGTCCGTAGATGTAAGTCTTCTTTTTTTCAACAATCAAACTTAAAGGCTGATGAATATCTGATAAATCTAAAAGCATATAAAGAGTATAAATGCAAGAAAATAAAATAGGATGAAATACACATGAAAAAAATATCTTGAAAGAAAAAGAATGAGCTATAAAAAGTGTGTAATAAACGAGAAATGTATATTGACCATTAATTTTAGTGCACAAAGTGCTAATTTGAATGCTACAAATGAATTAGAATGCTAGAAGTATACCGTCGCGATGTTATGAAATCGTGTTGCGCTAAATCGAATGACCAAATAGCGAAAGAAGCATTTTGTTCATTAATTTGAATGACACATACATAGATTCTAACGGAAACTTCATAGATTTGAAATCTAGAAAAAGGAATATAAACCCGAGATATACCCGACAGCACTAAAACCGTCGAATTTGAACGCAAGACAAATTAATTTTAATGACAAACTCGCGAATTTGGCCGGGAAATCCTATACAATATACGATCAAAATAGCAAAAGAAGAGATGCTCATAGCCAATCAAATGCAACGATTCCAGTAGCTTATAACAGTTGTTATAACATGTAATAAGTTTAATAAAATGGATGTGACGTGAGGATGACGAATGTCTATATTGACCGTGCAAATACCATCAGTTCAATGTTTTTTTTTAATTCTTGTCTTGTTATTTTATAGTTCAATGAACTATAAGGTGATTCCATGTTATGTGTACCGTTTGACTTTGAACTTTTGTCCAATTATTTTTATTACAAATGCAAATATCTTGATATGACATTCGGCTAATAGTTCTTTCTGGTATCATCAATATTTGAAAGGGTTATATCAACAACAACAAAAATAATTTTTGGATAATATAAATGAGGAAAGGGCATATGAGAAACATGCTATTATATATCGCCATATACAGGTTGCCATTGGTCAATTTTTGATTATTTATTAATTCATTCAACACATCGCAGAGAGTCGTTTAATATAAAGCTTTTACATGTACTTTTTGAAATGTGAAGCAGTATAATACACTAGTAGAAATATCATGAGAATAATGATTCAAATAGCAATCCTATCGATACATTTACTAAAAAGTCCCGTATGATATATACATTGTGTTTTGATATTTGAATGCTTCATTGTTTTGTACTTAAAAGCAACAATTGTTAAGTTTTTTTCACTTTGAACAGTTACTGTATTCTGGATTCTTGATTAAAATAATCGCGGACGAAATCACACACAAAAAAACATTTCAAATAACTAAATTCATATTATTTTTTTTTCTTTACATCAGCACGACAAAGAAGGTGTAGTTGGCTTCTACTTCATATAATGTTCGACGGTATACCTGTCGACAACTGGTATTGAAATGCCGAACATCTTATATATTTAAACTGAATAAGAGGGATATCGGAGAAAGATGGGGGAAAGCTATCTACGATACATGAAATATTGTACAGCTTAAGACTTTTAATTATAATGTAAATTATTCTGGTCAAAATTCCCCGTATTATTAGCTTCCTCTTACCATGCTGAATGTCGCGCCCCGTCCATTTCTGAATCAGCCATATTCCCCTCTGTCAGACGGTAATATGTGTCCCCAACTTCTAGACCACACTCAGGGCAACTGACCATCTGAATGGCCCCACTACATTCCCCAATGGCGTAGACATGCCCCCTAGGACATTTATGCCAATGACCTTGGGTCAGACCTATGGCGGCGACTATATCCTTCCTCTCTTTCTCGGTAATTCCCAAACCACCAGACTTGGAAACGATCATCTTGAGTAGACTTTTGACTTCATCTGCTCGCTGGGCAGTCAAAGCCTTCCCGTCAAAGAGTTGAAGCTCGGCGGCCTTCACCTCTTCGCTGGCTCTGTCACGAGCAACTGGTTCCTCGACCAGGATCCGGAAGAGATTCAGGGCTAGGTGGAGCCTCTTTGCTTCTCTGTTGGCGTCATCGGTCTGCTGCTGGGACATCCTGTTGATGGGCTCCTGGCACAACCAAGTCTGCATGACACCTATCTCACTCTTCATCTGCTTCAAGTACTGCTGATTTAGGGATGGAGATCGCAGCGATCGCAATTCTTTAGCCAGGTCTCTCATTTCCTCCAGAAAACGGACTCTATTTTTCAAAGCGGTGATTTGTCCATGGCTCAACGCAGACGTCGAACTGACCATGTCGTAGAAGCGGCGGGCATCCATCGTTTGAAGGAACAGTTTCTCATGAATAGCCATGAACATATCCATGATCTCAACTTCTCGAAGTTTTTCTTGTAGGTTCTGACGGAGATAGTGGATTGTGCTTTCGTTGCCGAAGATATTTCTTTTAACGGCATTGATGTCATTCAGTGCTTGTTTGACGAGGTTTCCATATCGCAGATTGCGTCTGATCGGAGTTTTGCACCATGGACATTCTTTCAGCTGTCAAAGGAATCAAACACAGTTCTGAAATGGCTTAGTTTGATGAAGCATTGCCTTTTGATTCCTCTTAAATGTAGCATATAATTACGTTTAGAAAAATGAATCTATATTGACATTGTCATCTTCAGACTACTTTCAACTACTTCAAACTCGTTCTTGTCTCGCCTGCGTAGCAAAAAGCGAGACAAAGGCGCCGCTTTCCGGTGACGGCGGCAGCGGCGGCGGCGTCAACATCAAAAAACTTAACCTAAGGTTCAGTTTTTGATATCATTTTTAAACTGTAAGTTCTTAGTCAATGAAACTTGGACTATAGGGTTACCAAGTATCCCCAATCATGTGAGTAGAATTTCAGGTCACAAAATTATGGTCAAAGGTAATTTCAGGTCAACAGTCTTGGACTATGTTGTGGCATCATCATCATCAAAAACTTAACCTAAGGTTAAGTCTTTGAATTTTTGATATAATTTTGAAAGTATAAGTTCTTAGTCAATGAAACTTGGACTATAGGGTCATCAAGTATCCCCCAACATGTGAGTATAGATTTTCAGGTCACTTAGTTAAGGTCAAAGGTCATCTAGGGTCAACATACTTAGACTTTGTTGTGGCATTAACATCAAGATTTTGAATTTTTAGCATATTTTCAAAACAATTTGTTCAAATTCCATGAAACTTGTACCCAAGGGTTATCAAGTATCACAAATCATATGACACAAATTCCAGGTCACAAAGTCAAAGGTCATTTTAGGTCAGTAGACTTGATTTACATGTATGCTTTCACAACTTAATATGAAAATTAATAAATAATTTTTGTTTAATTAATTTGTTCATATTTCATTCAAGTTATCGATCCTGGTACAATTAAAAGTAAATATTCTTCTGATGATTCTTGATCAATATTCACTTCAAAATGCTGATTATATTCAGAGGATCTCATTTTGGGGGGCCTGCTAATGGGCCACCCTGTCTATAAATAATGTTCCAACCTCAATTTTTCATCATATCGAATTGCGTAATGCAGGCGAGACCGCCGAGAGCGTTTCCCTTATTTTCTTATTGGAGCATTGGAAAATGATAGATTAGATCACGTGAAATATATCAGACTAAGGAGACAACCTCTTATTATTCTAAAAATGTGTCGAAACAGAAATGAAAAGTCGTCACAAATTTCCTTTTATCAAAACAGCAAAACTGTAAAACAAAATTTAACGACAAACAATTCTTGGCTACCTTGATGGAGATCGCCCCTGATTTGTCCTTGTTTCCACTCTCCGTCTTCATCCATTGGTCCAGGGCATCCGCTTTAATCACGTGCTTACAGTCCTCTAACTCCACAAACCTGAAACAGTAGAGATGATAATGGACGTACCGTCTTATTTGCGTGACTGATGTATTTCCATTCATTTGTCAAGACTTAAGAAAAAATATTATTGTTAAAGGTAAAGACCAGTATTGGAAACGCCCCAATTTCAAAAAATGAAATGGAAGCTCTTATTACCAATCATGTGAAAGAATATGTTTTGACTAATACATGATGATACAAATTTTGCTGGGAAACCGCCTACTAATTGATATATTTGGTAAATTAGTTTATCTATTGGTGTGTGAGAGATAAACGCACGTGTCGCGCACGTGTGCGTAGTCCCATATACATCGTTCTGTGTACAGTGCTTGTAAATTTACGAAGACTGGGCCAAATATCCTATCATTTTGATGAATCCAGCAGTACACACCAAAACTACTTATGCTAGATGATCAACCTTTTCTGATCGATTCCACAACGTTTCTTTCACCACGCAATCGCATGACCAGAACTGGTCTTTATCTTTAAATCTTTGAAATCTGAAAAATTTTGCCACAAGTAATTATGATTTGTATCTTATATCGTCATTGGTTATTATCGTACCTTTTTGTATATATTTTTTTTTTAATGCTTATCGAAACTGTCAAGCATTTGCATCTCATTCTTCCAATTAGCACTTTATGTTCTTCCTTTCGCTACCAAAACTTTGTCACTAGATATTTTCAGTTTTCTTTTATAGATGAACATAAATCTAAGGACTTGTGACATATTTATGACCCAACCTCCTTAAAATCTTTCTACTTCATGTATGTGAAAAAAAAATGTGAAAAAATAAATCTCACCGAGCATCATTGTCGTCTTCGCCGCCAAAGAGGATCCTTGTTACTTCTTCCTTATCACAGATTCTGCACTTCTTGGGGCATGGTTCGCCACAGAGTCCAATGCAAGGGTGGCCACACTTCAGCAAGAGTGTACAAGGGTCATCACACGCACGTCTGTCGCATGGTTTTCCACATTGTGCCCCACAACGAAAATGTTGACATCGCCATATGCACCTTTCAGCACACGGGACACAAGGTTCTCCACAATTTTTCTTGCATTTGCTATGTTGACATCTGTTTTCGCACTTCCTTGAACATGGTGGACAATCTGCCGCACATGTCGACCGGCATGGGTGACCGCAAATGAGTGTACGATCACATCTTTCTCGGCAGAATACATGAAGACGTCCTTGGCGGCACTCGCCGCATGAACCCTTGCATGGATGTTCACAACTCAGAATCGTATTACATGGTTTCGAACAGGACTCAGGACCGGCAGAGCATTTGGCGAGGACATTATGGCCACAAGGAAAGTCAGACCGACGAATCATTTCGTCACAGGCAGTTGTGCAGCTCTTGCCACACGGCTCCTTGCATTGATGCCCGCAATTCAGTCTTCTGCTGCATGGAGATTCGCAAACTACTTCTGAGCTGCTTTTGTAGCAAGGCACTTTCTGGAAGTGACCACAAGACAGTGTCTTGTCGACAGGGTTTTTGCATTGCGTGTCGCAAGGCTGGTAGCACTGTTTCATGCATAGATGACCTAAGGGGCAAATTGTCTGAGTACACTTTTTACAGCACTTGTACTTTTCATGTTTCATGTCGGCAGGGTGGCATGGCATTCTACAAACATGACCACATGTAAGACGTGCCTCACATGGTACGGAACAACCGCCTTCTGGGACTTTTGCAAAATCCGCTTCACTTGAAACCTCATTTTGTGTCCTAATATGATTTCTGCACTGGAGTACAAGGGATTTTCCGATGGTGTCTTGTTTTTCAGCGTCCTTCACGATTTCCCTCCACAAGCTTGGCCCAGTTGGGTTTTGTTGTGCGAGGAGTTTGAAATTTCCGATGCAGTACAGACCCTTTCTTGCTCTCGAGAGCGCTACGCAGATTCTATTGTCGATCTTCAGGAATCCAGCACTTCCCTCCTTGTTGCTGCGAACGAGAGAGAGTAGAATTATGTCGTTTTCTTCTCCCTGGAAGTTGTCAACTGTAGCAACTCGGACACCTTCAAAGTCAATCTTTTTCATCCTACTCTTGAAGGCAAAGAGTTGACCTGAATAGGTAGTCAATATGGTGATCTGATTTGGAAGGTAGCCCTGCTGCAATAAGTACCTACAAAGTCCTACCAAGAACTTGGCCTCGTGAATGTTGGAGTGACTCTTCATTTCATCCACAGAATCTTCTTCCATTTCATGATGAAGGAAGAAGATGTTCTTCGTAACCCCCAGGATATCGTCGAACCCCTTCACAGAGTCGTCATCTTTTAGAGATGGGTACAATCTGTCCATTCTCATGAGTCGGGAAATTTCAGGCCTCATCCTATGTTGTAGAACCAGTCGCTGGTAAGGTACATCATTGTTGATCATACGTTCAAACAGAGATATGTCCAGGTTATACTGCGTAGCTAATTTGAAGACCGTAGGACTTGGCCGAAGTTGTTGGTGATCTCCAATCAATATGAGATGTTGACATGACTCAGTCAATGCTGTCACAATATGGGCTTCTAAGACCTCTGCAGCTTCCTCGACCACCATAATCCTCGGCTGGATTCTCTGAAGAAGCATATGAAACTTGGCAGCTCCAGTTGTTGTCATTCCAATTACTGAGGCACTTTTGAGGATCTCAAAATCTTCTTGACTGCGTGCCTCGCGTAGCTCCTGACAAACTTTTGTGAATTGCCGTTGCATAACAACGAGCTGAAGATAATATTCGTGGCGATGTAAATGAGCCCAATATCGGTATAATCTCCATCGCTTTCCTTCTTCAAGACCCCAAACATCCCTAACGGCGTTTGCTTCTTGGTCGGACATTCTTTCATTACTCCTGAGTTTTCTCTCCAAGTTGTGCTTCCTTTTCCTGAGTTGCCGTCGGTCTTGTTGCCACCCTCCCGCTTCCATGTTGTCAAGATCGTTAAGTCGGAAAGCCAAAGTGTCATCATCGAAGTTGGCATTCGCATCGCCTGTGAAAATTGTACTTCGTTGGTCGTCAACTTCCAGGTGTCTCATCTCTTCAAGAAGATCAGCCTCCTCTAAGATATCGAGCTCTTCTTCTCCTTCGTCATGTTCGTCTTCATTTTTTAGTCCGATATCTTCAGGAACATCAAGATCCTCAGGTGGACATCTCATCTGAATATTACCAAGGAGCCAATGGACGATAAGGGACTGGCCACCTACTGCATAGACATTCCCTTGGTTGAGGCTTCTTTCTTGTGCGTCAGTCATGTGCTTCATGAGTACTCTTTCATGGAGAAGTCCCTTCTTCGTATGGTTAATCTTGTCCTGAAGGCCTTTGACTTCTCTCCCAAGACTTTCGATTTCTCCATGAACCTCCCAAATTCTACGTCGCACGTGGCGGGGTGTCTCTTCTCGAAGCTTTGAGCTCCTGAGTGAATTGAGGTTGAACCGCTTCAGAGCCTCGCTAGAACTTCGGCCACCAACTCTTACGATACCTTCACTTTTATAAGTTGCAACTCCTTCCAGAAACTGATCTAAAGCATGGTTTGTATAGCACACGAGTAGGATTGGTTTGTTTGCACGGCATGTGGGTCCGTCCAGTCCTAAAACTTGAGCTTCTTTCCAAATGTGCTTGTTTTCGAGAAGAGTGTGAACTATCTTCAACCCGATGTAGGTTTTTCCAGTGCCAGGTGGGCCTTGAATAACCGCCATCTCTTGAGTAAGTGCTGCTTGCACTGCGCTAAGCTGGGACTCGTCAAGACCAGTGTTCCCTAGTCCTGTCCATTCGTGATCATCGAGAATCATCACGGTCTTCATACGCATTGCGGTTTGCTTTGCGTTTGGAACATCATCAGAGACGATGGATGATAGGTCATATTCAACGGAGCGATTGTTCCGGATGTAGGCAGGTGGACGAACATTTCTTGATGCTGATATGATGTAATCAGTTAGGGGCATTGACTGCTCAGTGACATGTTGTATGCGGCTCAGGACATGTCGGTAAGCTTCGAAGTATGCTGAAGATTCTGCCATGATGAATGTCTTTTCAGTGAAGATCTCTGCAATTTCTTCGTCCCTCTCGAGCTTGATTTCAATGAAGCCTTTAGCCAAATCCTCAGGCTTTCGGTTTGCAACTGTGCCGAAGACGAGGGTCTTGAAATCATCAGGTGACAAGATGACGAGTGAACCATAGATCAGTCGCTTCGAAGATTGCCATCGAACGCCTTTGAGTTTAGACTCATCGAAGTGAATCCTAAACGTAACTCCACTTTGTGAGTACAGTGGTTCGTCTAATGTTACATCATAGTATAGACGGATGTCTTGGAAGCGTATGTCTCGTTTCCCTGGTCGAGCTGTTGTCATCTTATACTCACTAATGCCTTCTCTAAGTGGGCGGACAAAGTCTTCTCGAAGAAGACGAAATTGGACGTCAAGATAATGTTCAACACTTTCATACTTTCCCTTCGTAATGTTTGCTCGAAGGTAAAGACGAAGAGAATTATCTGTCAGTTCATTAGAGGTTGGAAACACACTGTGCTCACGGAAATTATCTGGAGGAGGTGTTGTGGGTTCGATGGCCGTACGTGGCTTCTTCATTCTTTCCTGTTGGATTGTCTCATTAAATTTCACAAGTTGGCGTACCTCTTCTTGAATCCTCTCATCGACAAGTATGTTCCTTTTCCCTGCGTATCTGACAGCATCTTCAAGGAGTGACGCAGCACCTCCAACATCTGTCAAGTAACTTGGAAGGCGTTGCTGTAGCTCTGACAGGACATTTGCGATGTCATGAATGCATCTAGGCATAACCCGCAGTTTGGTCTGGCTTGTCTCGGTCCTCATCGCAAAAAGATGGCTTGTTAGATGTCTGCTGATGAACTTTTTCCTTCCGAGCATATCTAACAGCATGTTGATAGTTTCATTGGACACCTGCGCCTGACAGACATGATGAAAGACCTGAAACAACAGCGATATCACGTCATAGCGTATATCCGTCATTTCTAGAAGCTTGCCCAGACCTTGCTTGAGAGAACCTAACTCTTGTACTGCGTCGTCAGGGTCTTTAGACAGGAGCTGTTCTAATTTTTTATAGCCTACTGGATAAATCACACGAGGGCCCCTCGCTTGGTTGTGGTGAGGCTCGCTGCGCCGATCCCTACATTTTTGAAAATTGTAAAAAGAGCAAACACAAGTAATCATTAAAGTTTATATTCTACGTTATCAAAATAATGAAAAGTCAATTGTATATCCTCTCCAGAAACTGTTGGTTTATGATAAAATATCAGTCGTTTATTGATATTTCAAAGCTATGAAAAATGCAAACTTCTCACTACATGTTTTATATATTGTTATTCATAAAAGATGTGTGAACAACTTCAACTTCCTCTTTGAACTTAGCTTCTTGTGCTCATCATTTTTCTCATGTTCCTAAGTCCAATACAGGGTATACCCAAACAAATGCGAGGAGATATTAATTAGCAAAATATCAAAAGTACAAAACTGTCCTCAATAAAACTTTGTATGCTATGCTGTAGCAGTGTCTCCTGCAACTCGATGTGAATTTCACAAGAATGTATGGTACAACTGCAAATGTATGACTGTTTGGGTAAGGCATACCAATTTCCTAATGTTATTATGAACATATACATTTCGCTCCTACATTTTACAACGAACATTAAAGTCATTATAACTTATAATTTCTTGGTGAAATTACCACTGAAACATTCCAGATTTTAAATATTGCGTTCGTAAATTGTCAAAAATATGGGTTTGAAATATATCACAATTTCATGCAACAAAATAATGTATTTCAAGGAGTTTTTCGTACAAATAATTTCCTTACCATCTTTAGCTTAGTCATATTTCGATCACTATGACGTGAGCGATTTATTGTAGGAAACAACCGAGTATTGTTTTACAATATACTAACAAATTTATTAATTATTTAGCTACGTATGCAATATGTATCCATTTACATATTTTCCCATGTAAGCCTATATTTTCTAAAAACATTTGATCATTTCAGAAAAAGGAACACCACCAAGAGATAATCAATAATATGCTTTGGTTGTACAAAGGCTCGCAAACGTTTAGTTTTTTTCTGTGACGTAGGAATAACAATGTCGGCAATTGTCCCAAAAGTTCTTTATAAAAATAAAAGTCACTTTCATAAAGGTCTGTAACCATTTTCTGGAAATCCATTTTGCGTTTTATGCTTCATTTATACCTCAGTCAAACCGTCCGCAACCGACTTCGAACAACTAAATTCTTGACCATTCAGTGTAGTATGCTTTCTATGCGTCTATCATAATGTTGGTGTTCTATTGTCCTTCTGGAGTCGGTGTTGTCAGTGTGATTGAGGTATCAGAGGTCATTTGAAATTGCGGCTCACCCATTTCCTTCAGCTCCAGCACTGTAGGAGCCCCCTCGCCCCCCTCTTCCTCTTCCACCATGGTAATCAACCCGCTGTCCACCTCTCTCACGTTCCATCCTCCAAATCGTGCTCTTCACCTTACGTCGTCTAGAGTAAAACATAACCAACAGTATGATTTACCGAGGGAAGAAATAACAATTTGTATTTATATTTTACTAATGGCGTCATTAGAGAGACATTTGGAGTGGAAAAATTAGTCATTAAGTAGACATTGTCATTAGGAGGACAATTTGGCGTCCTCTTAACGCTTTTTACACTTTATTTCTCATAGAAGGCCCAATTTGGTTATATATCTCTCTCTATATATGTAATGTACTAAAGGCGTCATTGGAGAGACATTTGGAGTGAAAAAATGAGTCATTAAGTAGACACTAAGGTTAGGATTAGGTTTAGAGTTAGGGTAAATTTTAGGTTTAGGGTTAGGTTTTAGGGTTAGGGTTAGGATTTTTATAATGTCCACTTCATGTTTCATGTAAGGTTATATAATTGTTTTATAGAAATAATAACATATTCAATGCAAACCCGTTGCCCTATTTCATCGCCTATTATTAAGTTATTTCGCAGTTTTTTTTCTTCTTCCCTTTTACAAGCGTAAGAATAAGCCAGCCATATATTATAGATATATTAACTGCTATGAGAGGCATAGGACAATCACCACCCGCGGACAATCACGACCCCCCCCCCCCCAAAATTTCATTAGGTAAAATTCCATAGGCTAACATATTAGGCTGCTGACTCTGACGATAGGGGGCGTTGTGAAATGAGACTAAACGGAGCTATATGGTGGACAATTACCCCCCTCCCTCCCGCCCCTTGAAAATAACCCCCTTTCAAAGCCCCTCCCCCCCCCCCCTATTCATTAAAGGGGAAGTCCACCCTGATAATAATTTTTCCGGGGGGTAATTGTCCACATGGGTTAATCGTTCTAGAGGGTAATTTTCCGGGGGATTAGTTGTCCAAATGACCATTGTCTGAATGAAGACACACTCCCGGAAGGAGAGTGAGACAAATGCTTTTTTTTGTCCTTCATGTTCAGACGTCCACAGCCATCAAGAATATTTGTGTTTTTATATTGACATTATGAGCCTTAAAATGGGGAGGGGGCGTATTAAATCCATTCTGCACCCTCTTTTCGCGTGATTAATCAAATATTGTATTATTCTATTACTTTACACTCAGAATTATCACAGGATTGTCTGGGTCGCAGCCCCGCCTCTCCCCCCCCCCCCTCCCCCTCCCCCCTCCCCTCCCCTTCCCCCTGCCCGCTAAATGTTGTAAGTGTTATTTGCGGATATTACCACTTTCCGTTCTAACATTCATCTTCAAAAATATAATGTGTCGTCACCGTAGGTCTTTGGTAATCCAAATCCTGTTCTCATGCATGTTCAGTAGGTATTGCGCAATGTCACCATCAGATGTGACGTGTCGGATTGGTCTTGCGCAATCAGCTTACATTCTGCATCACTAAGTGAACATCGTTGCAATATTACGTTAACGTGGGGCACCCACGTTAAAGGGATAGTTGAGTTCTTTTTTAAGACCGGAAATGTCTTAAATGTGCATGTTTTATTTGCTCTCATTCTTATTTAAGACATTTCTAGTGCCCTTTTAGAACCTGAAATAAATAACAATACGGTGACCGTTATTTAATTAATTAATTGATAATGACAATACACGGGCCGGCTGGTTGTGCGTATTATAGCCAACACGAAATAGCCAACTAAAAGCCAGTATTGGCATTGACTGGAATAAAATGTAAAAGGCACTATCTCTTTTTTCAAATCTCGTTTTGTATTAAAATCAACTTAATATCAATAAGAAGAACTCCCGCATTAATAATGGGCTTGCTCCAGATTCAATTGAGATAAAGCGTGCCGTGTTGGTGTTAAAAAATGTACCTAAAACTTGAATCTCAGACAGAAAAATGCCCAAAGGGACACCCCCTTCCCACACCCTATCCCTGCTCGGGCACTTCGCGTCCCCAAAATGGTTCACCTCATATAATAAATGCACCCCCCCCCCCTACACCACTAATACGGACCTGTATACGAACATTATTGTGTATCAGAATTACTTTAATGAAATGAAAATAAAAACAAATAAAACAAAATAACGTATGCCATCCAAAATGAAATATTGTGTGAACAAAATGAACAGAGATGCAGTATAAACATGAATATTTATGTCTTGTCAAAGAAAAGGCCAGACTCGTGAATACATGAAAGAACTACTTAACATACAGTATTCATACCTTACCAAGGATTCTCAAATCTGCCAACGTAGTTCAAAATGCATTCCCACTGCTATGTCGGCGGCTGTTGATTGAGCATTTCAAATGTGCCTATGCTCTTAAAATCTCAATCTCGGCAGTCGTAATGTGTATACACTGACCTCATTCAAGAACAAAGTATGTCACGATAATGAAGAAGTCCCAATCCCGGCAATCATACTTGATAAGTATTGACTTTATTTTCAATAATTTTATGACACGATCACGAAATCATCTTAAAAAGTGACAACGGCTTGACATGCAGAGTTGACCAGAATCTTTCCCGCGCGTGCGCAATAGCAAGATGGGAATTACAAACATTTAAGGGCGTGTTTTCAGAGATTCACTCATTGAAATACGTCATAGATAACCTATTCAACGTGGTGAGTGGGGGAGGGGGAGGGGCTAGTCACCAACACCCACGCCACTTCAATATCGTACTCTCGATTTTAAATCAATCCATAGTCTTTGTCTTTAAACCATACAGATCGAGCACCATCGACGCTTCCCGCTCATTGGGAAATGTTCAAAGTATTTTGCATTTTAAATAATTCCCTGATTATATTTGATTGGCTTATCTCTCCAAATTCTTTTTTGTTTTTGTTTAAAGATTAAAACATTTGGGAGAGGGGAGAGGGGCCAACTTCTATTTGAATGGCTAGTAGGCCTCCTTTTTCCGCTCTCTCTCTCTCTCTCTCCCTCTCTCTCTTAAGTGTATATTATGAGTCACTTCCGATTCTACTACGTGCCTCGATAGCATTTTAAGGGGTTGAAATCTGCAAAAAATCTTGTTTTGCTCCCGAGTATGTAATTATAAGTTTCATCCTGAACTCATCGGCTCTTGCCTCTTGTTCTTGCTGGTAGACGGATTCGAGAGCTATAGCTGGCATATATGCCATGTCTTAAAATATAGTTATATGCGAATAGGTATGAATCATCATATTTTTCTTATTTTTTGCATCAGTATGTTACTGCCGCATACAGCCTTTTGTCATCGTCATACAAAGACCACTATACGAGTGACCCCCTGAGGAAATACACCCTCGTAGTGGCGTATCCAGACATTGATAAAAAAAAAAGATGTAGGAAATTTATCTCAATCGCCCATGATCTTGGAAGAAAAATGAAATATGTAAGCCATTGTCCACTGCTATCTCTATATTTGGGTAGGGGGTAATAGATATTTTTTCCCAGCATGAAAAACGGGGGTGGCGAACCAAATCCTGCACCATCGTTTCCGTGATGGATCAAATATTTTATTAATGTCTTGCCTTACTTTCATAATTACCAAAGGATCTTCTGGGGTACAAAGTGTCTAACCCCCCCCCCCCCCCCCCCACCTCTCTCTGCCTTGCCCCATATATATTAGAAGTGTTATTTTGCGGATTATACCATTTTCCGTTCTAACATTCATCTTGAACAATAGAATGTGTCAGCACCGCAGGTCTTTGGTAATTCCTTTCCTGTTTTCATGCATGTTCAATAAGTATTGCGCAATCCCACCATGCAGATGTGACGAGTCGGATTGGTCTTGCGCAAACCGCTTACATTCTGTATCACGTAGAGAACATATTGCAATATTTTGTTAATATAATGTGGAGCAATTATGTTACAGATAAATGACAAATAAAGTAAAAGCATGTAAGGCGTTGCTGATCTTAAAAGAAAATGTTCTTTAGTGAGTAAGTTTCTCAACTCGTAGTTACTGTCAATCCAGTAGTCAAACTAGAATAGGTGGTTCAGTTTAGTGGCGTGTTAAAGATGGAATGAGAGGCTCCAGAATTTTGTAAAAGAGGGGGAGGGGCAATTAAGATACATGTATAATTGTGATAAGCAAATAAATGTTAAAAACACCCAATGGTCCACTTCAGCCAAGCCGAAAAGTGGAGTACAGACGTATCCGGGCTGTCCCTCCTTCTCCCAAGAATTCAACCCTGGATGGGTCTATTAACTAAAGGGGTACTGTCATTTTTCGGGGCCAATGGCCAATGGTCCCTAGCAACTGGGAAAGGATGTGGAGAAGTGTGATATCACCTTCCAAGTTCACCCAACCCCTCCCCCTTCTCTCTCTCTCTCTCTTTCTTTATGTTCACTAACACTCGACTGGGTAAATACCTCGTACATCTCTAAAAACTACCAAACCTGATTTGCCCTTTTTCCTTTAATTGCTAGTACTGTATTTTAATTTATTTATTTTTTGTAATACATCTGTCATTATTTTCATTATCACGCCTATCACAACTTATTTACCGTATTAAATAAAAGATATTAATAATCATGTCAGATCCGCGGGTGTTTTGCAAAGACTTATTGCCTTTAAGTGGGACTTAACTATGGCAGGCAGTTCGTGCCACTGTTTGTTATCATCGTTATAGATGTATTACCTTTAGATGTCATATTTTCCTTTTATAATAATGAAATATTCAAAAAATTGTAATTTATGTAGATTGTGACCATGATTTGTATGTCCTTTATGAGACCAATGCCAGTTAATGGTGATAGCATACAGTGGCATGAATGACCTGCCATGGTTACGTCTAACTTAAAGTCGATCTATTAGTCAATGTTTATTTGTTCTGAAAGGTAGAATTGGTAATCCATGATGCAAAAGACAAAGAGACCACCTCACTTCGTGAATATAATATGACAGTTGACAGAATATTTGGAAGTTTCCATGTTGGAATGAGGTGAGGCCTCTAAGCAAGGTAACTTCTTGCTCTAAGATTCTCTCCCCCAAACACACACACACACGCACAAACACACAGAGATAAAGTCATATATTGCCTCGCATGTATAATGCTCCCCCACCCCCCTACTACTGTAAATGGATCACCGCCCCTGCAAATGAGGAAAACCACTGACTCGATAAAACAGTATAGATACCATGTGGTAAAACAGTGAGCGGAGATAATAAGCATAACAAGTTTATTTATATTGTGATTCGATACATGATTCTGAACAACAGCAGAAACACAAAAACTTGAGTTCTGTAGTCATGTTATACCATTCTAAAGTATTGTGAATAGAACCTGTAATGATTATGCAGCACATATGACTTGATATATGCTGTGAGGTTTGAAACGATCAAAATGTGACTAAATATTGTTGAAAATCACAAGAACCGCGTACGAAAATGAATATATGACACTGCACACATATCTGGCATGAAAGTTAGGTCCAAACGAAAAGTAGTAAACATAACGAATTTAAAAAAGACATTTTTTTTCATTGTTCTATTTCATGACCATTGGTGAGTTTCCACCTAGGTTGAATCAATGTCCATCATAAAATTGAACACCAATTAATCATGCTATTATAATAAAGGACCGTGAGGATATAAAGTCAGTATTATAATATAATGTCTACCTTTCTTCTCGAATTCTGACAAGAGTAATTTCTCCATAATTAAGTACGTGTCACTTGTAAATATTATTCAATTCGGAAATTCATTCTGTGATCGACTTTCATCTAATACACTGCTCTTCCTCTTCAAACCGTAACAACGTTACTAGTAGATTATTGGTATTTTAGGATGAAAATTGATTCTACATGTAATGAAGAATTCCACGAAACCTTTAACGGAAATCTTGATATTTATACATAATAGAAATATTGATATTGTATACATTTTGTAGCGCTTATATCCACCAATAAAAGTGCTAAAATTACTACCTATGTGTCCCGATTCTATCTCATATTTGAATAGATACGAAAGATATTTTTCACCAGCTGGATGACCTAGAGTATATATATTTATTTGTTTGTATCTTTATATTTATTTTTCCCCTTCCACTGGGTTCCTTTATCAAATGATATCATTCATTTTTGTATGCAAGAAGAGATATATACATGCAGAATTTGTAAATGATATTCTTGGCCATTTAAAATATGATAAAGAACAAACATTTATAGATATCAGTTAATGCAAATTGCAGTTCATTTTTTTAAATATCATTGATTTACTTGGCAAAAAAAATTAGAAAAAATAAACAATCGATACACTTTGTAAAAGGCAACTACTTTTAAATAAATTTCTTTTCTTTTCAGATGTAAACTTTTCCATATCATATTAACTCTTTATCGCTGATATTATGTGTTCAAAAACTGGCAAACACTGTTTGCATTTGGCTGCAACAATTGCTTCCCTTACTTTAATCACAATACAGTTGAGGGCACTGTTGTTATTTCCATGAAACTCAAACAATTTAATTTGATTTTTAAACGTAATATGTACATAATTTGAGACAGCCAGTGCTCAAGTTTTAACCTTATTTCGTTTGAATAAATACCGTAACAAAATATTTGTATAGGGTAGGTGTAGGGGATTGGAGACCACCAAGCTTGAACCCATCACTGTCTGTTCGTGTTGGCTTCAATATTGCTATAGAGCCATCTATGGCCTTTAACAACACTACTGCATATATCCAATTCATGTCGAAGACTAAAATGCGTTCTTTCTCAGAGAAAATTGGCAAAATTGACCAGGGTAAGCAATTTTGATCGTAAAAATTTGCTCTAATATAAAAACACAATTTTCACTGAATTTTGTGGTGTATGCAGATATTTAGAGGTTACACTTACAAATTTGTTTTAAAAGGAAGCTTGTGAAGTGTGCCAACCATGACAGAAAACTTATGGCCATTGTGTGTTGTGAATAGGTGTTGCAATGCACATTATGAATGGTGTCTGATCAGAAGAAAACAAAGGAACGCATGCCATCCAAAATAAAATAATAAATGAACGAAATGAGCAGAGATGCAGTCTGATCTTGATAATTGATATCTTGTCAAAGAAAAGGCCAGACTCGTGGATACATGAAGGAATTACTTAACATACAGTTTTCATACCTTACCAAGGATTCTCAAATCTGCCAACGTAGTTCAAAATGCATTCCCACTGCTATGTCGGCGGCTGTTGATTGAACATTTCGAATTTGCTTGTGCTCTTAAAATCTCTATTTCGGCAGTCGTAATGTGTATACATTGACCTCATTCAAGAACTAAGTATGTCACGATAACGAAAGAAGTCACAATCTCGGCAATCATACTTACTATTGACTTTAATCAATAAGTTTATGACACGATCACGAAATCACCTCAAAAAGTGACAACGGCTTGACATGCGCAATAGCAAGATGGGAATTCCAAAGATTTAAGGGCGTGTTTTCAGAGATTCACTCATTGAAATACGTCACAGATAACCTATTAAACGTGGTAGGTGGGAGAGCGGGAGTGGGAGGCAGTCACCAACACCCTCCCCTCTTCAATACAGTATACTATTGATTTTTAATCAACCCATATACTTGTCTTTAAACCATTCAGAGCAACATCGACGCTTCCCGCTCATTGGGGAAATATTCAAACTATTTTGCATTTTAGATAATTCCCTGATTATTTTTGATTGGCATGTCTTTCCAAATTCTGTACTTTTTTTTAAAGATTGAAACATTTGGGATGGGGGACAGGGGCCAACTCCTTTTCAATGCCTAGTAGGCACTCTCTCTCTCTCTCTCTCTCTCATCCCCCCCCTCTTTCTCTCTCTCTCTCTCTCTCTCGCGCTCTCTCTCTCTCTCTCTCTCTTAGGTGTATTGGAACTAATGTCTATGTGAAAGACAGATGAGTTATTTCCGAATCTACTACTACTAGGATAAGGTGCCTCGATAGCATTTTAAGAGGTTGAAATCTGCAAAGATCGTGTTGTTTTGCTCCCGAGCATATAGGTTTCAACCTGAACTCATCAGCTCTTGCCTCTTGGTCTTGCTGATAGACAGATTCGAGAGCTATAGCTGGCATATATGCCATGTCTTACAATATAGTTATATGCGATAGGTATGAATCGTTATAATATATTTTTCTTATTTTTTAGGAAGATGGGGGTGTCTACTCACGTGCATCAGTATGTTACTGCCGCATTCAGCCTCTTGTCATCGTCATACAAAGACCACTATACGAGTGACTTCCTGAGGTAATACACCCTCGTAGTGGCGTATCCAGACATTGATAAAAGATTTAGGAAATTTACCTCAATTGCCCCACAAAAAGTGCAATATGTGCACCATTGTCCTCCGTTTGTCCACTGCTACCTATATATTGGGGGTGTTTAACTAATTTTCTGAGCATGACAAACGAGGGCGGCGTACCCAAATTCAACATGAACCCTTGTTTCCGTGATGAATCAAATATTGTGTTGTCTTACCATAGGATCGTCTGGAGTACAAGGTGCCCCCCCCCCCTCTCCCCGCCATGCCCCATATATATTATAAGTGTTATTTTTCGGATGATACCACTTTCCGTTCTAACATTCATCTTGAACAATAGAATGTGTCAGCACCGCAGGTCTTTGGTAATTCCTTTCCTGTTTACATGCATGTTCAATAAGTATAGCGCAATCCCACCATGCAGATGTGACGAGTCGGATTGGTCTTGCGCAAACCGCTTACATTCTGTATCACGTAGAGAACATATTGCAATATTTATGACAGATAAATGACAAATAAAGTAAAAGCATGTAAGGCGTTGCTGATCTTAAAAGAAAATGTTCTTTAGTGAGTAAGTTTCTCAACTCGTAATAGGTACTGTCAATCCAGTAGTCAAACTAGAATAGGTGGTTCAGTTTAGTGGCGTGTTAAAGATGGAATGGGAGGCTCCAGAATTTTGTAAAAGAGGGGGAGGGGCAATTAAGATACATGTATAATTGAGATAAGCAAATAAATGTTAAAAACACCCAATGGTCCACTTCAGCCAAGCTGAAAAGTGGAGTACAGACGTATCCGGGCTGTCCCTCCTTCTCCCAAGAATTCAACCCTGGATGGGTCTATTAACTAAAGGGGTACTGTCATTTTCGGGGCCAATGGCCAATGGTCCCTAGCAACTGGGAAAGGATGTGGAGAAGTGTGATATCACCTTCCAAGTTCACCCAACCCCTCCCCCTTTTCTTCTCTCTCTCTCTTTATGTTCACTAACACTCGACTGGGTAAATACCTCGTACATCTCTAAAAACTACCCAACCTGATATGCCCTTTTCCTTTAATTGCTAGTACTCATTATGTGTTTTTATTTTTGTTGTAATACATCTGTCATTATTTTCATTATCACGCCTATCACGACTTATTTACCGTAAAGATATTGATTATCATGTCAGATCAGGGGGTGTTTCACAAAGACTACTTTGCCTTTAAGTTGGATTTAACGATGGCAGGCTGTTCTTGCAACTGTTTGCTCTCAACGTTATAGATATATCACCTTTAGATGTTAAATTTTCCTTTTATAATAATGAATTATTTTAAAAAAAATGTAATTTCTGTAGATTGTGACCATGATTTGTAAGTCCTTTTAGAGACCAATGCCAGTTAATGATGATAGCACACAGTGGCATGAATGGCCTGCCATGATTACGTTCAACTTAAAGTCGATCTTAGTCAATGTAGATTTGTTCTGAAAGGTAGAATTGGTAATCCATGATGCAAAAGAGAAAGAGACCACCTCACTTCGTGAATATAAGATGACAGTTGACAGAATATGTGGAAGTTTCCATGTTGTAATGAGGTGAGGCCTCTAAGATTCTCTCCCCCAAACACACACACACACACACGCACAGAGAAAGGCATGTATTGCCTCGTATGTATAATGCTCCCCCCCCCCCTCATTACTGTAGATGGATCAACGCCCCTGCAAATGAGGACAACCACTGACTCGATAAAACAATACAGATACCATGTGGTAAAACAATGTTCGGAGATAATAAGCATAACAAGTTCATTTATATTGTCATTCGTTACATGATTCTGAACAACAGCAAAAACACACAATTTTGAGTTCTGTAGTCATGTTATACCATTCTATAGTATTGTGAATAAAACCTGAAATGATTATGCAGCACATATGACTTGACATATGCTGTGAGTTTTGAAACGATAACAATGAAAATAAATTGAATGAATATTGTTGAAAATCACAAGAAAGAACCGCGTACGAAAAGGAGCATATGACACTGCATACACATCTGGCATAAAAGTTTGGTCGAAACGAAAAGTAGAAAACATAACAAATTTAAAAACGTTTTTTTTTTTTTTTTTTTTTTTTTTTTTTTTTTTTTTTTCCCCATAACTATTGAATTAATCTCCACCATAAAATTGAACACCGATTAATCATGCTATTATAATAAACGACCGTGAGGATATAAAGTCAGTATTATAATATAATGTCTACCTTTCTTCCCGAATTCTGAAAAGAGTAATTTCTTCATAATTTAGTACGTGGCACTTGTAAATATTATTCAATTCGGAAGTTCATTCTGTGATCGACTTTCATCTAATACACTGCTCTTCCTCTTCAAACCGTAACAACGTTACTAGTAGAATGTTGGTATTTTAGGATGAAAATTGATTCTACATGTAATGAAGAATTCCACAAAACCTTTAATGGAAATCGTGATATTTATACATAATAGAAATATTGATAATGTATATATTTTGTAATGTTTATATCCACTTAAATTCCCTATATAACTATTATGTATCCCTATTCTATCTCATATTTCAACAGATAAGATATATATTTTTCACCAACTGGATGACCTAGAGTATATATATCTCTTTTTTATTTTATCTTTATTTTTATGTTTTCCCCTTCCGCAGGATTCCTTTATTAAATAACATAATTCCTATATGTATACAAGAAGATGTATACATGCATTATTTCAAAATGATATTCTTGGCCTTTCAAAAGAACATAACTTTATGGATACCAGTTGCAAAATGCAGTTCAGTTTAAAATATCACAGATTTCCTCGACAAAAAGATTTAGGTAACCACTTTTTCATAAATTTCCTTTTTTCTAGAATTGTTTACATATATACTTTTCCATATTATAATAACACTTTATCGCTGACATTATGTGTTCAAAAACTGGCAAACACTACTTGCATTTGCCTGCAAACATTGTTTCTTTACTTTAATCATAATACAATTAAGGACACTGTTGTTATTTCCATAAAACACAAACAATTTATTTTGATTTTCAAACTTAGTGGCCTGAACTCACAAAGGAGGTTTGTCGACAAACCTAGGTTTGTGGGCGTCATATGACGCGTCGAAAACCAAGGTACATTCGGCCCAGTAATATGTACATAATACGAGACAGCCAATGCTCAAGTTATCGATTTAAAAAAAGGCATGAGTCCTATTCGAATAAACTTTAAACATGAAACGTGACTTCATGAAGCAATGATCTACACGAAATAACCTTCATGTACATCTACTTTTCTATTTACATCTTGGAAAATCGTAAATGTTAACAATGCTTCATTTTTTGGGAATGATGGTGGGTCATGTAATACCAAGCAAGAAACAAAATGCATATGTTAATTCTCCTAATTCGCCTTTCACTACACGGTTAAAAGTACATACTGTTCAACCTTATCAACATTGCATATTAAACACAACAGCATTTTCACATGTGTGCCAACTTAAAGCGACACTTAACTGATGAACTTTCTGGCTTAACATACTGTTAATTATACATCGCCATCTCACGTCAACTTGCCAACACTGTGTAACCAAATAAATAATTTCCACTTCGCAGACAGAGGACTCGATGCGAAAACCAACAGCGCTGCTATAAAAGCAGCGAGTTACGAGACCATACTGCTACAGTTGACCTGACATGACGCTAAAAGGGATTTTTGCGGTAGGGCTTCTAGTACAGTTTAGCTTTAAAACAACTTTGAATCGTTTGGATACGACCAATATAATTACTTTTAAAGTTCCAATTTTTTCTCCAATTGTGATACTCTACTCCTGCTTGATGTAGACTGAGGTACGCCTAAGTGCATGTAAATTTTAAGATCAAGAAAGTGGAGATCAATTTACAACATATTGAGACGGATTATTTTATTATAAAGACAAATATTTTTCTGTGTTCTTCTATATTTCTACAATACTATTCAAGTATTTACAGCGAAAAGGCGCGGTAAAACATATCTTCATGCGCTGGTAGGGTTGAAAAAATAAGCACTGAAAAGGTACCGTTTGTCTGATCGCATGGACAGCGGGAGAATATCATTGTTTGATAAAGTCGAGTGATGTTTTAGTATTCTGCGGGCAGCGAGGCGAAGGGTTATAGAGCAAATGATCCGATTGAAATAAAAACAGAAAATATAAAGAATATTTACATACGTTATGAATCAAATATTTATACCTCATAAAGCACATGCAATAATGATGGTTGACATGTAGTTTGATGCAGTCTCTTAAATTAGCAATTCTCTGCTCAGGCTAAATTTGTGCTCTTCCAATTGTTTCGATATCTTACAATTTCAATCCTTTAAATGACACATTAAATGCTTTCTCTTTTTGCTGTGGACATTGTAGTCTCGCATATCTTTCAAAAG
This sequence comes from Strongylocentrotus droebachiensis, assembly GCA_035222895.1. Lineage (NCBI taxonomy): Eukaryota > Metazoa > Echinodermata > Echinoidea > Camarodonta > Strongylocentrotidae > Strongylocentrotus > Strongylocentrotus droebachiensis. The sequence continues at coordinate 81,077 of JAVYIG010000892.1, forward strand.
CCCTTCAAATAAATTAGGAAAATTTATTTAGATAAAGGATATTTCAACCAATACATTCTTAACAGATTATAAAGATTTCGGCAAATCAGTGTACTACGAATTCGTTATCAATTTATTCTCCGCGCGTTATTCATCTCAAAGAACAATATAATAGCTTGGATTAATTACATTCTTCCAATACAGCATTATCTGGATAAACATCGATAATACGAGGGTCAGTGAAATTCATAAACCGTGTTTGATATTGATTGTATACATGTATTCATGCAAAATAACTAGCAATATCTGATGTACGGATATTCTGATCGCGTATTCGGGCTCAAAACGGGACATAGTTTCTTTGGTGTCCTCCTCTGCGACCACCTCTTCCACCTCGACCACCTCTTCCACCTCGACCTCTTCTTCCACGTCCTCGTCCCCTACCCCGCTGGCCTTGCTGACCACCAACACCTTGATGACTGGGCACATTCTGTCTATGGTCACCTTGTTGTCCTGCAGCTGCAGAAGCCTCGGAGCGGACTCTCTCCTGCTCAGCCAGGTCGCAGTCCTCGCACGCGCCCTTCTTGAGCTGATCATTCGAAACGGGATGTCCTTTGGCACAAGTAAACCACATGGTTACTTCTAAGGAAAGACGCGGAGGGCGTTTGAAAGTCGGTAGGCCACTGCCAGTATTGCTGATCCCATTAACAATGCGAATTCCATTGAGGAGGAGATGTGCTAATGTCATATTCCTATCCCGACCTAGGATTTTGAGAAGTCTGGGTACTCCGTTTGATTCTGTTGCTCCTCCCCTCAGTACTTCGGCCAAGTCGCACATGATCGTCACTCGATTCATCTCATTCCAGAGGTCGTTCGCGTGCTGATCTACGAGTACATTCGGCAATGATTTGCTATGTCTGTCCAGTTTCTCTGTTGATGCCAGGAGTAGTTCATGAAGCTTGTCCAAAAATGGCTGGTTCGCCGTTGACTTTCTACTCTGTACCAATGACCCCAATCGCGATGATAGCGAGTATCTACTCAACGCTAGTGGTGATTTGGGTGACAAAAGCCGAATGGTTTCTCTTGCCGACATGACGGCTGAGTTGACTTTACGGAGGAGGTGATTGTATTCATTGCTATTGCGAGCACCCTGTAGCTTTTCCACGATTCGCGGCTTGATCGCTGAAGATTCTCTCAAGAGATTACTATAGCGACGACTTAACTGGATGGGTTTCTCGCATCTTGGACAGGTTTTTACCTTAAAAATGATACAAAATAAAAACCTGTATTAATTTTACAGTATCACAGTAATCAATTAAGACCAAACTGACTGATACATCAAAAACGTGAGGAGTTAAAAGAATGTATTATTTTTAGAAGAGTTATTATGAATTATGCCAAATTCTTGTTCTTCTACTTTAAACACATTTACACGTACATGTCCTTCTTGATTAAGAGGTGTGTCTTTTATGAGTATATAATATCTATCTACGATAAAGCGTACTAAAAGTATTGTGATATGATACGAATGATAAGAGTGAAAGAACAAATCAATCGATAATTCATGAAAACAAATGTTTTAGTATTACCGATAGTTTGGTAAATATTTCTGCACCGTCGGATTTTATGCCGAGTCCCAGAAACGTGTCAAGTCCTTCTACCTCAAAGTAATGTCCACAGTCTTCTAGTTGAATATATCTATAGAAGTAGCAAAAGCAATTTGGAAATTTGTTAAATCATGCATGTAGCTCTGCTGTTGGCATATTCTCATACGATTTTAAGGAAATGTTTTTAATGGTTCTACTTCTTTCCTAATAATTAAAGTTTATCTTTCAAGGAGCATGACGAGCAATATAAATGTACATCTATTATCGAAGTACTTAAAGGGTATTTTGTTCCAATGAGATCTATCATTTGTTTTACATAGACATAGACATGTATGACAAAATGACAAAATATAAGCAGGAAAATTCCACAGGTTAACCTTTATATTGTTTAATTTAGTTTCTTTTAACCCATTGCTTACTGGAACCTGGTGGTCCATGTGTAAAGCCTATGGGAATAAGATAATTCAGTAGTCAACGGTTTAACATGAAGCAGAATTAGATTATTCAAAGTCATCACTTTTCATATGTCTTGAAGGCGTCTTCCCCGATTTATTTTCTAAAAGGATGGTTCCACAAAATTCAGCTCACCTTGCCGTCTGGATGTCTTCAGTCCCAAAGAAGCGTTGCTTCAAATCTTCTTTGTCGCAGATGCGACATTTATTTGGGCAGATCTCACCACATAAGCCGATGCAAGGGTGACCGCATTTCCGTTTCTTTGAACAGGGCTTGTTGCATGGAGGTCTGTCACAAGGTTCGCAGCACAACGTCTTGCACTCGTGATGCTCACATTTCCAGTTGCAACGTTTCGTACAAACATCACATGGCTCACTGCACGAATGCTTGCACTGCGAGTGACGACAACGCCGCAGACATTTCATTTTACAGGAAAGACATGGTGCACCGCACTTGAGGGCGCATTCGTGTCCGCACACCAGCTTTTTCTTACATGTCTCAATGCAGGGGTGGTGATAACGACCTTGTGAGCATCTTCCACATGTTCCTTTGCACTTGTGCCCACATATCAAGATCTCCTCACAGGCGATGTGGCATGCGTCGCTTTCATCGCAGCATTTAACGGTTACCTCATGACCACATGGCCAGTCATCTCTGGTGATCATCTCTGTGCAGTTCTCTGTGCATACCACCCCACACCTTTCCTTGCAAATGTGGCCACATGGAAGCTCCTTACTGCACCTTGCTTTGCATACTACTGTTTCTACTTCGGTCGAACAAATCATCTTCAAGTTGTGACCACAAGGCAAGGTTTTCTCTACTACTTCGGAACATTTACTGTTATGACAGCACTTCTCTATGATTTCGTGTCCACATGAGCGAATTTTTCGGGTAATCGTGTTGCACCGAACATTGTCAATACTTGCGGAACAGAGAAGAGTATGCGTGTGTCCACATGGCAGTGTTTTCTCAACATTTTCCTTGCATCTGATGTCCTCTGGATCTTTATGGCACGCTGCTTGGCAGATATGGTTACATTCCAGAACTTTCAAGACTATCTCATCACATCGACCACTTCCATTACACTTCTCTGTCTTACTGTGGCCACACTGCAATTCCTTTTCGGTAAGGACTTTGCACTTCTTTTCAAGTCCCTCAGTTGGCATGTGGCATGGGAGAAGATGGACGTGTGAGCAACTTAAAGTTTTGTCAACCTTTTCCTCGCATGTGATAGACCAAATGTCGGTCTTACACTCCGTTTTACAGACATGACGGCAGGGCAGAATCTTCTCCACAATGACTGAACAAGAGGTCGAACAAAGGTCTGAGCAGAGCTTTGGGCATTTGTGGTTTCTCTCACAAATAACCTTGGAGCACGGAGCCTTGCACTTGTAGACGAGATGCTTTAGATCCGTTGGGTGACACTTTAATCGACAAACGTGTCCACAGTCAAGCCTAGTATCACAGTCTCTACTACATCCTCCTAGTGGTACCTTCTTGAAGTCATCGGCAGTTTTCACCGCTGTCCTCTCCCCTGGATGATTGGTGCATTGCAGCGTAAGGGAATCTCCGATAGATCCCATTGCTTCTAGATCTTTCACTATTCCCTTCCATAGCTCACTCTTTTCTGCAAAGAGGGTGAAGTTTCCAACGCAGTAGAGCCCTTTCTTTGCTCTTGACAATGAGACACAAACTCGGTTCGAAATCCCCAAGAATCCAATGCGCCCATGATTGTTGCTCCTCACAAAGGACAAGAGAATGATATCATTCTCTTCTCCCTGGTAGTTGTCTATTGAGGTAACCTTGACTCCCTCAAACTTGCTACGATCCATCATGTGCTTGATTTTCAGTAGCTGACCTGTATAAGCTGTGAGGATTGTAATCTTATCAGGTTCATACCCCTGCTGCATGAAGTAGTAACACAACGCTACTACGAGTCCGGCCTCGTGGAGATTGTAGTGACTCTGTGTATCTTCCATTTCATTTTCTGGTTCTGCGTGATCTAGAAAGAAGATATCCTTTTGAACTGCTTTCACACTTTCGTATTGCTTCACCGTGTCATGATCATGAAGGTTGTCGTAGAAGTGCCTTCTCATCAGACCCGAAAGCTCGATACGCATCCGATGTTGCAACTCAAGCTGTGAGTAAGGAAAGTCATTGTTGATAAGTCTTTCAAACAATGAAACGTCCAGATGATACTTCTTGGCCAGGAGGAACACGTTCGGTTTCGGACGAAGTTGTTGATGATCTCCAATGAGAATCAGCTGTTGACATGATGCATTTAATGCCGTGATGATGTGTGCCTCCAGTACCTCAGCTGCTTCCTCTACTACAACGATCTTTGGCCGGACTCTCTGCAAAACCTGCTGGTGATTAGCTGCTCCAGTTGTAGTCATACCGATTATAGTTGCCTGTCGAAGGACGTGGTATTTCTCTACGCCTTTTGCCTCCTCTAGCTGACCACAAAGTTGCTTGAATTTGAGGTCGTATGCATGCAGTTTTCCTTTCAACTGATGCAGGTAGTTTTGCAACCAAATATGGTAGAGTGCCCATCGATCATTTGGATGCATACTCCAGACATCCATAATCGTTTGAAGAGCACGTGGATCGATGACATCTTTTCCAGACATCTTCCTTTGGATAAACCTCCGCAAGATACTGTGCTCTGGTTTGTTCAGAACATTTAAGTCAAGGCCTAGGAAAGGATAGTCTTCGTCTTCCTCTTCATCAGAATCTTCCTCACCATATTCGTCGTCAATCATTCTTTCAGACTCGATGGCACTTCGTTCATATTCTACCTCGACTGTTGCTTCATTTGCCACAGGAGCATGCTTGGTGCTTTCTTCCCTCTCATCTTCTTGCATGTTATCTCTCTGTTCTAGTGTTTCCCGTTTCTCTTGCTGGTTCCAATCCCTGTCATTATGACTCTCACAGAGAAGCCACTCTACAAGCCAGGAGTTTGACTGTTTCAGATGAGAAAGACGCAGGAGGCTGTTGTAATGCTGCCATGTCATAAAAGGGCCTAGTTCATACTCGTTGATGATCCCATTTCTTGCACCCTCTATCCTGGCTTGAGTTCTCTCCACACGTCTCCTAGTAGCGTCAACTTCTTTCTTGACATGACGAACCCTTCGCTGAACGTACTCTTCATCGTGTACTCCCCTCCGACCGACCATCCGATTAAGGTTGAAGGCCTGCAACTGCTCACTCTTGCTACGGCTTCCAACTCGAACGATGCCAGTGCGATGGAATGTTAAGATACCCTCCAAAAACTGATCCAGTGCATGGTTTGTGTAGCACACGAGTAAGATGGGGCTAGGGTTTTCTTCACTTGACCAGAATTCTCTGTTGAGGAGAAGAGTCTCTACGATCTTTAGACCTATGTACGTCTTGCCCGTACCTGGTGGACCCTGTATGACAGAAAGTTCTTTGGTGAGAGCAGTCTTGGCAGCTTCATATTGTGATTGGTCGAGCTGTACATGTTCAATATCAGGCCAAGCACCATCGTCAAGCACGTCGATTTTTGGAGAGTATCGTCGGTTGCCTTTCAGCAGAGGTGAGATATCGATTCTACATGGATTGATGAACATTTCATCGTCTTCAGTTACCATCCGATCTTGGAGATACCTGGGTGGCTTTACATCGTGAATCATGCTCAAAGTGTACTGGGAAAATGGCAAGCATGGGCCAGACATTCGCTGGAGACCCAGGAGAACTGGGCGATAAGCTTCAAAGAAGACAGATGACTCTGCAATCACAAAACTTTTATTCAGTAGACATGATGCATCTTCATCTTCTCGGTCGACCAATGCTATGGCTACCATTCCCTTCTCTAGATCTGCTACGTCCCGTTTGGCCACTGTAGCAAATATGTAGGACTTAAAATCATCCGTTGATAGGATGAGCAATGATCCGTACATGAGTCGTTTTGTCGATTGCCATCGGACACGAGGTAACTTCTTGAAAGACATGTAATGTGAAATTCCGGAGAAATCACGGACAGATCTTTCGTAGTGAGCTTCCTCGTAGATTCGCACATCCTGAAGTTTGGCCCGTCTGTCAGGGTTCGCCTTCTTGAAAGTTAGGTACTCTGATATCCCATTGCGAAGAGGATAGATGAAGTCTTCCTTCAGGAGTCTGAACTGAACATCCAGGTAGTGGTCTGCATCGGCATATACACCTCTCGTCAGATGAGGGCGGAGAAACGGCTGATATCCGGATTGCAATTCCTTGACAGTGGGAAGAATGTTTTGCTGGCGGAAGTCGTCAGGGGGAGGGTTTTTAGAAATGCGGTCCATCTGTCTCTTCCTTTCCCTTTCTTTTTCAATGTCCTCAATGTGACTACTCAACGACTTTATTGACTCCATGATGTCATCACGTTTGTCGTCTTCATCCATGTCTGTTACAGCATCAGACATGAGAGTGACTGCAACTTTGAGATCTGAAGCACGGCTTGGCAAACTTTGCATGGCTGAGTGGAAGACAGTGATGACATTCTTCAAAAGGTTTAACCGCCTTGCGCCGATGTTCTCTCTTGGACGCCTGAGATTAGTCAAAAACGTGAGTAAATGCTGACGACAGAGTTTGGAGTCTAGGGCCATTGTCAGGAGCATGATCACTGTTTGTTCTGCACCTAGAGCTCCGCAAATAAATGCTAGAGCCTCCCAAAGGAGATGTTGTTGTACCTCATTCACCAAGTCTTCATTGAGACCGACTTGAAGGTTTCCTTTCAGGGACCCAAGTTCTGTAGCGGCCTCGGAAGGGTCTTTATCAAGTATTTCTCTGAGCAGTCTGGAACTAAGCGGTCTAAAGTTACCTTGGTTCTTCGGGTATCTTCCTTGCGTCTGTCCATATCTGAAATGGTAAAAATGAAATGATGTGAATATATACATATTGATATGTATGCATGTCATTAAAGCTTTCATTCACTTTTACCTCATTCTTTTCAAAAGATTGATACAAGCTGCAATTTACTTTTTTTTTCTTTTAAATCACCGTTATAAAAATGTGTCAACACGCTGAAAAAAGTATAAAACATTTACAGGGCTAATTGTATACAATTTCTACCGAATTGACTAGTTTCTGCTTCATTACAAGTAGGCGTCGTCATTAAACAAAATATATTGACCTATTTAGCTGTTAGAGACATAGTTATTGCAACACATTACCATGTGTATGAGAATATTGGTCCATATCGGCCTATGGAAACAAAACACGCAAAGCGGTCTATACCTAGTATTTTCCTGTGTCCGATAGCCCTCTCGTCTAGATCCAGCTACGTTCTGATCCATGTGACCGCCTCTTTGACCACGGCCTCTATGCCGATCGCCTCCCTGTCCGTCTTGTTGCCTGTCGTTGTAGCGCTGGCGGAATGGGCCTCCTCTGTTACCGCCTCTTTGGCCTCCAACTTCCCTTCCAGCTCCTCTCTCTCCATCATGTCCCCTTCCTCTCGCTCCTTCTGTGTCCCTTCCTCCTCTTCGGAAGTTATCTCCCCTGAATCTGTCAGCCATCATGGCGTCTCCTCTATCACGACTTCCTTCCCTCCTGTTCTGTCTTCTCCCCATGACGTTATCTCCACCCGTAGCACCTCCTCTGCCTTGTCCTCGGGTCCCACCCCTTCGAAATCCTCTTCGTCTACCCCTCCCATGGTCATCTCTCGTGTTAGGACGAGACGCAAAACGTCCTCCGTTGTCATCATCATCATCTTCACCCCACATCTGTGTCAGCTTCAAGATATCTAGAGTATACAGAGATACTTATAAGTTTAAGTTCTATAAGAAAATATAAATTAGGTATCAACATACTTGATCTTTTTTTTTTAATTGAATTTATTTGTTGGCTTATACAATGAAACTTGTCTATAAAGACCACCAAAGGGAGACAATGAAAGGGGTGTTTACAGACAGGTGGTCTTCATATACAGGTTCCTTTAGTACATATTTCAATGAGAAACCATTTTCAAGGGAAACAAAAAATCACGTCTTTGTAGGCAGGCGGTCGCTAAGCCAGGTTTAGCTGTATATCTATTCAACGAGCATACTTGCCCATTAATGTGACATTGACACTACCCTTTATTTTAGACAATAGAGTACATATAAAAGCCTAATAATAATAATAATAATACTCAGTTTTTATATAACGCAAATTACAATTAAGTCTCTAAGCGCTAGGTAGGATTTTGTTTTCATTTAATGGTTGCAAGCTGAATTCATATAGTATCAACATACATTAGATGCAGAAGGGGCTGCAGCGTAAGTTTAATGTCATTCAGGCCCTAAGTTTAAATTGGAAAACAAATAAGAAAGGAAGAGAGTGACTGGCAAAGTAAGATTGATAAAGGAGGAGAGCGCTGGTATTTCAATACTATAATCTCCATACTTGTCGATATGACATGGCAGATGGTCATAGTTATAATGGCAAGTCCTAACAATTAATAGATAAATGGACATGCATGTATATAATAAATAGACATTGTGTATCAAAGAAAAATTGTTCACAACGTTGATAGTTAATAATTAAAAAATTCATTGTCAGAAGATAATATTATAGATTTTGATTGTAAATGAGTCATTTTTTAAGACGTTTAAGACGTTAAATATGTATTTCCACAAAAACAAGTGAATACTATACAGTAGGCTTACGGTGAAGTGAATACTAGTAATCGATTTTGAAATACATAATCAACAAATCTCCAGTTACTTCCTTACGCTTACAGATGATCGATATTCAACATTTTCAGTAACACCATTGACATAGAAAACCAGACAGAAGGACAACAAGTTAATGCATTATCCCGAATAGCATTTTTTGTGGATAACCGATCATGTTGGTTGATTTGGGATCGATTGTGAATGAGTCATCAATAATGTTTCCGGTGGGGATTCCCACATCCATGACATCCCTTCATAATATGTTTGTGTAGTGATTCTAGAGGGCGCAATTAGGTATAACCGACTCCCACACTCCTCCGTATAAAATTGCAATTGCATGTTAGTAAGCATGACTGTTAATATTTTGTAAACACTGAAAGTTATATGATTTAAAACGAAAAGCAAACGGTTCCAAAACAAACTGCTCTAGGGAGCACGTGCCCCACCCCACCCCTTCAAGTGGCTATATCGGAAGAGAGATAGTTAGGGATACATGGTTGAAAGAGGTGTAAAGTGGAGATGTTGAAAACAACATGAAAAGGAGACGGTAAAAGACCATACATATTCCTTTCAATCAATCAAGTAATATATGAAATTATGACGCAGTCATTGAATTCAAGTCAGAAGAACATTTTAATCAGTAGCGGCTCTGAACCCCCCACCCCCTAAAAAAAAAATTATATATATAATGGGAAGACGAATTAGCAAAATGAATGCAAGGACTCCAAGCCCCCCCCCCCCCTAAACAAACACTTTTTGAAATGTCCTAGATCTTCACCTCGAATTAATAATACCCTTGTCAGCTTACTAAGATCATCTATAGGGACAGATTTTTGTGACATCCTGCGTTTCTTTTTTGTTTCTTCTTTTTGCTCTTTGTTTTTTGACAAAGGTAGATTTATGCATGGGGATGGAAGTGTTGCATTACTGGGTGGACGCAGCGATTTCCCAGTCAACACGCTAAAATACACCCCAATCTTGACTTAACCATTCCCCACCCCCAACCAGTGGCGGATCCAGGGGGCACGAGGGGCTCGCCCCCCCCCCCCCTGGGATAAAAAAATTTACCTTTTTTTGGAGATGACCACCCCCCCCCCCCCCCCTGGCGCTCAAGGGGGGGGGGGGTGCGATTGTTCAAATTTATAGTCGGGCAAAAAAAAAGCTTACTAATAGTAGCCCTCATGTAACATGTAAGAGTGAGAAGTAGGATCGTAATTTCCAGAAACTGCCGCAACAAGCACTGCAGTGGGTTATCATGCTACAAACTACAACTCTACAATAGCGGCGCTATGCCCATCCGCCATTACTGGAGAGGTGGGTGTTCCCTGTACACAAAACCCACACGTTGTCTACAGCAGCATACGTTCAATACAGTATCCATTCGATTCGGTGGTTATAAGCTTCATTTGTTACATCTCGTAGATAAAATAAAGCGCTTGGGCACTATAATAAGAGATATCGTCATTTGAAAGGATATCTGGCTGGTGGGGGCAGGGGCGTAGACAACGGGGGGATGAGGGGGATGCATCCCCCCCACCTCACAAGGTGGGGGGGATGGCATGTACAATCATCCCCCCCCCCCCAGGTTTTGGGAATGATATTTGCTTACTTAATAAGTCATAATGATGATAATAATAGTAATAATAATAATGATAACAATTATAATATTAATAATAATAATAATTATGATGATGATAATAATAATCCTCATCATTATTGTAATTGTGTTTATTGTTATTAGCCGCATTCACACGGTGAAAGCCAATTCAGACGGTAAAAAAAAGAAAATCTTACAAGTATTTTGTGGTTATCTTGTGGTTTGGAAACCACAAGATAACCACAAGATTAAACAGGCGCGGATCTACGGGGGGGGGTTTAGGGGGTTTAAACCCCCCCTTGGGCGGCCCAAAAAACAAACAAACAAAAAAAAGGGGAAAAAAAAGAAAAAAAAAAAGAACGCACGCTGGAGAGAAACCCTTTCAAGTGCAAATATTGTGAGAAGATATTCAACTCATCTGGTAACTTAACCAAACACATGATAACTCTGGATATAACTGTGTATTTAACTGTTACTTGATTTAAAAAGACGTTATCATGCACTGCTTTTTATGGTCTCCATTGTGTTAATAGATGCCAGGAAAACATCACTTACGGGGTTCAAATAAACACACCAAAAAAAATCGGCTCGCAGCTTCGCGGCTCGTGGACGATGCTCCGCATCGTCATTATTTTGGTCAACCCCCCCCCCCCTTAGCAAAAAGCTAGATCCGCCCCTGAGTCATCCCCCCCCCCCCCCCGGTGTACGAACCTGTCTACGCCACTGGGTGGGGGTCACCCCCCCCCTTCTCTCTCTCTCTATTTCTATTTCTCCCTCTCCCTCCCTCTCTCCCCAGAGTACTGAAGTGTAACGTCATATTAGCCAAGTTGTCAAGGTTGCTGGTTCAAAACTGTTTTGTGCTCAACAATGGCGTGGTGTTCATACCAGTGCCAAACATTTTAATTGCCCTGCTCCAGCCCGTATGGCAAGCCGTTTTATCATTTAAACATATTTCTTGATATCAAGAAATCATTTCTTGATATCACGAAATCGAATTCTTGATATCACGAATTCAATTCTTGATATCAAGAATTACCATTGCTTTACAACGTAAAATCATTTCTTGATATCAAGAATTCAATTCTTGATATCACGAATTCGCTTTCTTGATATCACGAATTCATTTCTTGATATCAAGAAATCGAATTCGTGATATCAAGAATTGAATTCTTGATATCAAGAAATGATTTTACGTTGTGAACCAATGGTAATTCTTGATATCAAGAATTCAATTCTTGATATCAAGAATTCGATTACTTGATATCAAGAATTCATTTCTTGATATCTAAACTTCATTTCTTGATATCAAGAATTCGAATGCTTGATATCAAGAATTCATTTCTTGATATCAAGAATTCATTTCTTGATATCTAAACTTCATTTCTTGATATCAAGAATTCGAATTCTTGATATCAAGATATGAATTCTTGATATCAAGAAATAGATTTCTTGATATCACGAATTGTTATAGTGAATGCTTTCGAACGCAAAGGTATTGCACGAATTCATACTGAGCGCGCCGTTTTAACATTTATTCCCAACCGGTCCGGTGTGGGTTGTCGAAAGTCAATGTATCGCGAGAATTCAACTAATGCAAGAATACATGCTGCCAGTCTGTGCAGACCGGTGCAGTGTGGGTTGGCGAAAGTCCATGTATTGCAAGAATATATGTTGCTAGTCTGCATGCAGTGCAGACCGGTGCAGTGAGGGTTGTCGAAAGTCAATGTATCGCGAGAATTCAACTAATGCAAGAATACATGCTGCCAGTCTGTGCAGACCGGTGCAGTGTGGGTTGGCGAAAGTCCATGTATTGCAAGAATACATGTTGCTAGTCTGCATGCAGTGCAGACCGGTGCAGTGTGGGTTGTCGAAAGTCAATGTATCGCGAGAATTCAACTAATGCAAGAATACATGCTGCCAGTCTGCAGTGCATTTACCGTCTCTGTGATATATTATGTAACAGAATCACCCCCCGTTTGTTCATGGATCAGCCCAGGGTCCACTGGGGTGTTTGTTTAGGGTTATCTACATAAACTCGCCTTGTAGAGCATTTCAAGGGATGCATGCCACATCCTAACTTACAGTGCAGACCGAAATACACAGAAGTGCATTGAATGTCTATGTGAATGTCCTTGTAGAAATTATTTCGTTGGTACTGTTTAGCCATGTTTTTTAAAGCAATTTATTATAAATATATAATGCCAACAAAACTGTTTGTTTATATTAGCATATATATATATATCTAGTTCAATTACTTGTAATACATACGCGTCCGTATTTTTTTTTGTAAAACGGCAACATATCAAGAAATCATTTCGTGATATGTTGCCGTCTTACGTTTTTGAAAGATGCGTTTTTGTATATTTTATACAAGTAATTAAACTGGAAAAAAACCACATCAAACATTTTCAATATAACCTTAACCAAAGGTCTAAATAATTATGTTTGAACAGTATAGAATATAGAAAAAATTACAAGGAATATCATAGAGACGGTAAATACACTGCAAACTGGCAACATGTATTCTTGCATTAGTTGAATTCTCGCGATACATTGACTTTCGACAACCCACACTGCACCGGTCTGCACAGACTGGCAGCATGTATTCTTGCATTAGTTGAATTCTCGCGATACATTGACTTTCGCCAACCCACACTGCACCGGTCTGCACAGACTGGCAGCATGTATTCTTGCATTAGTTGAATTCTCGCGATACATTGACTTTCGCCAACCCACACCGGACCGGTCAGGCAGGATACAGGAATAAATGTTAAAACGGCGCGCTCAGAATGAATTCATGCAATACTTTTGCGTTCGAAATCATTCACTATAACAATTCGCGATATCAAGAATTTAATTCTTGATATCACGAATTCGATTTCTTGATATCACGAATTCGATTTCTTGATATCAAGAAATGAATTCTTGATATCAAGAATTGAGTTCTTGATATCAAGAAATGAATTCTTGATATCAAGAAATGAATTCTTGATATCAAGAAATCGAATTCTTGATATCAAGAATTGAATTCTTGATATCAAGAAATGATTTTACGTTGTAAAGCAATGGTAATTCTTGATATCAAGAATTGAATTCTTGATATCAAGATATGAATTCTTGATATCAAGAAATAGATTTCTTGATATCACGAATTGTTATAGTGAATGCTTTCGAACGCAAAGGTATTGCACGAATTCATACTGAGCGCGCCGTTTTAACATTTATTCCCAACCGGTCCGGTGTGGGTTGTCGAAAATCAATGTATCGCGAGAATTCAACTAATGCAAGAATACATGCTGCCAGTCTGTGCAGACCGGTGCAGTGTGGGTTGGCGAAAGTCCATGTATTGCAAGAATACATGTTGCTAGTCTGCATGCAGTGCAGACCGGTGCAGTGTGGGTTGTCGAAAGTCAATGTATCGCGAGAATTCAACTAATGCAAGAATACATGCTGCCAGTCTGCAGTGCATTTACCGTCTCTGTGATATATTATGTAACAGAATCACCCCCCGTTTGTTCATGGATCAGCCCAGGGTCCACTGGAGTGTTTGTTTAGGGTTATCTACATAAACTCGCCTTGTAGAGCATTTCAAGGGATGCATGCCACATCCTAACTTACAGTGCAGACCGAAATACACAGAAGTGCATTGAATGTCTATGTGAATGTCCTTGTAGAAATTATTTCGTTGGTACTGTTTAGCCATGTTTTTTAAAGCAATTTATTATAAATATATAATGCCAACAAAACTGTTTGTTTATATTAGCATAGATATATATATCTAGTTCAATTACTTGTAATACAATGGTAAAGCAATGGTAATTCTTGATATCAAGAATTCGATTTCTTGATATCAAGAATTAATTTCTTGATATCAAGAATTCATTTCTTGATATCAAGAATTCATTTCTTGATATCAAGAATTCATTTCTTGATATCAAGAAATATGTTTAAATGATAAAACGGCTTGCCATAAGCCCGTTGCTTGAATGATGTCGCGTTGAACATCATGCGAGGGTTCTGTTGTTTGGAACCAGTAACCTGGACGACGAGCGAATATGACATTAGCACTTCGGTACTCTATACCTCCCTCCACTTTTCTCTGCCAAACACCTCATACGTATCTCACCTGTGTACAAATGCATGCAGTTCTTTTCCTATTCATGTATTTTAATATTTGATGACTAGTGTGCCATATTGCTCCCTTTTTAATAAGAATATAACGTTATGGCGAATGTCTTATTCAATTGTAGTGAAAGAGGGATATTCCAGAATCAAATTTTAAAAGAAAGATTTGAATTCTAAGATGAATATATTCTGGGTATAAATGAATGTGCTCCTAAATTTAAGGGACTTAACGAAATGACACAATATTTTGGTTGAATTAGGCCGATATTGAGGTCACTATTTCCATCTAATGAAAATCACCCCATAATGTTAAAAACTAAGATACAATTTCTTTGTTCCCCTTTTTTTTAATTATCGCAATCGTCATTAATCAATCCCCATTGTTAAATGAAAGATGATTACGTAGCCATATAGGCATGACCATGATTATAATTTATATGTTAAAATAATAAAATATATAGTCTTTTCAATTTCTTTCCCTTTACCCATTCATCACCATCACCCTCCCCCTTCTATCCAAAAACTCACCCGCCCACACCCTTTTTCTAACAAACATCTTGAACAGAAGTACACTCGCTTGCTGGTCGGACGATGGATATATTGATTACTTTGATTCATAAACATCAGAACATATTTCCAACGAAATATGTTCGCATTAGTCTCATCCTTTTACTTTTTTGGTGATATGATTTCAATCCTAATTTGGGGATTTATGGTACATTATTTTCTTTATCAATTTGTCCTCGTTTGTTATTCTTCTTTCCTTTAATATTTTCCTCAATAATTTCTCTGTTCATACGTTTCTTGGTGAAGAACATCAATGTATTAAGCAATCAAGTGATTTGCTATAGTGGGTATATGTAAAGTACTCCAGCCTCATAAAGGAGCAACATAACAAAAAGGCAGTACGCCATAGCTAAAACTAGTGCTGTAAGTCAGACGCTATGTTCGTGTTCGGTTCGGTTCGGCAGAGTTCGGCAATTTTTCACCCGAACTTGGTTCGGTTCGGGGTTCGGTAATATAATAGCAAGCAGCGTTATAGCCACGGCGGTCGGCACTGGGCGGGCTGGCTGGCCTGCCGGGCCCGACCAGCACGGAGGACTTCTGCACACTGCTTCCGAAAAAAACTGCTCTAAACGTAATTATTTGTGAAGAAAAATACTACTCACATTCGTATTTCCGTCTTGAATCATGTTTTATTTTCAATTTTAAAAGAATCATGTTTTCAATTTGTCGATAAATGATATTTTGTAAAGATTTTCCGAGAAGGTTGTTGTCTATTGTTAGAGTCATGAAAGCTGCCATCTTGAATGGCTCGTCAAGAACTGTTTTTTATAAGTTTTTATTTTCAATAGGAAAAATATAAAATCGCTATTTTTCCTGAATAAATAAATACCATACTATAATATATATTTATTTCATTATTTATATTGTAAAATTTGTCCGATATTATTACAATTAAAATATTAATTTTGTTGAGCTGAACTTGGTTCGGTCACGCACATGTATTCTTGTTTATGGCTTGCGATCGCGACGTAGCGTGGTCAGGATTTGGGATTTAAATGGCGCCAGTGAAGTCGCGCCCACCACTGGATAGGCATAAATCACAAAGGCGGAAAATGGGAAAAAAGTAAAATGAGCAATCATGACATGAAAATAGGTACAAAATGACTAGTTTATTAGCTTGCAAAAACGTTTACATTTTTCTGCCGAACATCCGAACCAGGCCTTTGCGTTCGGTTCGGTTCGGTTCGGAAGTGCCATGTTCGGCGAACTTTCGTTCGGTTCGGCGGTTCGGCTACAGCGTATTTTGTAGGCCCTCATCTTGACCGTTATCGTCAATATCCGCACCACCCCCCCCCCCCCCCCACCCCCCCCCCCCCCCCCCTTCGCCTCATAAAACAATTGCCCATTATGCCACCTGGTGGTGATGCAGATTTTGTTTCTGTCACCAAAAAAGTGTTGCTCATTACGCCACTGACTACAGACATCATGTTCGGGTCACTTCATATATCATTGTCATATAATACCAATAATAAGAAAGATACCAATAATATGTGTTGTTTACCCAAGGTAACCTCATCAGTACTTCTAAAAAAATTGTATTACCCCGTACATTTTGTTCTAGTATTTTATTTTGTTAATTCCTTAACACTTTTCCTCAATAATATTTGAGAATACAGTTGATTACTGATGAAAATCTGCTCTGTTCACTTACCAAATCGGTCTTAATCCTTAGAGAAAAAGATTAAAAACAACTATCATACTCACCGATCACGAATACTCTGATGACATCAGGAGTATCCTCCCTTCTGATTCCACACTGGCATCAGGGGGAAATGTCGAGCAATAGTTCAAGCGGCGATTTCCGTAGCGCCGTGATTCACAGTAAGGGCGATACCTCTGAAAACTGATGCAAGTCGCTCCTTATGACAGCTTTTTCGGTCAAACGAATATCCTGTAGTCATTGAATTAAAGATATTCGGAGCCTGCAATTCAGAGTCAGTGAGTTAAACGGACTGTTGGACACAATATAAAGAGACGTCAATCGACGGAGTGGTGTGATATGGGAATGGGAGTGGAACCGTTTGTCTGATATGTACGGTGTCTAGCGTATCAAAGACACGCTTTATTATTAGACGTGGGGAATTCCACGTCTCAAAAATCCCCAGTGACTGTATATGCATGCCAATTGTCATGAAATAGGTTGAAAGCATGAAGGCTGCGCATAATTAGTAATTTTACATAATATCATGTCAGCATAATGTCTAAAAATAGCTTGGTCTTGATAATTCTACTTAGATTCAGAGCAATTAACCAATTAAGTCATCAACAGTAATAAGAAGAGGAAAAAGAAGGAGAAATAAATTATAAAATATTGTATCCATTTGTCCATATAAATAATAATAATACATAAGATTTATAAGGCGAAAAATCCACTTTACAGTCAAATGCTCAAGGCGCAGCTCGTGCAAACGATGAAATACATACATGATACATTTATAATTATATAGGTGGAGAGCGGCATGTGTGGATTAATATCTTGCCAAAAGACATTAGTGCTAGGCTGGTATTCGAACCCTACGACAAGTCACTGAGGGTCGAGTAAATGAACCACTATACCACAACACCTCCACAGTATATGGAGATGTCATAATTTTAAAGACGTCTATTTAATAGGTCTACCAGGATTTATATATTATGAGTGATATAATGAATGGTCTGTCACCCCAACTCCTCTTTGTTCTTGAGGTGTACTTTTTCCACTTTTCTTTTTCAAAGGTATTGCCTGTTTTTATTGATATTTCTTTATTTCAAATGCGATACTGTTGTGTATAACTTCTGCATGATATTTATTAATATACATTTTTTTTTAAATCCCTATCCCCCCCCCCCCCCCCACTCTCCATAAAAACAGTGTTTAAATGAATTAAAGCGTGGTTTCATGATTGCAATTAAAAACTATACAACAATATACAAGTATGTTTGTATTCCTTTGCGTGTAATCATTATCTGGTATTCCAACAGAGCACGTCTACAGTATTATTATGTTATTGTACGAGAGCGGGGAATCCCCGTGTGTCGCGTGATGTACTGACGCGATTCACCCGGAATTGAAAGACCGTGACCTTTCGCGAATAGTTCGCTTATGTCATTATCAACGTATGCTTGCATCGAGGCTGAATTTATTTATACCATGCTTTGATCAGAATACAGTATAGCCTACCTTCCACAGTTTACACAACAAAGTAAACATAATACAGTATATTTTTCAAGTTTATGCCATAATGACGCATGTACAAGCATAATGTAAAAGTCTCTCTTATAATCATAGCGATAGCGTACACTTACAAAGTGAAAAATCATGATGAACAGCCTTCTCTGAGCAGTCAAATTAATTCATTTAAACTCTATGTAATTCTCTCATCAAAATGAAATTTTGCTATCGCACTTCCTGTATTTATGATGAATGATGATTAAAATATTAATGATTTTGTTCCCTTCAAACGGATCGACATTCTATATACAGGAAGTAATTTGTATTGATTGGTGTTAATTTTGAATCGCATCCGATTCATCATAACGTAAATTAATACCATGAATTCCTGAAAGACAATCACTATGTTCAAATAATGCCTAGGCGGCGATCCAGGGGGACGGGGGACTCGCCCCCCCCCCCCCGGAAAATTTGAAAAAGTGCTAAAAATATGTTTAGCATATACTGACTATAAAGACTACGTCAAACTTTTTCGGCGTTGGACGACCCAAGAGTGCAGCGTTAAGATTAATAAAAATACAGAAAAATTCTCGCTCGGTCGCTACGCCCCCTCGTATAATATCCTTCAAAATGTAGGCCTACAAGTTAGTATTGTAGAAGATTTGTATTCCATTGTTATCACGCAAGTACAGTTTACGCTATGCTCCCTCGCCCCTCGCATCCCCCCCCCCCCCCCCCCCCCCGTTGCTCCTGTCTAGGCCTATATATGGTATTGGTAAATGAATAAAAGCTGCTCTGACATTGTCTACATGCTATTGCGCAACATCTGTCTGGGGAAATTGCACATAACTGGGAATTGCGAAATAATAACAAGCGTTCACATACAATTTGTGAAATGCCATTGTTGCATATTTTACACCCCTAGCCCCCCCCCCCCCCCCCCACATACACGCACCTCTTCTCTCTATATATCTCCCACACTCACCCGTACAATCCTCTTCTCTCTCTCTCTCTCTCTCTCAAACACACACATACAAGCACGCACACATCACACACACACATGTTATTTTTCTCTATCTCATACATATACACCTCTTTTCTTTCTCTCTCTCTCTCTCACCAACACATACATACCTATTCTCTCTCTATCTCCCACTCTCTCATGTATAAACACACACGCACAAATCTTCTCTCTCTCTCTCTCTATTTCTCTCTCATATACACACACACATACACGCATCTTCTATCTCTCTCTCTCTCTCTCACACACACACACACCCACACACACACACGCGCGTGAAAATCCTAGACTCACACTTGAAAAGACTTACACATATTTTGCCTGTCACTGTTTGTCAATGACATAGGCAATATATACACCTGTACACGGTTGCCCACGAAGTTGGAATACTTTTTCTCGACCTCTTTTCATGAAGTAATTGTGAAAATATGATTTATTATTTATAGATAAAGATAACATTTATATATTCTCATAGTTTTATAGATCTAAAGGGTCGTAGAGATTGATCAATAAAGCTCTTAGAAGATTATCAAGAATAAGTGTAAAAGTTATTTTAAATAAAAGGAGGTGTAGAAAAATATTCCAACTTTATTGGTAACATTGTTGAAAATCGTTCCAATGCGTCTTCATCTCTATATCTCTCCCTCTTTTTAATGTGTTGCATTCCTGTGTCTATCATAAAGGAAAAGTGTACTATGAATGAAAATATACAGTGGTTTATCAAAAGCAAACAATTAAAATAATAATGATAAAAAACAGAAATGATGTATTAATTTTAATCGATAAAACGCAACTTTGTGACGTACCGTTTGAGTAAGTGAAACGTACTCGATCACTATGCAATGAGTTTTTCAATCTTTGATTTCCAACTTTAGTTCAGATATACAATAATAACGTATTCTTGTTTTAATTTCAAAGTCAACGAAGCTTTTTCCCGTTCACAGTTTTCATATCCATTCAAGCAATGCAATGTAATAGATTACACATCTTTGCATGTACATGGACAATAACCTCAGGATTTAAGGCTAAAATACGATAACTGCAATCAAGTATACAAATTCGTTTTGAAATAACTTATATATTTGATAAGTGATAAGTATAACATCTCTTTTAGGATAACGGAAATGCTGTGATGCGCTATACTGTATATCAAGTAATGTCATATTGTATCTAGCAGTTGACAAATATAACACATCTTTTTCACAATCATTTGCAAACATATGCATTCCGATGTGTAATATATTACCTCCTGATCTTTAATAGGAGTATGGTCAAACATACCAGGAATATTTATGTGATGGTCGCCGACATTATTCTAAAATAAAGTAGTTGTTCATATCGTTAAGAAAATATGTCACACGTAAAATAATTGCAGTTTACCAACTGATAATCATGTAATATACATTATTTTATTTACTCGTTAAGTAAGATGTAATGCACCTAAAGTTAACGCAAGCAGTATTATACATTTGACCAATATCCCCCCCCCACCCCCGGTCTGATCATGGAAGCAAATGCGAAATTTGACACATCACCCTTCGTTCTAAGGACGATTATCTTAAAGTTAATTCAGTACCAGTTGTTAGTACAAAAACATTCCGCCATCATCATAACATAATATTGTGAAAATATCAATAATGTGATGAACCAAAGGTGTTCTGCTCTTATATAAATATAAAATGAAAATACATGAAATGTAAATTGTACAGCATTTTCCATAAGAATGGTACCATACACGATCAAAATGGACAAAAGAAAGAAATGCTCACAGCCAATCAAATGCAACGATTTCAGTAGCTTAAAACAGTTATTGTAACCTGTAACAAGTTTTGAAAAATGGATGTGACGTAGGGATGAAGTATGTCTCTATTGAGTGTGGAAAAACCTTCGGTTCAAAGTTGTTTGTCATACTTGTCCTGTGCGGGTAAGCATGAATCCGATGACCGGGGTAATAATATGTGCTGCGCCTAGAAACAAAGTATGAGGCGCATTATAAATGTGAGCTATTATTATTATTATTATTATTTTACGGTTCGATGAACAATAAGGTGATTCCATAAAATGTGTTCCTTTCGACATTGAACATTTATCCAGTTATTTCATTTACAAATGAAACATCTCGATATGACTTTCGACTGATGGTTCTTTATGGTATCATCAACATTATGAAATGGTCATATCAAGGTTATTTTTTGTTGTTGAAAAATACTAATGGGAAAAGAGCATGTAGGAGACACGCTTTTCAAAATAAATATATGTGGGTTTTCATTGGTCAATTTCAGATTATTTACTAATTCATTCATCAAATCGTTTAATATAAAGCATACACTTTACTTTACATGAGAAGTGGTATAATACAGAGACAGAAATATCATAATAGTAAGTATGTCTAAATGATACAACTTGCAGTTCTATCGATGAATTTACAAGAAAGTCCCTTATTTATACATTTTGTTTTGAAATGCCTGATTGTTTCGTACGTTCAAGCAATTTTTTTTAATTTTCTCACTGTACTTTGGATTCTTGATTAGGATAATCCAGGACGAAATCACACACAAAAAATAGAATGACTTAAAATAACTATATTCACATTTTTTTTGTATTTTCTCTTTAAATTAGCATGACTTTAGTCTCTATTGAAAGTTCATGAGAAATAACGTCGTTTTTAAATTTTTGATTAACATGAATGGGAAATAGAAGACACGCTCTTTAAGATCACCCTATACAGGTTTCCATTGGGCAATTTTCGATTTTTTTTTTACTAATTCATTCATCAAATTGCAGAAGTCGTTTAATATAAAGCAAATAATTATTACTTTACTTTACATGTAAAGTGGTGTAGAAATGTTACAATAATAAGTATGTCTAAATGATACAACTTGCAGTTCTATCGATGAATTTACAAGAAAGTCCCGTATATATACAGATTGTTTTGAAATGCCTGATTGTTTCGTACAGGTACGTTCAAGCAATATTTTTTTTATTTTCTTACTTTAAACAGTTAAATGTATTTTGGATTCTTGATTAGGATAATCCAGGACGAAATCAGACACACACAAAAATAGAATGACTTCAAATAACTATATTCACATTGTTTTTGTATTTTCTCTTTAAATCAGCATGACAAAGTCTCTATTGAAAGTTCATGAGAAATAACGTCGTTTTTAAATTTTTGATTAACTTGAATGGGAAAAAGAAGACACGCTCTTTAAGATCACCCTATACAGGTTTCCATTGGGCAATTTTTGATTATTCACCAATTCATTCATCAAATTGCAGAAAGTCGTTTAATATAAATCATATACTTTACTTTACATGTAAAGTGGTATAGTACAAAGACAGAAATATCACAATAATAAGTATGTCTACATGATACAACTTGCAGTTCTATCGATCAATTTACAAGAAAGTCCCGTATATATACAGATTGTTTCGTAGGTTTAAACATTTTTTGTATTTTCTCACTTTAAACAGTTACTGTATTTTGGATTCTTGATTAGGATAATCGAGAATGAAATCACACACACAAAAAAAAAGGACTTCAAATAACAAAATTCACATCGCTTTTTTGTTTCTCTTTACATCAGCAGGACAAAATCTCTATTGAAAATATCATGATAAATCACGTCACGAGAACGTGTAGTTGGTTTCTACTTCGGTACTTTGTCCCATTTGCAGGCCAAAAAATGAAAAGGTTAAATTCCAACGGCATTGGAGGATAATACTAATTTAGATCTTTCCTAAAAAAGGGGAGGGGGGCTTGAAAATGTCTTAAAATGGGAAAATAATATAGTATTAATGACTGCTTTGAGAGAAATAGTTGTTTTATTACGCTCAAGGGAAGGTTAGAATTGTGCTATTCCCCGAGGCTTGCCGAGGGGAATAGCCCAATTGTAACCTTCCCGAGAGCGTATGAAAACAACTATTTCTCGAATATTAAAGCAGTCATTAATACTTTTATATGCCGAAAAAAAAAAGACTAAAAAATAAAAAATAAAAAAAAATTATTTTTTCGACGACGGGACTCGAACTCTTGCGTACAAATAAGTGATGCATCTATAACCAGCGCCTCATACCACTCGGCCATCGCGTTATGTTACAATGCTTGGCAGTTTTGTACAATATATACATTAAAATGGATTGAAACCGGCTCTGCGTGATGAATGCTTCGCAAAAGCTTCATTAAACGGACCCTTCTTTTACTTTTGCAATGCATATTGGCACGAAATTATATCAAGATCTATCGGCAGATGTTGTTTTTTTGTTTTTGGAAGTTTATTTTCGTCTTCATGTCAACAATGCAAGATAAAATTGTCGGTAAGATCGATCGAGATTCAATTGTATTGAAATTACCGACCGATTCTTCGCACACATACGGTCCTCCATCGCTCAAACCATTTTTTAACATGTAAACCTATGGGGTAACCATGGACGCTGACCAACTATTTTGAATAACCATAGTTATTAAAAATATTGAAATGTTTTAAGCATGGTTACCGAGAATTTTACAGGAACAGTTGAAGTTTATGAATGCAATTCGACCAATCAGATGGCTGGATTTCTTAAGTGAGGAATATAACAACTATTAGTTGTCAAATCGACTAAGTGCTACCAAGTTATTAAGTAATGGTCTGGTTTTCAGACCATTGTACCGAATGGCCGTACGTTTTGTGCTGCGCAAAGATTCAATCAGTTTAATTTTGGCCGTTACAAGAAGTGGGTTATTGATATAGACAAATGCTCATGTACCCTTTACAGCTCATTTTATGTATGTTATTACCATAGAAGAAAAAAGCCAGTCAGTCACTCAATAGTGTCTGACAGTGAAGTCTAGCAAGTAAACGGGTTTCCTTGCATAATTTGAATATTAGGACACTGCTAACGTTTAAATTTCACAGATAGGACATACCGGTACATGACATATTCATAATTCCTGCAAATTTCTACAGAATTTGATGTTGACTGCAAAAGGGACATAGTGTCTATAAAGTTCGACAGTATACCTGTCGACAACTTGTAATAAAATGCCGAAAATTTAAACTGAATGAGAGGAATATCGGAGAAAAGGGCAAAATAAAGCTGCCTACGAGACCTACAATATTACAATACAACATATTCACACCAAATGCTATCGAGTATTATTCATAATGCTAATTGATCAGGTCGAAATTCGCCATGTCATTAGCTTCCTCCGACCATGCTGCAAATTGCGCCCCGTCCATCTCTGAAGCAACCCTATTGCCCTCTTCCAGACGGTGACCGGTGCCCCCAATTCTTGAACCGCACTCAGGGCAACTGCTCGCCTGTGTGGCGCCACCACATTCCCCAATGGCGTAGACATGCCCTTTGGGGCATTTATACCAATGACCTTTGGTCAGACCTATGGCGGCGACTATTTCCTTCCTCTCTTTCTCGCTAATTCCCAAACTACCAGACTTGGAAACGATCATCTTGAGTAGACTTTTGACTTCATCTGCTCGCTGGGCAGTCATGGCCTTCCCGTCAAAGAGTTGAAGCTCGGCGGCCTTCACCTCTTCGCTGGCTCTGTCACGGGCAGCTGGTTTCTCGTCCAGGATCCGGAAGAGAGTCAGGGCTAGATGGAGCCTCTTTGCTTCTCTGTTGGCGTCATCGGTCTGCTGCTGGGACATCCTGTTGATTTGCTCTTCGCACAACCAAGTCTGCAGGACACCTATCTCACTCTTCATCTGCTTCATGTACTGCTGATTTAGGGATGGAGATCGCAGCGATTGCAATATTTCAACCAGGTCTCTCATTTCTTCCAGAAAGCGGACTCTGTTTTCCAAAGCGGTGATTTGTCCATGGCTCAACGCAGACGTCGAACTGACCATGTCGTGGAATCGCCGGGCATCCTTCTTGTGAAAGAACAGTTTCTTAACCATTGGCGCAATGGTGGGTAACATATCCATGTTCTCAACTTCTCGACGAATTTTTAGTTGTAGATTCTGACGGAGAAAGTTGATTGTGCTTTCGTTGCCGAAGATGCTTCTTTTAACCGCATTTATATCGCCCAGTGCTTGTTTGATGATGTTTCCATATCGCAGATTGCGTCTGATCGGTGTTTTGCACCATGGACACTCTTTCAGCTGTCAAAGGAATAAAAAAAAGTTCAGAAATGGCTTAGATATCATTTTCCTTTCAATTCCTTTTTAATGTAACACGTACGTTTTGAAAAATGGGTCGAGATTCCAATCGTTATGTTCAAATTCGTTGTACTTCTTCTTTCTTTTCTTTATTATTGGAGCAATGAAAAATGTTTGATTAAATGACATGGAAATATCATAAACAATAAAGAAGCAACCTCTATTAGTCAAAAATTGTGTCGGAACAGAAATGAAAAGACGTCACAAATTCCATTTTATCAAAACAGCAAAAGGGAGTTATGAGCAAAAGAAGAGAATGAATTGTTTTCCACCGCGTTCTCAATGCAAATGTTTACAGAATAGTAAAACAAAATATTCACGACAAATAATTCTTCGATACCTTAATGGAGGTCGCCTCTGACGTGTCCTTGCTTCCACTATCCGTCTTCATCCATTGGTCCAGAGCATTCGCTTCAATCACGTGCTTACAGTCCTCTAACTCCACAAACCTAAACAAGAGAGATGATAGATATATTCGTAATTGATTTATTTCCATTCATTTGTCACCATTAAACAAAAATATTATTGTTGAATCGTTGAAATCTGTAAATTGATGTTGCACGAAATTATAGAGTAAAGGTAAGATTTTTATATCATATCGTCATCAGTAATTATCCTTCTTCTTTTTTTCTTATCGAAACTGTCAAGCAATTGCACTCCATTCTTCGAATTAGCATTTCATCCTCTCCTATATAAGAACATAAATCTAAAGACATATGACATATTTAGGGCCCAACCTCCTTAAAATCTGTTTTTTAATGTATTTGTGAAAAATAACAAGTAAATCTCACCGAGCATCATTGTCCTCTTCGTCGCCAAAGAGGATCATTGTTACTTCCTCCTTATCACAGATTCTGCACTTCTTGGGGCATGGTTCGCCACAGAGTCCGATGCAAGGGTGGCCACACTTCAGCAGGAGTGTACAAGGGTCATCACACGCACGTCTGTCGCATGGTTTTCCACATTGTGCCCCACAGCGAAAATGTTGACATCGCCAGATGCACCTCTCTGCACATGGGACACAAGCTTCTCCACAATTTTTCTTGCATTTGCTATGTTGACATCTGTTTTCGCACTTCCTTGAACATGGTGGACAATCCGCAGCACATGTCGACCGGCATGGGTGACCGCAAACGAGAGTACGATCACAATTTTCTCGGCAGAATGCATGAAGACGTCCTTGGCGGCACTCTCCGCATGAACCCTTGCACGGATGTTCACAACTCAGAATCGTATCACATGGTTTCGAACAGGACTCGGGGCCAGCAGAGCATTCGACGCGGACATTATGGCCACAAGGCCAGTCAGAATGACGAATCATTTCCTGGCAGACCGCTGTACAGCCCTTTCCACACAGCGCCTTGCATTGATGCCCGCAATCCAGTCTCCTGCGGCATGGAGATTCGCAGATTACTTCTGAGCTGCTTTTGTAGCAAGGCACCTTCTGGACGTGACCACAAGACAGTGTCTTGTCGACAGGTTTTTTGCACTGCGTGTCACAAGGCTGGTAGCACTGTTTCATGCATGGATGACCTAAGATGCAAATTGTCTGAGTGCACTTTTGACGGCACTTGTAGTTTTCATGTTTCATGTCGGTGGGGTGGCAAGGCATTCGGCAAACATGGCCACAGATAAGACGTGCCTCACATGGTACGGAACAACCGCCTTCTGGGACTTTTGAAAAATCCGCTTCACTTGAAACCTCATTTTGTGTCTTAGTGTGATTTCTGCACTGGAGCTTAAGGGATTTTCCGATGGTGCCATAGATTTCAGCGTCCTTCACGATTTCCCTCCACAAGCTTGGCCCACTTAGGTTTTGTTGTGCGAGGAGTTTGAAATTTCCGATGCAGTACAGACCCTTTCTTGCTCTCGAGAGCGCTACGCAGATTCTGTTGTCGATCTTCAAGAAGCCAGCACTTCCCTGTTTGTTGCTGCGAACGAGAGAGAGTAGAATTATATCGTTTTCCTCTCCTTGGAAGTTGTCAACTGTAGCAACTCTGACACCTTCAAAGTCACTCTTTTTCATCAACCTCTTAAAGGCAAAGAGTTGACCGGAATAGGTAGTCAAGATGGTGATCTGCTCTGGAAGGTAGCCCTGCTGCATGAAGTACCTGCAAAGTCCTACCAAGAACTGTGCCTCGTGAATGTTGGAGTGACTCTTCATTTCATCCACAGAATCTTCTTCCATTTCATGATGAAGGAAGAAGATGTTCTTCACAACCCCCAGGATATCTTTGAACTCCTTTACAGAGTCGTCATCTTGGAGATATGGGTACAATCTTTCCATTCTCATGAGTCGAGAAATTTCAGGCCTCATCCTATGTTGAAGAACCAGTTGCTGATAAGGTACTTCATTGTTGATCATACGTTCAAACAGAGATATGTCCAGGTTATACTGCGTAGCTAATTTGAAGACTGTAGGACTTGGCCGAAGTTGTTGGTGATCTCCAATCAATATGAGATGTTGACATGACTCAGTCAATGCAGTCACAATATGGGCTTCTAAGACCTCTGCCGCTTCCTCGACCACCATAATTCTAGGCTGGATTCTCTGAAGTAGCATATGAAACTTGGCAGCTCCAGTTGTTGTCATTCCAACGACCGAGGCATTCTTGAGGATTTCAAAATCTTCTTGACTGCGTGCCTCGCGTAGCTCCTGACAAACATTTGTGAATTGCCGTTGCATATCCACGAGCTGACGAAGAGATTCATGGCGATGTAAATGAGCCCAATAGCGGTATAACCTCCATCGGTTTCCTTCTTCAAGACCCCAAACGTTCCTAACGGTGTTTGCCTCTTGGTCGGACATTCTTTCATTACTCCTGAGCTTTCTCTCCAAGTTGTGCTTCCTATTTCTGAGTTGCCGTCGGTCTTGTTGCCACCCTCCCGCTTCCAAGTTGTCAAGGTCGTTAAGTCGGAAAGCCAAAGTGTCATCATCGAAGTTGGCATTCGCATCGCCTGTGAATATTCTATTTCGTTGGTCGTCAACGTCCAGGCGCCTCATCTCGTCAAGGAGATCTGCCTCCTCTAAGATATCAAGCTCTTCTTCTCCTTCGTCATTTTCGTCTTCATTTGGTGGTCCGTTATCTTCAGGAACATCAAGCTCCTCAGGTGGAAGTCTCATCTGAATATCACCAAGTAGCCAATGGACGAGAAGGGACTGGCCATCTACTGCATAGACATTTCCTTGGTTGAGGCTTCTTTCTTGTGCGTCAGTCATGTGCTTCATGAGTACTCTTTCATGAAGTAGTCCCTTCCTCGTATGGTTAATCTTGTCCTGAAGGCCTTTGACTTCTCTCCCGAGACCTTCGATTTCGCCACGAACCTCTCCGATTCTACGTCTCACGTGTCGAGGTGTCTCTTCTCGAAGCTTTGAGCTCCTGAGTGAATTGAGGTTGAACCGCTTCAGAGCCTCGCTAGAACTTCGACCACCAACTCTCACGATACCTTCACTGTTATACTCTGCAACTCCTTCCAGAAACTGATCTAAAGCATGGTTTGTATAGCAGACGAGTAGGATTGGTTTGTTTGCACGGCCTGCGGGTCCGGCCAGTCCTAGAACTTGAGCTTCTTTCCAAATACGCTTGTTATCGAGAAGAGTGTGAACTATCTTCAACCCGATGTAAGTTTTTCCAGTGCCAGGTGGGCCTTGTATGACCGTCATCTCTTGAGTGAGTGCTGCTTGCACGGCTCGAAGCTGGGACTCGTCAAGACCAGTGTTCCCTAGTCTTGTCCATTCACGACCATCGAGAATCCTCACGGTCTTCATACGCATTGCTGTGTGCTTTGCGTTTGGAACTTTATCAGAGACGATGGATGATAGGTCATATTCAATGGAGGGATCGTTCCGGATGTAGGCAGGTGGACTAGTTTTTGTTGATGCTGATATGATGTAATCAGTTAGGGGCATTGACTGCTCAGTGACATTTTTGATGCGGCTCAGGACATGCCGGTAAGCTTCGAAGTATGCTGAAGATTCTGCCATGATGAATGTCTTTTCAGTGAAGATCTCTGCAATTTCCTCGTCCCTCTCGAGCTTGATTTCAATGAAGCCTTTAGCCAAATCCTCAGGCTTTCGGTTTGCAACTGTGCCGAAGACGAGGGTCTTGAAATCATCAGGTGACAAGATGACGAGTGAACCATAGATCAGCCGCTTCGACGATTGCCAACGAACGCCTTTGAG
Organism: Strongylocentrotus droebachiensis; assembly: GCA_035222895.1. NCBI lineage: Eukaryota > Metazoa > Echinodermata > Echinoidea > Camarodonta > Strongylocentrotidae > Strongylocentrotus > Strongylocentrotus droebachiensis. Next base: position 110,571 of record JAVYIG010000892.1, read on the forward strand.
TTTAGTCTCATCGAAGTGAATCCTGAACGTAACTCCACTTTGTGAGTATAGTGGTTCGTCTAGTGTTACATCATAGTATAGACGAATGTCTTGGAAGCGTCTGTCACGTTTTCCTGGTCGAGCTGTTGCTATTTTATACTCACTAATGCCTTCTCTAAGTGGGCGGACAAAGTCTTCTCGAAGAAGACGAAATTGGACGTCAAGATAATGTTCGACACTTTCATACTTTCCCTTCTTAATGTGTTTTCGAAGGTAAAGACGAAGAGAATTATCTGTAAGTTCATTAGAGGTTGGAAACACATCGAGCTCACGGAAATTATCTGGAGGGGGTGTTGTTGGTTCGAAGTCCGTACGTGTCTTCTTTAGCTTTTCCTGTTGGATTGTCTCATGAAATTTCACAAGTTGGCGTACCTCTTCTTGAATTGTCTCATCGACAAGTATGTTCCTCTTCTCTGCGTATCTGACAGCATCTTCAAGGAGTGTCACGGCAACTTCAACATCTGTCAAGTAACTTGGAAGGCGTTGCTGTAGCTCTGACAGGACGATTGCGATATCCTGAATGCATCTAGGCATGACCCGTAGTTTGCTCTGGTTTTTCTCGGTCCTCATTGCAATAAGATGGCGGGTGAGATGTCTGTTGATGAAGTTGTTTCTTCCGAGCATATCTAGCAGCATGTTGATAGTTTCATTGGACACCTGCGCCTGGCAGACATGGTGATAGACCTGAAACAATAGCGATATCACGTCATAGCGTATATCCGTCATTTCTAGAAGCTTGCACAGGCCTTGCTTGAGAGAACCTAACTCTTGTACTGCGTCGTCGGGGTCTTTTGACAGGAGCTGTTCCAATGTTTTATAGCCTAGAGGACGAACTACACGAGGGCCCCTTGCATGGTTGTGGTGAGGTTCGCCTTGCCGATCCCTACATTTTTGACAATTTGATAAAGAGCAAACATAAGTAACCTTCAAATTTTATATTCTACGTAATTAGAAGAAAAAAAGTCAAATGTTATCCTTTCAAAAAAATGTTGGTTTATGAGAAAATATTAGTCGTTTATTCATACTTCAATTCTATTCAAAATGCAAACTTCTCAGTTCTCACTACTAGTGTTTTAATATTGCTATTCATGAAAGATGTGTGAACAACCTCACCTTGTTCTTTTAACTTAGCTTCTTGTTCTCATCCCTTTTCTCCCGTTCCTTAATAGTCTCATACGGGATGTACCAAAACAAATGCGAAGAGATATCAATTGGCAACATATCAAAAGTACATATCCATCCTCAATGGAATTTCATAATCTATACTGTAGCAGTGTCTCCTGAACCCGATGTGAATTTCACAAGGATTTATTGTACAACTGCAAAGTTGTGTTTGTTTTGGTAAGACACACCAATTTCCAAATGTTACAAATAAGCGTATACATTTCGCTTCTGCATTTAACAACAAACATTGAAGTCATCCACCTCATAATTTCTTCGTGAAATCAACACTAAAACAATCCAGATTAAAATTATTTCATTAGTAAATTGTCATAAATATGAGTTTGACAAAAGAAAGTATTCCAAGAATTTATTGGTGCAAACAATTTTCTTACTATCTTCAAATAATCAAATTCCGATCACTATGACGTGAGCAATTTACTGTAGTAAAATAATAAAATTTTAACTCATTTAGCTTTGCAAATATCAATTTCAAGTTAAGCAACAAACATCAAATATTTATTTCATTTGATATGACAATTATGTCTCTATAGGAAGACACTAAAGACATTATTTTACCGTAATGCGTGCATAAATTACATTAATCATAAAATAATATAGACACCCCTTTTGGAACGAGAATTGAAGTTTATTTGAAATCTATCCAGGAAATGTTCAGGAGCAAGGTATACACTTAATTTGCACTGGTGCAATTCAACGCGCTAAACTTCTAACAGTTACAAAGTGGTTTGCTTCACAAAAATGATAATAACTTTGTAACATTAGAACCTTGTGATATTCACGCCAATATTATTAGATATTACTACAATACCTAAGAAGTTTCGCTGAGAATGGCTGAGCACTTATTTAAGATATTACCAATCGAATTCTCGTTGCATTTCTTTTTTAGTTGTGATACTCCATATGCTAGTCCATATTTTGTACAGTACAGTCAGTGACTTTCTTTTAAAACTTTGAACTCGGGACATGACTTGTGAGGCATAAGAATTATTTTACTCAGCACCATGAATTTCGAGTAACTCACACTAATAGATAGCATGCCTTATGAAATGGTGCAACATTTATCCATTTACATATTATCCCATGTATGCCATTATTTTCTATAAACATTTGACCATTACAGAAAAAAGAACACCGCCGAGAAATAATCAATAATATGCTTTGGTTGCACAAAGGCTCGCAAACTTTAAGTTCATTACTGTGATGTCGTCAATCGTCCTCAAAGTTCTTTATGAAATAATCGTCATTTCCATAAAGGTCTGTAACCATTTTCTGGAAATCCATTTTGCGTTTTATGCTTCATTTATACCTCAGTCAAACCGTCCGAAACCAATTTTATAGATACTATTTCCCTTTTGCAGCCAACATAAAATTCTGTAAAACTTTGCAGGAATTTATGAACATGTCATCTATGTCCTATCTGTGAAATTCAAACATAAGCAGTGTCCTAGTATTTAAATTATAAATTATGCAAGGAAACCAGTATACATTCTAGACTTCGCTGTCAGACACTATTAAATGACTGACTGACATCTTTTTTTCTTTGGTAATAACATACACAAAATGAGCTGTAACATGTACATGAGCATTTGTCTATATCAATAACCCACTACTTGTAATGGTCAACATTAAACTGATTGAATCTTTGTGCAGCACAACACGAATGACCATTCGATAAAAGGGTCTGACTATTACTTAGATGATTGCAATCACTTATCGAAGTCGATTAGACAACTAATGGTCGCTAGTTTCCCACAAGAAGCCACTTTCAAACCCTTTCGTGTTGAGGGAAGTTCTTAATAAGTATTGTCTTTCAAATGCCGTTGGAATCTAACCTTTCAATTTTTTGGCCTGCAAATGGGACATAGAACCTTTAAAAAAAAAAAATCTTGAACATTCAGTGTAGTATGCTTTCTATGCGTCTATCATAGTTTTGTTCTATTGTCCTTCTGGAGTCGGTGTTGTCAGTGTAATTAAGGTATCAGAGGTCATTTAAAATAGCGGCTCACCTATTTTCCTGAGCTCCAGCATCGTCATGTTCCTGTTCTTCTCCTCTTGGACGGTTGCCTATTCCTCCTCCCCTTGCTCCCCTTTCTCCTCCTCTCCAATTGCGATCTCCTCCCTCTTCCTCTCTATCCCTCCTCCATCCCCCTGCTCCACGGTCACCTCCTCTGCCACCCCTTCCGCCTCTCCTTCCTCCTCTTTCTTCCATTCTCCCATCTCGACGTCCTCCATGTTCGTCCCCGTCTCTCCATCCTCCCCTGTCATCTCCTCCTCCACCCCTTCCTCGTCCTCCCCGGTAGCCTCCTCGACCCCCTCTTCCTCTGCCACCTTGGTAGCCGACCCGCTGTCCACCTCTCTCGCGGTCCATCCTCCAAGGTGTGTTCTTTACCTTACGTCTTCTAGAGTAAAACATAAGCAACAGTATGATTTACCGGGAGAACAATTACCCCTTGGTATATATTATAAATCTATATAAAAGTTTGAATATGTTTTTATAGAAATAATAGCATTATATTCAATGCATACCCGTTAGCCTATGGAACGCCCTGTTCCATCAACAAATTAAATTTAGGTTAACACCTTGGCCCGTATTCTGAAGTCGTGTCTAACTCCTGTTTAACTAAAAAGTTGTTTAACTTTAGTCATGACTAAGTTAGACACGACTTCGGAATACGGGCCCTTGTGTTTATGTTTAAATCGTTATGATTCATAATACTCCATTTGGCCTGCCCAATAAATCCATGCTTCGACCATGTCCTTAAACACTATGCATAACCCGACACCTAACACAAAATATTACCTTTTCAAAACCTAAACGACGGTGAGAAATTTAGACTATGATGTCCAATGACGAAATCGGTTTACCGGCAATAATGATATTTGGAATAAGCGGATAGAAACGAATAGACCTACGTAAAAATAATAAATCTACACGAAAATTAATATAATATCACCCCCCCCCCCCGTTTAAAAAAAGAATAAATGAAGTAAGATGTATCTGTCATATTATTGTATTCTAATCCAATTGGTCGTATCTATGCCAAGCAGAATGTATATAAAGTTCAAGATTTGTTTGTTGACCTTGTATTTTCTTACCTTTGCTCATTTTCGTTGCTGTTTATCTTTGTACTATTAATATACTTTGCAATGTCAAGTCTTTTGTAAGATAGAGATACGACCATAAACAAGATTAGTAGATGATTAATTGTTTTGTTGGTGTTGTCGTTGGTTTTTTTCTCTATCGACATATGAAATATTAAGTATTACCATATTATTGACCTCGCTGAAATTTAGCATTGTAACAAGCATTGTTCAAAGAAAAAAATTATTGTCTGTCATTCACAGGGTTTGATTTTCTTTCTCTCTCTCTCTCGTTTCATGTGGTGATTGTGGCAGTGTAATTAGTTATTGGCAGATGATGTTGTTTTCTCGGGGTTTAATCGATCAAACTTTATGGATCAATGAACCCCGGCAATGAACCTTTGGTACAATATCTGTCGGGATTGCGTCGTATTGCCGGGGTCATCCCGTGGGGAGGGGTTGGGGAAGGAGAACACATAAATTGTTTCAGCTTTGTGTGCAACAGTGTATCATGTTCCTAAAGAGGCCCGTGGTCGTACGTATATTTTCGGGGCCATTTCTGTTTAATGTAATTTGACACATGTACTCTAACATGTTAGTTAACTATAATCGATACCCTTGATTTTTATTATCATTCGTTAACAAAATATCGAGAATGACGCTATACACGCTTGGATCTTAAGCAACATAATTAAATTCGAATTTGAATTTAAACACTCACATACACACATACATATAAACATATGCAGTGTCATACTATCATATTCTGTTGTATTTTTTTTTGTTCGTGTTTTCTTTTCTCCCTTTAATAAAAGGGTGAAACAAGGAAAGAGAAAAATAGGAAGAATGGAAAAAATAAAAACAGTTGTAAATAGTATTACGAGTTAATGTAATTTAAATTCATCTCTTTATTTTATCCCAAAAGATTACGTTAATGTTTGCCATTCCTTGATTATTGTACTTTTTACATCTGCACTTAATTATCTTTGTTACATTATCAATTTTACTTTTGTTTCCGTTAATATAAAATATTAAAAAATTGAGAATGATCCAATTCGTTGGGATTATAATCAATAAAATTTGATTATTTCTACGGATCATTTTGCACGTTACGTCACCACCCTCCAGGTTCTACAGGGCACATTTTTTTTCCTCAAGTGAGACATGGCCACTATAGACAGGTGGCCTTTACGTATATAGTGGTGGCCACTTAGACTGTATTATCATTAATAAGTACATGTACAGTTCAAACAAAGAAATGAGAATACATTACATGCACTGTAAAAAAATAATAGTCGAAATAACTCAATAAAATTGAGGAAAAGAATTGCCTTATTTTTATTAAGTAAATATTACCTACGGCATCTTAAGTAGAATTTACTTATTTTGCTGAATAAATTTTTACTCAGTTAAATCGAGTTACATTAACGTAAATAATTTAAGTATTGTAATCATTTTAGATAATTAAAAAAAAGCTATGATAGGATTACATATTGCACGATTTGGTACCCATCTAATCTAACAAGTAGCATCCACTAATCATTCACTACTTCTATTTAAGATTAATCACTAATCACTAACACTACTTCTATTTAAGATTTAACCGTATATATATATCTACCACCATCACAAACTATTACATACGCTTCAATTCGACATATATTGAAAGGCTCCAAATTTTATATATACTTGATCGTAGCATCTTAAAAGGAAAATTGGTTGACAATTTCCTGAAATATCAAGTTTTTATTTGTTTTGAACTGGGTAACAATTAAAAATTGTCTTGTCTTTGCTTAGCCATGTTAAATGAATTAGTAAATGTTTTAAAGTCCTTAAATTTTCATTCAACCACAAAAAAGAATTGTTTTATTTAAAAAAGAGTTTAATTTGGTCTTAATGAATATTCATAAATTATGTAAATATTTCTATTACGCACTGCATCGGTCCTTACTTTAAAAAGATAAGAATAATCAACATAAATTGTTTGAGTAATACGTATAATTTCTGATTTTGAGTTAAAATTACTAAATTAATACAAGCTGAAATTACTTAAAGTTCTTAAGTATTTGATTTTACTTAAATATTCCACGTATGTTCTACTAAATTGAAAGTTTGAGTTAGCAAGACTTAAATTTAGTGCGTAAGTGGCAAAACTAATGTTTTCAAGTAAATTCTACATGGAAAAAATACGTAAAAATTACCAATGAACAAATTCTTTTTTACAGTGTGGAAAATCCATGATAAGTTATCACTTGTGCATATTTCAACGTCAATTGAAGGGCAAATGGTCGACTTTGAGGCTCAGCTCGTTAGTTTTATAGTTGAGTGACATGAACGCGATTGGTTACTGTTTGCTCTAATGAGATTGGGTTTTCCCAGGTTTTAAAGACCCTATCTGAAGAAAATACAACTTTATATCAATGGAAATCTGTATGCACGTAGAATACAATTTCCATTTCAGTACTGCAGAAAAGCAAATTAAAACACTATTTTTCGCACTCCTCCCAAATATATGAGTGTACAGCAGGGGCGGATCCAGCCGGGGGCAGGGGAGGGGGGCCTATTCGTGAGAAAATATTTAGTGGCGAAACAGCCGGCCGATAAGTCGCTCAGTGGGTGGGGGGGGGGGTAGATAGCACTACCCCCCCCCCCCCCCCCCCCCCCTGAATCCGCCACTGGTGTACAGGGTCAAATTTGCAGTAGTACGTGTCGACATAACGTGGACCTGATCGGCTCGCTTAGATAGGCGATGAACCGTGCTCAATAATAATGCAAAGCCATCATGAATATGCGTACTCAACATATTAGATGATGTCATCAAGTATAGATAGCTAGTTTTTATGCACTGTTTGCTCTCATGATAACGGGTTTTTCCAGGCTTTAAAGGTGAAAATGATTATCATAATTAAAAGAAGCAACTACACATAGTAGAATACACGCGTTCCTACAAAATATATCACTGAACATTATATAGCCTTCCTGTTACATACCTAGAAAGTTTCCTCGGTATATATTTATAATTTCTGAAAGTAGTCGGGTTTTGTGAGATGTGAACATAAATTTATAATGTATTTTGATTTGATTTGACATGGTTTATAAAAAATATAAAAAATCTTCGCTGTCAAATAAACTGAATCGTAATTTTTAATGTTTTTAACAATAAAAATGAAATCGATATACATTTAAGAAGGAAAAATACAATTAAAACAATAGGCCTAATGATAAATATTCAAATTATGACTATGAATATATTTAGATCACGGTACACTCTAAAAATAAAAATAAAAGCACTTGGCGGGCTACGTATAACACTTTTGGGGCGATCATTATAGTTACTGCACTTGCATTGCTTTCTTAAACTCCAGTGCAGGTGCTAGTATACCTGGTACGCATCCAAAAAATGCTACTAATTTTGCACTAAGCCTCTAACGAGATTCATATACATGTATACATTTACAACTCTTTTTCTATCATGATTAAAACTGGTTTGTAAAATCATAAGAGGAAGTAAATTAAACAATTACAAACTCACTGACCAATTTCTTGATATTTTGTATATGGACCGAGTGTATATTTAAGACGCCTACCGAGACAATAGATCTTTGATTTTAAAGATACAAAAAGTGGGGGAAATGGATTTTCTTCAAACAGTATGCAATAATATGCAAAATTGCCCGGCTCTTCGGGTTCTAATTCATAGGCCTCATTGATTCACTTGGCTCAGCACTTGTTCTAGAACCCATTTCTCCTAAACCACGATAGCTTTTATCAGAAACTAACTAATTACGGTGCTAAAATTTAGCACAAGTGCAACTCTTTACGCAGCACCTGTTTTTTAGCCCTTCATTTTTTTTGGTTTCAAGTGTAGGAATTCGAAATACAATAAAAGGTCTTGGCATTAATTATTAATGACAACGTGTACTGCCTATGTGATTCAAGGTTAGCAATTAATAAGTATTCATTAACATGTTAACATTAACATATTATCGATAGAGAACAATTTCCATCAAAATTTGAAGAATAAAGAAAAGACAATAACTATGAGTTCTGAAATTATATATACTTAAAGGGTTAATTTTGTAAAAATCCATCTTTGGTGATTAGAAAATGCAAAACGTATCAACGCATCTGTTACAGTTTGTTGAATAACGCAAAGCATAGCATCAAACAAACAAAATTACAAACAACTGTATATTTCTATATAATCGATGAGTATAAAGCAATCAAATGAAAGACGTAGAGACATGTCATTTTAAGTAACTGCGTATGTTTGGCAAGGGCGTGAAGGGACGGGATTTTTTTCCTCCTATAGAGTGGGTTTGAAGTTACATTAAATCTAAATGTGGGTTAAAGTTGCAATGTACAGTTGGGCTACAAACATAGGCTTTCTTTTTTTTTTCTTAACGTTGAAGGGTACTTCTCCCAAAAGGATTAGTTCAACGGAAATAGTACTCACTAGAAACTGTCTCCGAGTTTAACAGGCGTCAGCACACAAAAAAGGAGTTTTTACAGAGGGACGAGCGAGTGCATTATTTCTGGGGGAAAATCCGCCTCTTGACACTTCATTACATTTAATTTGCATTGATTTACATAAAGATAGCCATATTCTTTGTAGTATTCTTCAACATAATATTACCTTAAAATGTTAGTTGATGGTAAATATCAAATGTCATACCTACATAATTACATTAACATACAATAATAATAGACAATATTTTTCAATAAACAAATTATTCTAAGGTTATTTCGTAAGCCTATTTGTGAAAATAAAATAAAGAAACAAAGAAACAATGCACTTCAGTTCACATCAATTACAGTATCTCTCTACCTTTCCCTCTCCCTCTTTCTTTTTTTGGTTATCTTTCTTTCCTTCTTGGAGCCGCATATTAGAAAATCGCGTATGCCTACATTGGTCCAAAAACCAGTTAAATACTTAACCACGTCGAAGGCCTTAGGAATAGGCTTACCAAATACTCTAAGTACCGTTATTTGCAAATAATAATGATAATGAAAATAATGATAAGATTTAAAAATTTGTAACAAGGCATAAGTAATTGAATAATATAATTATTATAATTATGAAGATTATTTCCATGAAAAGGCAAGCTATTATGACGTATCATTCAAATAATCATGCCTCGTGGTAGGAACTATACCCCCAAAAATGGTCTATTAAGTTCCCAATTCACCGGCACCCATAAAATAAGGAAAAAAATCGTATGACCCATGTGAAATCAAAATGTTCTTTGCTACCATGTAGGCCTACCTTTGACCTCATGAGGAATGTATGTGTTCTCCTCAAAACGTTTAATTCCTACATTGTGAATAGTAAAAGTATCTAATAAATATGCTAATCCCAATTTTCAAATTATCAAACATTATCAAATATTTTAACACTTCCATACAAAAGGGACAGTCTTGTTATCACAATAGGATAAGATTTGTTTTAAATATAAAAGACCGCCTTGCTGCCCGAACATAGGTTATGAATTATTTATGGCTACCTACATATTGGTCATGGTAGTACTTTAAAATGAACCGGCCAAAACCCCCTGCCCCCCCCCCCCCCCCCCCCCCGCCCGCCGCTTGGCGGCCTCGTACGTCTATGGTCTATATGCAAATGAGTAATTCATTCATTTTTGTTATATATAGATACAGCAAGGCAATGTCAATAATTATATAGACCTAAATAGTTATGATTAATTGCATCCCTCTAAAATAAATCGTCAGTTTCCTTCAATCAATTTTATATAATCTTTGAAGGGCTTCCATGCATGGTGAGGATAGATAAATCATACATGCATAGGTTTGCGGTATATCCGCGTGGTAACACCACGTATTCTTTTCCTATCCTCTTTAGGACGATGGTACAACCTTTCGAAACATCAAGATAAAGCATGAGTTGGCCATTTTCAGGGCCAACGTCACCTGTCGAAAGAATGTGGTGTAACCGCAAGCCTTGCTCAAATTTAATTTAATGTTACCAAGGTTTAAACGCAGATACAAAAAATCATACAACAATGCTTGATAAAATACAATTAATTGCTACATCATTTTGATTGGACAGGCCTATACTGATATACAGTAGTGTTTTACGATTGAAAGCAAGTCGATTTGGAGGTATAGTCCAGGGGTACAGTGAATGCTTTTCCGGTGGTTTTCTTCATGTTCCAATGTCTGTGGATGAACATGTCGTCATGACCTACAAAGTGTTAAGGCTCTCTAAACCTTTAATTTAACCGTAATTATGCGCACTGTCTTGTAACTTACCACTATTACCAGTCAGCACTGCATGAAGGAGTCAACCGAAGCATTCCTCTTTATGTCGTGTACGCGTAACTATAATACCAGTGGCATCACAAAATGATTGACACCTTCACTAAAACGCAATAATGCATTCACTCCAGAAATAACAAATGGAAGAAGAAGATTTTCCAAAGGCTCGTCACATTCATTTTTTTTTAGGCTGTCGCAGTTTTCTTCCTGCAAACACCCAAAGCGCTCGTATGACTGTATGCATATCAGCACTATAATATTGCTCATCCGGGGTTTTCCAGCGGCTGGGTTTTCCCAGTGCGTTATATATATATATCATTGTTTGGCAAATCACATAGTCTAGTATCAGGGAACTTTTGTTTTCCTTCAATATTTCATTAAATTTACCAAATGGCATCAGAACTGGCATTGAGTGGGACCAAGGAGGTACTTGGGGGAACGTTTGGGCAAGGGCCTGCTATTAGTGGGATAGTACTAGTACGAGATCGTGCACTCCTCAAAAATATTTGAGTGATATAACCATGGATAGTAAGTCCATTATATAACTAGGGTGTGTATCGTGTTTCCCCATTTCTCGCCCTCTCTCGTCTCTTTTTTTCTCTCTCTCTCTCTCTCTCTCTCTCTTCTGGTAGTGAGCCGTTTGAATGCCCTTGGATACGCCACTTGGCATGATGAAGATTAAATGAAAAATCAACTTTGCCTTTACTCAAAATGCCGAGTTTGTTGTGCCATTCGGTTCAATTGTCACAACAAGGACCTTGGGAAACTTGAGAAAAATAATGATAGATATAGTTCTTTAAAATAGGACAGCGGCGCCGCCTAGCCTCCCCCAATTAATTATCAAAGTCAATGGAATCGATGTTTTACGTGTAGCTATATATCTCCATCTCCCGAATACCGAATGATCAATAAAAGACTTCATGAGACCATTTAAGTAGTATTTTTTGCGGCATTACTATATTAGCGAGTATATCATGCTCGGACTGAGTGGCTTCATGCGCTCAATACGGAGACTACGATTTATGACGTAATGGGGATTCCCCGCCGCCTTCAACTACGTCAGGCGCGCGCCTGACCTGACTCCGTTTATGGATCCACCCACCCTCAGGCCATATGCTTGAATAACAAGACAAACACATTGAACTGGTGGTCCTCGATCCCTTACATTTCAATGACGGTGCTAATCATGTAAGAAGACACGTGACTGTTATGATTTATACAGGGTTTCGCCTTCCAGAACTTAAAGATTAGCTACAACTTCTGGTAATTTTTTTTTTTTTTAATTCTCACAGAATCCAACGAAACTTATAATGAATGTTCAAGATTACTTATAAATGACATGAGTCAAATGATGTTGGTAGAAAATGTACAGTCGCTGAGTAATGAGCATAGAAAATGAGCAAGGAAATTCGGTTTAGTAGGTTACTATGTGGAAATGGGAGTTGTGGGTTTTGTATCGAAGATGATGCATGCTCAATAAGTTTTTGTGCGTTTGTTTTTATTTACCAGTGGCGGATCCAGGGGGGGCCGAAACGCCCCCCCCCCCCCTATTGGCGGCGAAAAAAAAGGAGGAAAAAAGGAGGAAGAAAAGAAGAGAAAAAAAGAAAGGAGAAGAGAAGAAAACAAAGAGAAGAGAACAGAAAAGAGAAGAGAAAAGAAAGAAGAGAAGAGAAACAGAGAGAGAGAGAGAGAGAGGAAAAAAGGAGAAAAAAAAGAAGAAAGCCCCCCCGGCCCCAACCCCACCCCCTCCCTCCCACTCCGAGACCGAATTTGTGTTCCCCAAATCTCTAATAAAGGCTTACTTTTCACGCAACAAAGTCCGGCCCGTAATACACAAACATCCGGCCCGTACTGACTTTACACACCGAAGATAGAGAGGAACATCATGCGCGTACACTAGATAACACTGAGTGGGTGGGGGGAGAAAAAAGTCGGGTGGCGCTATGTGACAGTAACGACGAATAAGGGAAAACTGTAATCGGGAGTATTGGGGTCATCCCAGAAGGCTTGGGAACGTTAATAGAGGGGGGCCGGGCCGGCCGCATAAAATCTCGAGCCGCGGATTCAAAGTTAAACGTTAAAACAGCCCCTGAGGCCTGAGCTACATAGGTAATCACTCTATGGTGAGAAATTTGAAAAGGGAAGATATTTTGGATGTCTTTTAACCCTAATAAGGCCCCCCCCCCCCCCCGCTCCACGATTTTTCTGATTGCTCGAGAACGCATTATTATGGATGACGCCCCGCCACACGCTTTCGAGTCTTGCGCAACTTTTAAAAGAATTTTTTTGAAAATCGGACCTATACGGTTACAAGATCACGTGACCTTTTGTCTTTGCATGTCGGCCCGAAAATCGCTCATTTTCGTGATTTGTGTACAAAACATATGGAAAAGTCATTTTTCCTAAAAACAGATCAAACATGGGTTATTGGGTCTTGTTTAAAGTTTAGGTGGTTGTTTTGGGTGTCAAAATAGTTGAATTGTAGTAAGAAATGAAATAAAACAACAAAAACAATGAAATACATAAGTTAAAAAAACAATGAAATACATAAGAAATTATCAAAACAAGGGATAACATAAGGAATAAGCTGGCTCTTCCAATTTTTTTTTGTTGTATTATTATTCAGAATGGTCTAATGAATTATGTAGTGAAATAGAATGCCTAATTATGAATAATATATGATTTATGGGTAAAAATGTGAGTTTTATGACTTTATTTGCATAAATTACCATAAATATGCAAATGAGTGAATTTTTCAAAAAATTGAAATTATCATATTATTCTATACACTTCACTTGACATGCGTGCAAATTTTCGCGGCGATCGGCCGAGATCGCGGCTTCGCGGCCGAGATCTTAAGGGGGGCCATAATGTTGGAAGTAGGGTGGCAATCCTGTGCCCGATAGGGGGACACGTCCCCCAGGAAATTTAGAAGTATAGCTAGAAAGAAATATAGCGGAAAGAACGTACATATTGGGCTTAGGGATTTTTCTAGAATGCATAATTTCATCATTCAACATTGCAATATCTCGCTTGGTCGCTACGCCCCGGCCCTCGACCGATAACACAAAACTATGATATGACGCTCCCGGTCGTGATTTTCCCATGGTTGGTGTAATACATCTTTTCTTTTTTTTTCTTTTTTCATTTCTACTAACCTAATTGTGTGCTATCACAATCATATGATTGTTTCATTTTCCCTTTAAAGCAGTCACGTAGCAAGGGGTGATAGGGGCATAGAGGACATAGGACGAAAAAGGAGCAGACAAAGAAACATTTTTAAAAATTCTGACAAGTCGAGAACGGTACATCGAATCGTCTTCTTTCTCTAATAATTTAATGAAATGTTAAGCTTCCGCGCAAAGCGCGGGAGGGGGGAAACTAAATTCAGAGAAGGATTAAAAGTCGAGAATAGAACAATGAATCATCTTCTTTCTCTAACTATGAAAGGTCAAAGCTTCCGCGCTTCGCGAGGGAGGGAGAAACTGAATTCAGACAAGGAATACGAGTCGAGAATGGTTTAACGAATCGTCTTCTTTCTCTAATAATGTAATGAAACGTCAAAGCTTCCGCGCTTCGCTCGGGAGGGGGGGGAACTGAATTCAGACAAGGATTGAGAGTCGAGAATGGTACAACGAATCGTCTTCTTCACAAGAATTTAATTTAATAATTTAATGAAACGTCAAAGCTTCCGCGCTTCGCGTGGAAGGACGAAGAGGGGAAACTAAATTCAGAGAAGGATTAAGAGTCGACAATAGAACAATGAATCATCTTCTTTCTCTAATAATTTCACTAAACTATGAAAGGTCAAAGCTTCCGCGCTTCGCACTGGAGGGGGGAATCTGAATTCAGACAAGGAATACGAGTCGAGAATGGTACAACAAATCGTCTCCTTTCTCCAATAACTAATGAAAGGTCAAATCTTCCGTGCTTCGCGCGGGAGGGGGGAGGAACTGAATTCAGACAAGGATTAAGAATCGAGAATGGTACAACGAATCCTCTTTTTTCTCTAACAATTTCAAGAAACATCAAAGGTTCTGCGCTTCGCGCGTAATGGGGGGGGGGGGACTGCGAGCTGCCCGAATATAAATTTTTGATATCATTTCTCGTTTACTTTGGTGATAAATAACACTTTCATAAAATACATATTATGTTCAAATTTTTGCTCGCTCGCTTCGCTCACTAGCCGAATTGTGAAACCAGAAATGTACTTTTTCGGGCAAGAGGCTATAGCCCCCCCCCCCCCCCCCCCCCCCCCGATGAAAATGTCTAAAATTGTACCGGTATGGTGCCTCTCATATGACCTTGTCAGTATTGGTATGTTGAGTTGAAAAAACGGTCTTCGCAATTTTCAAATTTCCGCCCCCCCCCCCCCCCCCCCTATTGGAAAATCCTGGATCCGCGCCTGTTTACTGCAGGATATTAAAACAGTCCAGAATAAATCATAGCAATTTCCTCTCGAAATATGATTCACATATCAGAGCTCATCAGCTTTAGCTCATATTCCATATAACGATAATCACGTTGCACTTCATATCAAGCCAAAATAATGATGGATCCAAAAAAAAAATCTTAATCAACACGATCAAATAATATTGGCAATCATTTCAGATTATGGAACAGTTTTCCTATGAGAAAAATGTTAAGCCAAGCTATAAATGGAGAAAGAGTTCTTGTCATATATTGGCAATTATTTCCAGCTGATTATTTCAGATTATGGGACAGTTAACAGTTTTATACAAGAAACATGTAAAGCCGAGCTATAATTATGGAGACAAAAGTTTTTATCACAAAAACTAGGCCTATATGCATAAGTAATTCCACGCAATGGACAACAACCGCAATCGTAACTCATTATAACATCTGTGTTAACTATTCGTGGTGGATCCCGGGGGGGGGGGGGGGTTTACACAAAAATCCCTAAACAAGGGTCCCACTTTTAACAAAAATACAATTGGCAAAATTTGCAAAACACTCCAAAATGGGTCTTTTTTCGAGAAAAATGCCCTGAAATGCCCCCTGATAATGGGTAGGGCCGGCCGGGTTTCGAGGCTTTCAAGAGCGGCACACCCCCGTCCAAACCAAATCTGATATTCCCTCCGGGGTGAATCTGGGGGAGGGCAAACGGCCGCAGCCCTACCCCTCCACCGGCCTAAAAGGAAAGAAGAAGAAAAAACTAAAAGAGAAAGAAGAAGAGAAAAGGAGAAGAAGAAAAAGAAGAAAAAAGAAAAAGCTCGTAAAATAAACATTGTATCCCCCCTTCCTGAAAAATTGAGACCTGAGAACGGTTTTATATTATTTAAATTTTGCGCTAAAAATAAAAAAAAAAAAAATTTAAGTGTGATAAATTAGAACGATATAAAGGTCGGCTTATAAATAAGACAATAAAGGTTATTAAAATATTTAAATTTTAAAAAAAAATCAATTCATTACCTTTTGGCATACCATAAACAAATTGCGTAGGTTATCGTAGCGGTTCACCAGCGTAGCTGTTTTTGGTAAGTCACCTTGAAATGTGTTGGCTTATCTTATGTAAAGTTAACTTTATAATCATTCTGTCATAATAATTATAGTGTATCATGGCTTGTTTTCTTTCATATAAACGTAATTTTACCTAAGCGTCCAGCAGTTTCTAACGTAACGGCTGGAGCATGGTGACTACCGGTACCGTACCACTCACTCTGACAACAGTAGACACTGCACTGCACTGCCAGTGCCACAGTACCTGTACAGTGCAGTGGCAGCTGGCAGTGCAGTGCACACACGGCTTCTACTGCTGTGGTCAGTCCATGGGTGTCTGGTCAGCTCAGGTCGCCTCCTTACTTAGTCGCCCCTAAATTGTGTGGTCGGGTCACCTTCTATACACAGTTGCCTCCTACGTACAAAGGCAGTGCCAGTAGCAGTAGGCAGTACGCTAGCGCAGCAGAACGACGGGGAGCGGCGATTCATCGTAAGCGGTCAGCATCGTCGGTCCTATTTGTCATTACATTTAATTTAGGCCTAGATCTAGATCTATCTAATTTTAGACTGAATACCTTCAATAGTTTCCAAAGCTTCTGGAAGAAAGCCGTCTCCAGCTGCTAAGCTTCCAGGTCTAACTTCAAGGGGGGGTGTCCCACACATAGGAGCATCACTATCCTGGCTGTGTAGTAAAAGCTGTGCTTTTGATTCTCAACATTTCAAACACCACTGTACAAAACTCAACTGATTTCACTCAAAATCGGTACTTTAGTAACAATTAATGACACCTAAATAGCAGTAAAATACAATTTTTTTAACTTACTGATGTTAAAAAGAATAATTTAAAAAATCAAATTGTAAGTCTAGTGTCAAACTTTGCTTACAGCTGCATCGACATGATTGTGTACAGTCTATGCGATATTGTGTGGTGTGTATATTTGTGTATAGTTAGACTTCTAGGTCTCTGCCTCACAGCATGTATGCAGTGCTAGAGGTCAATACGCTTTAGCATTGACTCTCTATGCTTTGCTGGAGTGGGATGTCCCAGCTTCTGGGTCTTGCACCATGGTCATTTTACAGTATCTTGCTTGCTGAGATATATCTGGATTGTCATAATTGGATCGTCGACTGCTGATTAAAATGAGTAGCTATGACGCTAGCTAGGGGGACTAAGTTACGGGTGTAGAAATTGCCATAGCCATGCAGCGAGGATGGCACTCTCTACACTAGCAGAGCCGAGCCGAGCTACCGGGTGCGCTCCGCATACACAAGCCGCACCGGTGCGAGTGCCCGGTTGTACAGCCAGTAAATGCAGGCCGGTGAGGCGCTAACTTCTGAATGAATAGACTTGAAATGTAGACATGTAATACGCATTTACTGTTTGAAAATTTAACTTTTCACTGTGAGAACACTCTATTTCATTACAAATACAGAAAATATGGTTGTATTCAAGTTTATTTTACCTGAATTCAAGCATTCAATTCCGGAAGCTCCATCACTAAGCCAGTCAGAACGATCATTGTCAATGGTTGCGGCTGGCCATACGTGGTACGTAAGCTGGTGGAAACTTAGATGCAATTATCCTCGAAAATACGGAGTAACAATAGAAAATTCAGGGAAAATTTTCAATATTTATCAACATAGAACTGAGATTAGTACTGAGATGCCTGGAACTAAAAAGGGCTTGACTTTGAACTTGTAAAAGACATCAAATTAGGGCGCAAAATGACCAAAAAAATTGGGGCGAGCTGACCAAGAATCCCAAAATCGCCCCAAAAAATTGGGGGGGCGACATGACCAATTGAGTGACCCATACATGTCTACATGTACTTATTTTTAGGCCTAGTGTATAGTGCCCGGCCCCTGCCCATGCTTCCTGCTCGCTTACTTTTTGCGATCGGTTTTAAACCTTGATGAGGTTATCCCTGAAGCAACTTTTCCAAGCTACACTGAAATAGGGACATGTTGACTGTTGTGATGGCAGCCTGCAGGTGAAGGTGCATAACCATTATAATAGTAACTTAGAAAGGTGTAAAAAATATTTTTTAAAGGTGATGACCGCGATCGATGCGCGATGTGCAAGTTAAATTAAATCATGCTCCTGGGAGTCCTGCCTATGCTATATGGTTTACAGCTAGCCGTCTGGAACCTACTGTAGTACAGGAGGTTCCAAGTTCCTACCCTCTGAATCTGATGACAGGACGGGCGGCCTCCTTGAAAGCAGCAACTGTTGGGGGGGGGGGGGGGTCTTGGGGCAGTAATAACTACAGTAGCTGGTAGTTGATTCTAGATGCGATGCAAGTGGTCTGGGCCGGGAAGAAAATAAGAAACTTGTACAAGTCTATTGCAGGGCTGCCGGCTGGCAACCCTATCGCATTTGGAGGGAGTCTCACTATGAAAAAGCTGTAATAAGATGTGTTTAATTGTAACTTTCTGTAATTTTGGTTTATATTTTTCTTGTATTTTTCAGAGCTTTCTTGTATCAATAGACACCTACTCTGTGTAATGATGGGGGACAAAGACTCGTCAGGTGAGTGCTTTATCTCGGGGAATGTGTAGCTCTTGGTCTATGAAATACATTTTGATATTTTATCAGAAATAATATGAGCATGAAACTAGTAATGTTTGTATACACATGTACCTCAAATTTTTGTTCTTTTTAATACGTATTTTATTCTTTGTATTGGAAGTAACACATCTCTATGCAAATTTCAAAATCATTTCAGAATATCTTATGTTATTTCTTTGTGATAAGAAAGGAGGTAACAATTAAAACCACAAAAAGAACAGGGAGACTGCCTCTTCTTTTCATGCAATTCGGAATGGATTCCTTTTTTCTACCCCAATATAAGCAAGTATATAGAATTGTGTAATCAGTTTAAGTGCTTATGGAAAATGTAGAAGGTAGGCAATAGTCATCTCGACTTCTTTGCCTATAAACAGACTGTGAAACAGGAACTCCAGACATAAATGATCTGATCTGACTGAAAGAAACGCATCTCTAAAAAGCCAATTACACACACACCCACATGAAAACATTGCCCCCCCCCCCCCTACGTTAACAGTTAGAATGGGGGGGGGGGGTCCATACTTGAATTTTTAGCAGACATGAGTCTTGGGCAATCCACAGGATAACACAGGTTTTTATTTAGTCCAGTCTAACTTCTAAAACTTTTTATAATAATTTTGTATTTTTTTATTTTTTTTGGGGGGAGGGGGTTATATTTTTTTAATTTGTTGGTCGTGATAATCCTTGATTGTTTATTTTTGTATGAATCTTGTTGCACCATGTAGATGAGGAGGACGTGTTTGAGTGTGGGAGGTGCAAGGAAAAGTTCACCGAAATTGCCAACTTCATGCATCATAAAAGAGATAAGAGCTGTAACAAGGCCAAGAAACAGAAGGAAATGAGCAGTAAGGATACAGCCCAGGAACTAGGTGAGCCTGACCTATTAAATTAAAGTGTATACTGAATTTGTTTTAATTACGTTTTACATTATTTATCAGGGCTAATTCACTAATTGGATGAAGTCAACTAACTTAAATTTTTACTTTACATTATATTAAGCCTAGCTTAGTAAAAGGTTTGTTAAAAGCCGTATTCAGACCATGTTGCAGTTTGAAACTTTATCAAGCGGACTTGGGCTAAAATTGAGCTGATGACATCAGACATGTGAATGTACATGTAATAATGAAATACTAATGAATGAAGTGCATGATACATGTAGCTAGGATGAGTTTCCATTCTCAATGCACTTTAACAAATTGACTGCTAAGCACATACTATGACATGCATTCAGATGTGACACTCTGTGCTAAGCACGTACTATTACGTGCTTTCAGATGTGACACTCAAAAAATGATTCATACTTGAAGTAATGGAATAAATGCATTGTCAATTTGATCATCTAAACTTTATTAGTGTGTATATTGAACCACCCACAGGAAGCAGATCACTGTGAGGAAATGTAATTGTTGCAAAATAAAATCTGGAATAGATTAAATTTCAACATGCTTGTCAAATCAGAAAACACTTTTAAGATACTTATTGTAATCTTCAAAAGAGAATGTCTGTACATGTATCTCTCCTAGAACAATCATGTAAAATTCAAAGCTGTAGTAATTAGTGAGTTGTTTTTAAGAACCCATTGTAATGCTCTCTTCTATTCCAACTTTTTTTTTCTTTTCTATTCCAATCTTAACCCTTCAGGTGATGTTCTGAACAGGATCCTGAACAGCACTACAGATCCTCATGTGATATCTCCCATGACAGATCGAGGAGTGGCCAACACGACCGTGGCCAGTGTCTCTCCAACCATCAGCGACTTGTTCACAACCAAGGCAGGAGACAAGGAGATTGATCCAGGACACATCAGCCTGGACATCTTGAGTTCACTGGAACATCCCTCCAAGCAGGAGCAAATGTCCACAAGCGCTGCCTGCATCCCGTGGTTCCCGGACCAGCAGATCCTGGACAGCCACTTGCAGGAAAAGCGTGCCATTGAAGCAAGCCCACTAGATCAAGTTGAGCTTGAAGAAGAGGCAGAATCAAAAGCGAATGTTGACGGGAAGCCTCAACTGGCCAGCCCAGATGCGCCCACTGATTTGCCAGTTGAGAAGTCGACAAGGAGGACACGTCCACAACATTCATGCAGTGTGTGTAACTTGAAGTTCCTCAGTAGATTCAAGCTTGAGCAACATAATGCTGGGAGAAAGCATCGTAACGTGATCAAGAAACTGAAAACCGATCCAGGAAAGGCTGATGTTCCGAAGCGTCGACCCGGTCGCCCATCTAAGAAAGGAGCGTGTCCTTTTTGTGGTGTTTCCACAAATTCTGTCAAGGATTTACAAAAGCATTTAAAAGAGCAGCACAGGGGTTCATTTGCCAAGGAAAATGGTGGTAAAAGAGCTCAATCCGATAAAGCAAAAAACCTTTGCAGGGAATGTGGGGCCTTGGTTCCTACAAGATCGCTCAAGAGACACGAGAGAAGATGTGCCAATAGAAAACGTTTTGAATGTCCATTGTGCCGACACCAGTCTAGGGAAAGAACCGATTACAAATCTCACGTTGAAAACCATAAAGTATGGATTGAAGTTGATAAATCTGAAGTGCCGTGTGATGGCCAGACTGCCGATACCAGTTCCCGAAAGGAAGATAACCAGGCATCCAACAATGAAGAAGAGAAGATGGCTGATGTAAGCGATGATGCTGATAAAGAAGAAGGTGTGATTTTATCCGCATCTGATTTAGCTGTCTTGGGTCTTATGCCAAAACCCAAGTTTTCAACCGTGCAGGAATGTCTAGATGCAATCGCATCAGGGTTGAAAGGAACCTACGATGAACAAATGGGTTCAGATAAAGAATTGCAGAGTGAGAATGAAGTGATCTCTGACAATCAAGGTAATGGTGCCGAGTCAAGCTCTGTGAAGTTGAACTCTAAGCAGCTGAAATGTAAAGCGTGTAAGAAGTGGTTCCTACGTAGGAGCCTTACCAATCACATGTATGATGCACACAGTATGACTAAACAGTTTCAGTGTCGCGATGTAGATTGCCTTCAACCCTTTACCGACATGGAAAGCTTTACGACGCATGTCGCATCTCACTCTGAGAAGCTGATGTTTCACTGCGGATGTCGCCTGTGCCTCCCGAATAAGACCGATGTGGAAGAGGAGTACGCGGATGAGATGAGAAAGTGGAAGATGAGGAAGTACTATGCCCAGTTGTCTTTCAAGTGTAAGCTGTGCTGGATGAGGTTTCCGACGGAGAGCAGGTTGATCAAACACCAGCAGTCTGATTCTCACAGCCACATGTGTGATGAATGCGGGAAGGCGATGGTCAGCAAGCGCCAGCTAAGACTGCACAAAGAATGCCATCAGGACCAGAGGGGCTACCTTTGTGACATGTGCGGCAGTGGGTTCAAGACGGACAGAGATCTCAAGAGACACATTGCTTCACATGGCTCAGAGAAACCCTTTGCGTGCAACGAGTGCGGTAAGGCC
Source organism: Strongylocentrotus droebachiensis (assembly GCA_035222895.1). Taxonomy (NCBI): domain Eukaryota; kingdom Metazoa; phylum Echinodermata; class Echinoidea; order Camarodonta; family Strongylocentrotidae; genus Strongylocentrotus; species Strongylocentrotus droebachiensis. The sequence goes on from JAVYIG010000892.1 coordinate 132,612, forward strand.
TTTCTCTTCAAGAACAAATTAACAAGGCATGTGAACACGGTCCACGCCACTCACAAACCTTTTGCCTGTAACTACGAGGGTTGCAGAAAGTCGTTTGCGAGGAAGGACAAACTAGCCGATCACCAGAACACACACAAATCCCCCATTCATGCATGTCAGTTCTGCTCAAAGACCTTTTATCGAAAGGATGTCCTGAGAGAGCATGAGATCCTCACCCACACCAAGGAGTTTCCTTATATCTGCAAGATGTGTAAGAAAGGGTTCCTGAGACCCAAGATTCTCTTGAATCATCAAACCAATGAGCACAACACCTCGGTCAGACCATCAACTTTGGACAAGCTCCTGAAGGCATCGGCTTCTGTCCAACAACGTGCACAGAACACACCTTTATCAGCGGCAGCCTGTCTTGCTGGCTATGTCATTTACGACCAGAACATAGCCTCTGTCTTGCAGGGAACCACAGATAACGATCCTCAGTCATTGCAACTCCAACCCATGACCCTGACACCATCTGCCTCGTCTGAAGCGCCCTCTAGCGGCGACCTTTCCTACCAAATGACAGATATTACTGGTGCAGGAGGGACTAATCTCACCTATCAGGTGTCGGGAGGCAGCCTGTCTGGTGGCACAAATGCTCTTCAGGTCTCCCTTCGTCAGTCATTGGCAGAGCCAGATGTTTTGATACCTCTAAGCTATAAGGATGGAAATAAAAGTGATGCCTAGATACTCATGTCATAGATTAACTTGTAAGTACATGCACTGTGGTTGATAGCCATCATAGCATTGCAGAACACGGTAAAAAACATCACACCTAAAAAAAATCTGTTAGTATTTTTCTACCAATAAAATGTAAATATTTAAGGCATTTATCACCAGGATTTTGAAAATATCTTCTTTTGCTTCATAAGTTTTTTTTCTCAAATGGAAGTGAATAGTACATGTATACTAGATAATTATGAAGCACCCGGAGTGTCAAGTCTGACACACAAAAGCGCTCTACAAGAACCCACAATTACTGTGCATGCTTAGGAGTTCATTATACAATCTTATCCACACTTGAGTTGAGGATTAACATCTGTCATATCAGTTGCTTTAACTTGTTGACCAACAGCAACACAGCAATACATTTCATACAATGATATTTAGATATAGTACAAGAAGATAAACTATTGGTAGGTACAAGTGGCACATGTGCTATTCGAGCCTAATAGATCCTATTTGTTTGATAAAATAAGGACTCATTTTAAGGGCCCATGTCATATCAATGTAAAATATATTATATATCCCATGTTTAGTAGGTATACTGTAGCACACACAGAGTGTACTTTAGCATCATTACCTCTACATGCGTTCATATGTATTGCTCTGCAGGTAATAGCCTCCACACTGTATTACGCACTTAGGTCTCCTCGCACCGCTGCGCATTGCATACTTACAGATTACATACATAGATAAGTGGACAGAACAAGAAACTATCGCATGCAGTTTGATGGCAAAAGGTGGGATAGTTTCAATAAATAAATCGCACATGACTACATTCGACCAATCATTTGATTAGGATCTAGGAGTGAATTGTATAAAACTACATTATGTTTAGATTGACTTCTAAATAATTTTTGTCAATATTTTAAATATAAAGTCTTTGTGCCCATTTGAATTTCGAAATGCTGCCTAGAGGTAAGGTTTCAATTTAGTTTATTTTAAAAGATTCCAAGAGCTTGGGATATTTGTAGTATAATCAAAGTTCAGTTTGATTTGTAAGAATATACAATTAAATAACTTTAAAGTTTGAATAGTACATGTGTGTATTCATTCATGAAAGATACTAGAACTACATGTTTATGTGTGATTCGAGGGCTGTTTTTCTAAATTTTCATTCAAACCGTTTGAAGGAGAACAGGAAAATTCCACACAAAATATCTCCCTCTAAATGTTACATGTACATGTACATGAGGTAGGTTACTACTATTTTTGCCCAGAGTGTGTTTACAAACATGTTTTACCAACATTAAAGATAAAGGTGAGTTCTGGTCATCCGATTGCATTGTGAAAGAAAAGGTGTGGAATGGATCAGAAAAAGTTGATCATGTAGCATGTAAGTATTGGTGTGTACTGCAAGGTTCTGGAGTCGTCAAAATCATAATAAATTTGGCCCAGTTTTGGTAAAGTAACAGGCACTACACAGAAAGATGTATATGGGACTACACAAATTGTGTTGGGGCTACTTACCTTGATTTCCTAATCTTTCTATGCTCATTACTCAGCCAGTATACATTTTCGACCAAAATTGTTTGGCAAATGAAATTTATTTGTAATCTTGAATATTCAGTGTAAGTTGCGTTTGATTCTGTGAGAATTCATTGTTTAATTTTTTTTACCAGAACTCACCTTTATCTTTTGAAGCAGGTAATGTGATTTTCACGTCAGTGTAAGGCTGTTTTCTCAAAATATTTTATATTTGGTTAAAATTTGATGGAATTTCTTGGTGTACCTTGAATGTAAATGAATATTTGTCATCATTTGCCTACCGGTAAACAAACAGCCTTTTTTTAGTGAGCAGATAAAGATAAAGCTAACCATCTCAGAATACATTACTATGAAGATTGTCCGATTTATTTTGGAGAAGTGTCTTTGATTTATCATAAGAGAGGAGAGATACATGTATCTTTGTTTCTTTTCTTAATACTTTATTATTGTTAAGATTCTTTGCCGCAAACACAAAATTTTGCTGGACATGTGCAATTCTGGTTGATGGTGATGTGTTTTTTTTTGCCATTGCATTTTCTTTTAGAATTGTTAGCATTTTCATTTCATGGTTATGCATTAAAGTTATATCTGCAAAAGTATACTTTGTGTATGATCTCATATTCATAAAGTTGATGATTAAACAATTTGTTTCCATGTCATGGTTATGCAAGACAGTTGCATACTTAAGTCAAATCTGTTGAGACCGCACAAAATAGTTAACTTATGCAAAATTCTACTTTGGAAGTGGAAATAACACGTTTTGAATAGTTTGGTGAGAAAAAATGATTATATTTGTGGGAAAATTTGATTTGTCCTACTTTGAAGTATGCAAAAATGGCATGCTGAAATATCTAATGATCAGAATCCAAGTATTGTACAAGAGAGCAAAGGGAATTGCATTTTATTGAAAGTGGTGATAAATTGAGCACATTGATACTTGAGAAGATGGATAACAGGAGTAATAATATACAGTAGGTTTGCGGTTGCACCATGTGTGTGAGAGAGAGAGAGGTATGAGGAGTCCTGAACAGGACTCTGACTCGGTAATCTTTCTTGGAGGAGTGTAGTCCTGAAAAGGACTGTTTGTTATCTTTCTTGGCATATAGTAATAATGCATATGAAAAAATTGATGATTGATGATGATGATGATTGTGGTTATTGGTTACCTTTATTCAATTGTAATTCCTTCACATCTTTGTCTCATCTTTCATTTTAAGCACATCATTTTTCTTACAGGTTTCCATTATATTTTCATTCTTTACCAATGCTGTAAACATGTATTTCGTTCACCCTCTGCCCCTCTCTCTCTCTCTCTCTCTTTTCTCTCTCTCTCTCTTCTTTTTTGCCATTGCAATTTCTTTTCTTTTGAAATTGATAGCATTTACCCTAGTGCACTTAGAAACACCTGTATTAAGCGCCTAATAAATGTTATATATTATTATTATTATTATCTCTTTCTTTCCCTCCCTTTCTTTTACTCCCTCTTCTATATCTCTCCCTTCACCTCAATCCCTCATCTTGGTCCGTATAGTAGGTAGGACAACTGGCTGACATATCTAACCTTGGCTCCTACTTCAGGTATAAGGCACATTTTTCTTGCCTGGACACAAAACTACAAAGACATGAATTATTTGTTGTTAACATTTATACACAATACATGTAGAAAGACATGTAAATGAGAAAATAATTGATTCCATCACACACAATAAATACATAAAGTCTCTTATCAAAATTGTTAAAATTTAACGAATTCCAAACGTCTGCTTCATTTCTGCTTTTCTCTGCTTGCAAAATGACTCCCCTTATCAAATACATGTATCAAGTCTTTTTTAAAACATGCTAGACATGTACTTCCTCACCATTGGAAATGCTTCTTACCATACATGAAAATATAATCATCTCCATGTGGAGCTGTAGTGGTATAGTGGTCCATTCATTTGACTCTTAAGTTCGAGGGTCAAAGGTTGTAATTCCATCCAGGCAATTTTATGAACACGTATCCAGTATTTTGTCTCCGTGTATTTCGCAATTTGGTCTGCAATGACCTGTATCTGCTCATGCTCGGACTGCAACGATGAACTGGCTTATTGCTGGGGTGATAATAATGGAAGGGCCCTCGGGAAGAACAGCGTTGACGGTGATGGGGCTTTACTGGACAAACAAGTATTATTAATATTGTTATAGCTGTTGCCAGTACACAGAATTAAAAAAAAATGTACAGGTGCTACCAACATGATATCTACCACCAATATCAATCATGGGTCATGAGTTGTCTTTTGGAATTCCTATAAGTGAATGCAGCCCTGCATGAGTTTGGACATCCCATCGTAAACTCAGTGACATCACACATCCAACATAAATAGCACTGCGAGCTTTCTACAATGTCCAGCTTGTGTATGTTGTTCTGGGGAGTATAAGGTTTGCACTTGACTTGAAATTCAAAGGTCATGGGTTTGATCCTGGACACAGCGCTAATGTCCTTTTGCAAGGCATAAATCTACATTTGTCACTCGATGCCCTGGAGAGAAATGGAGATCCGGTAGGATGACAAAAGCATTTGCATTAGTAATTGCCCATGCCCGCACGGTGACCATATGGTGGGAATACTCCTCAAGGAGTGGATATGGTGCACATTGTGTGTGAATGAATCTGATGACCGGGGTAATAATATCTGCAAAGAGCTTGGAGACGGTACATATTACGTATTAAGCACTATGTAAATCCAGATTATTATTATTATCATTATGAATAGTCTAGCAATGCCCTACACATGCAGATTAAATCCAAAGTCTTGTGGACAGAATATGCTAGCTAAGAAAAGAGAATAGCATGTCTTTGATATCAGTTCTTGGTCTGGTGACTGAAACTCATTCCTTGGACACTTCAAGATGTACTTCTCTGATCTCCAGTTCTCCCGACTGAGATATGGCGATGGTCTGGCCATTTGTTAGATGAATCTCATTACCGTTTCCAGCCTGGGCTATTACCTGGATGAAGAAAAAAAATAAAAGGATAAAAGGCTTTCAGATAAAAATTTACATGAAATGGTTATACATATCTCTGTCTATCTGTCTGTCTTTCTCTCTCCCTCTCGCCTTCTCTCTTCTCCTTTCCCATTCTCTCTTCCTCTCTCTCTCTCTCTCTCTTTTCTCTCTCTCTTTTTCTTTCTCCATCATTACAGTTCTTTTCTCTATATCTAGGGAGGATCCATGATTCTGATTTTTTTTTAAAGGAGGTGGGAGCCACAATTGCAGAAATTGTTTAACTTTAAGAAGCAAAAACAAGAAAAATATGAGCAAAATACCAATTTCATTTGCTAATTTACATACAAACAAAAATAAAAATGAAAATATCTTTGATTTGTTTCTTTATTATTTTACATAACTACATTTCTTCAGGTAGAACCTATAACTTGGCCTTCAATCTCCAATTAAGCCACGTTTAACCCATCACCTACAGGAACTGAGTGCTCCCTGTAATATGCCTATGCGAATGAGAGAATTCGGTAGTCAAGGGGTGACCTTGGGCCATTTTCAAGACAATACTGTGGAGTGTTTCACAAAGACTAAGATCGACTTTAAGGTGGACTTAACTATGACAGGCCGATCATGCCACTGTTTGCTCTCCCAATTATGATCTTTAGATAATATTTTTCCCTTCAATAACGAATTATCAAAAACTAGATGGAACTTCGACTGCGCGCAGTCGAAATGATGCCTCCGTCATAGAGCAATTTTACAAACCAAAACAGAAGAAATTGTTCAAATTCAAGTTCAATTGTAATCCATTAACAGGTTCTCAGAATATCGTGATTACAAGCAATTTCTCATATACATATATGACCCTTTGATCTTTGACCACATGACCCTAACATCTACTCAGTTCATTGGCTCTGCAAGATGTCCCGAGTTAAATAGAAATCCATCTGTCAGTTCTAATGAGAATGGTTCACAAGCTATTTTTGCATACATAATGAGCCCATGACCTTTGACCTTTGACCTCATGACCCAAGAATCTACTCAGTTCATTGGCTCTGCAAGATACATACATGATCTAAGTTTGGGAGGAATCCATCAATCTGTTCTAATGATAATGCGATCACAAGCTATTTTTGCATGCATAATGAGCTGCATGACCTTTGACCTTGACCTCATGACCCCAAAATTTAATCAGTTCATCGGCTCTGCAAGAAACATACATGACCTAAGTTTGGCAGGAATCCATCAATCGGTTCTTGAGATAACGCGATCACGAGCTGTTTCAGCATACATAATGAGCCCTGTGACCTTTGACCTTTGACCTCGTGACCCCCAAATCTAATCAGTTCATCGTCTCTGCAAGATACATACATGACCAAAGTTTGGCAGGAATCCATCAATCGGTTCTTTAGATAACGCGATCACGAGCTGTTTTTGCATACATAATGAGCCCTGTGACCTTTGACCTTTGACCTTGTGACCCCAAAATCTAATCAGTTCATCGGCTCTGCAAGATACATACATGACCAAAGTTTGGCAGGAATCCATCAATTGGTTCTTCAGATAACGCGATCACGAGAACGGGACGTACGGACGTACGTACGGTACTACTCACGACAGTATGCTTGTGAGATTTTTGTCTTGTGTGTCTGAAAAAAGGGGTATCTTGTGTGTCTTTTCATTTTTTCCTTCTAAAGACTACTTGTGTGTCTTAATTCCCAACTTCTTGTGTGTTTGTCTAAAACTAAATGAAAATGCATCTTGTGTGTTTTTTAATACAATATGTGTTGAGACTGGTTTCTAAAATTAAAATTAAGGCTTGCATGCCCAAAAGACATTATTGTCTACCTCTATCCAAGTCAGGAAAATTAAGGCTTGTGTCCCGCAAAAACACATCATTTATCCGCCTAAGTCGTGAAAATTGAGGCTTGTGTGGCAGAAAAGACGATCAGCTACCCTGTCCAAGTCAAGAAAATTAAGGCTTGTGTGCCTAAAAAACTTGATGTCCAAAAAGTATACAACTATTTTTTTCTGTGTCTTTGGACCTCACAACTGAACAGTGTGACTTCTGAATGACCAAAAAATTGATTTATCTTTTTTCCTCATTGAATAGAAACATCACACACTTATAATACAGGTAATGCAATAATATTTCAATGCTGTGGAGGAACCAATGAAAAGCCAAGGAGCTTGTCATAATGTATACTATTGCATACAATGCTATATATCATTTTTTTTAAGTCAAGATAAATTACTTCCATCTAAAAAGAATTAAAACTATTTATGTGACCATTGATCTCACTACGAACTGCTTGTGATAATTTAATCCTAAAAAGACTTGTTCTATGTGTCTTTAGAATTCACTACATGTCACCAAGTATTAAATGTATAAAAAACACCATATCACTATAAACCGCACACAACAACAGAAATGCAATTTAATAACACTTGAAGTAACAATTACAAGTAACACTTTTATCAACATTTTCCTTGTCTAATTCAAACATTACAAAATATGGATAACATGAGCAGCTGAAGTGAGCATGGGCTAAAGAGATGAGAGGAAAGATACAGCAAAATTTTACAAAAAACTATTACGGTATAACAATTTTCAGAATACTGCTCCAGATGCCTATAAATAACTGGTTGTCACTTAAACACTGTAAGTATACACACATTAACAAGTCACTTTTTATATTTGGTTGGAAGATACAGTCTGCTAATATCTATTGGCTGGCAAAGTTGCGAGTAAATTCATCGGCAATAACCACTGGCTTTCTGTACATTGGATGAATTTAAACTTTGAAATTCATAAACTCTGAGGATATTCCAAATATCAAACTTCATTAATATTTTCCAATTCTACATCAAAATTCACTTTAAAGGGAAAGTCCACCCTGAAATTAAGTTAGTTTTAATAGGAGTAGAAAAATGAGAGAAACAAGTCAGTGAAAGTTTGAGCAAATTCCGATTAAAAATAAGGAAGTTGGGATTTTTTAAGTTGTGATCAATCAAACACAAATTGGCAACTCTATGACGTATCATGCGAGCTCAACTTCCATTTGCTTAGTACTAAAAAAATCTAAAATTTTCATTTTCCCTCAAGAAAAATTTCAACCATACATGCACCCTAAATATAATAATTGCAAATATGTTTCTATACTCCCCCTGCAAGGAACAAATATATATTCCGTCATCAATAACGAAGAAAACATGATTTTATGGAATATTATGCACAAAGCAAATGAAGGAGAGCTCGTATAATAAGTCACAGAGTTGCCAATTTGTATTTGATTGATCACAACTTCAATAATTCATAACTTTCTTATTTTCATTCAGAATTTGCTCAAACTTTCACTCACCTGATTTTCTTATTATTCTGCCTCTATCGAAACAAACTTATTTTGGGGGTGGACTTTCCCTTTAAATGCAGATATCCATTAAAATTCCCAAAATCACTTTGCCGTTGGATTTTCAAAAAGAAGTATTAACAAAACAAAATTATATCACCTAAACTTGACGACTGCTAATATCTATTGGCTAGCAAAGTTGCGAGTATATTCATCGACAATAAGCACTGGCTTTCTGTACATTGGATGAATTTAAACTTTGAAATTCATGAACTATGAGGAGATTCCAAATATCAAAATTCATTAAGATTTCCAAATTCCACATCAAAATTCACTTTAAATGCAGATATCCATTACAATTCTCAAAATCACTTTGCCAATGGATTTTCATAGAGGAGTATTGACAAAACAAAATTATATCACCTAAACTTGACGACTGCTAATATCTATTGGCTGGCAAAGTTGCGAGTATATTCATCTACAATAAGCACTGGCTTTCTGTACATTGGATGAATTTAAACTTTGAAATTCATGAACTATGAGGAGATTCCAAATATCAAAATTCATTAAGATTTCCCAATTCCACATCAAAATTCACTTTAAATTCAGATATCCACTAAAATTCTCAAAATCACTTTGCCAATGGATTTTCAAAGAGGAGTATTGACAAAAAGAATATGTCACGTAACTATGAAGAATTTTTATTTCTTCAGAGGCAAAGTTGAGTATTTCATTATTTGCTAATGGAATACGTTTTACACATATCTGGAACTTTAAAGGTACTATGTCCCATTTGCAGGCCCCAAAAATGAAAAGGTTAAATTCCAACAGCATTTGAAAGACAATATTAATTTAGAACTTTCCGAAAAAAAAGGGGGCTTGAAAATGTCTTTAAGTGGGAAAATAACGACTATTAGTTGTTGAATCGACTAAAAGATGAAGTTGAGTTCTGGTTTTGCGATTGCATTGTGAAAGAAACGGTGTGGAATCGACCAGAAAAGGTTGATCATCTAGCATATATAAGAATTTGTGTGTATTGCAAGGTTCTGGAATCATCAAAATGATAAGAAATTTGGCCAAGTCTTGGTAAAGTTACAAACGCTGTACACAGAAAGATGTATATGTGACTACACAACCACGTGGCGTAAAAAGGCTATTCCCCCGAGTTTTACGATGTTACATGACATATTTAGAATATGAAGGCATTTGAAGAGCCATGCTTTTTAAGGGAACATGTCTTATCTGATGTTCTTCCACACTTGCATAATAGGAATGATAACGCTCACAAATTATTTTTCACCTCTTCCCAGAACTCAACCTTCTCTTTAAGAGTTATAGAGCCAGTAAGTAATAATCTGATTTCAGACCACTGTACTGCAGGGTCAATGTCGCTATTCATAAGGACCGCTATTCATACATGTAAGGTTCGCTATTCATAACGACCGCTATTCATAAGGTCCGCTTTTCATAATTGGAGAAAAGGGTCATTATTCATAAGGACCGCTATTCATAATGAAAGAAGAGGGTCGGTATTCATAATATTAGAAGAGGGTCGCTATTCATAATACGAAATCGGGGTCGTTATTCATGAGGGTCCCTATTCATAATATTACAAAAGGGTCGGTATTCATAACACAGAAAGAGGGTCGCTAGTTATAATACGAAATGAGGGTCGCTATTCATAATACGAAATGAGGGTCGCTATTCATAATAGGAGAAGAGGGTCGCTATTCATAATAGGAGTAGAGGGTCGCTATTCATAATAGGAGTAGAGGGTCGTTATTCATAATAGGAAGAAGAGGGTCGCTATTCATAAGGGTCATTATTCATAAGGGTCATTATTCATAATCGATGAAGAGGGTCGCTATTCATAATAGGAGAAGAGGATCGGTATTGTCCGATATCAACATTCCCCGTTTTTAAGTTATACATATTTTTGACATTTTCATCGGGGGGGGGGGGGGGGGGGGGGTTGAAGCCTCTTGCCCGAAAAGGTAATTTTCTAGTTCACAATTCGGCTAGTGAGCGAAATGAGCGAGCAAAAATATGAGCATAATATGTATTTTGTGAAAGTGCTGATTTGTTGTATCATTCTCGACTCATATTTCTTGTTTGAATTGAGTTCCCCCTCCCCCTCCTGCGCAAAGCGCGTAAGCTCTGACCTTTCATAATTTCATTAAATTATTAGAGAAAGAAGACGATTCCTTGTACCATTCTCGACCCTTTTTCCTTGTCTGAATTTGGTACCCCCTCCCCCTCCGGCGCGAAGCGCGGAAGCTTTGACCTTTCATTGTTTAATGCAATTATTGGAGAAAGAATATGATTCGTTGTTCCATTCTCGACTCTTAATCCTTGTCTGAATTCAGTATCCCCCCTCCCGTGCGAAACGTGGAAGCTTTGATGTTTCATTAAATTATTAGAGAAAGAAGAGGATTTGTTGTACCATTCTCGATTATTAATTCTTGTCTGAATTCAGTTCCCACCCCCCCCCCCCCCCTCTCTTGCGCAAAGTGGGTAAGCTTTGACCTTTCATAGTTTAATGAAATTATTAGAGAAAGAAGACGATTCGTTGTTCCATTCTCGACTCTGGCTACGCGCCTGCTTTATTATTATTATTATTATTTATTCGGCAAAGGAAAACATTACATATCAGTGTACACAATACAAAATAAGACATAATTATCAACCATTGGAACGCCAGGGACAGAAAAAGTTAACTAAATTACTGTGGCATAAAGCCTCCTGTCCTGCTTTAAAGGGAAAATGAAACAATCATGATTGTGATAGCACACAATAATGTTAGTAGAAATAGTAAAGAACAAAAATTATTGCAACAACCATGGATAAATCACGGCCGGGAGCGTGGGCCGGGTGTCATATCATAGTTTTGTGTTATTGGGCGAGGGGGCGTAGCGACCAAGTGAGATTTTGCAATGTTGAATGCTGACATTATGCACTCTAGGAAATCCCTAAGCCCAATTTGTACGTTCTTTCCGCTATATATCTTTCTAGCTATATTTCTAAATTTTCTGGCGGACGTGTCCTCCTATCGGGCCCAGGATCGCCGCTTCTGTCCATGATTACTACCAACATGAGCTCAAATACAAGCTCAAGCGAGTTTATATGAGCTGAGGCCAAATGAAGAGCAAAATAAGAGTTGTGAAGCGGCCCCCCTACCCTTAATTACAAAATTGACTTTACAGCGCAGGGGCTGTTTTAACGTTTAACTTTGATTCCGTGGCTCGAAAGTTACTGTCACTAAGCGCCATTTCCTTGTCTTTCCATCTTTCTCACCCGACTCTCCCCCCCCCCCCCCCCCCCACTCAGTGTTATCTAGGGTACGTGTACGCATTTCCCTCTGTTTGAAAGCACCCCTCTATCTCCGGTGTGTAAAGTCAGTACGGGCCGGATTTTTGTGTATTACGGGCCAGACTTTCTGCCCTGCGCGTATCTGACGCGAAGGCAATCTGAATGTAATCGAGAAGGCTCACTTGACTCCAACTTTAATTTATCTTTAATATAAGGAGTAAAGCATAATTTGTTGATTAACGTTCTATTAGATCTCCTTCAATGTTGTATAAAACAAATAATGAATGTTTTTCATTCGTTTAATAGTGCGAATATTTTCATTCGTTGAAAGATTAACATTAATTCTATTCAACTCATGAAAATATTTGTACTATTGAACTCATAACCATTCATTATTTGTATAATAATCCATGCCTGTCAAAGTCATGAAATTAATTAAAGGTATTACAAAGTTTTGGGAAATTTGGGAAAATGGGTGGATAGTGAATCTTTACAATTTTGATATATTTGGATGCCCCTGTGGATGTGGATGTATTAAAAGCACTAGTAATTTTAACCCTTAAAACACATCTGCTTTCAAGAAAAATTGAATATTAAGATTTACCGGTGCTCCCGGTAAATTTTGATAAATTTCAAATAGCTCCTACGGCCGTACAATGGTAGATGCGACCATGAACATCTCAGAATATGTAGTTGTATATAATTTCCGAACGGGAATAGCTTATCAGTCGATTTTAGTCAAGAAACATTGTTTTATAGCTTAATTAATATCTTGACCTTGAGAGGGAGCTATACAACATAAAGTGTTTATTATTTACAATTTCATAACTTTCGAGTCGATTTCGACCGCGACAACAATCAGTGAATATTGTAGGATCGCATATGCTTCCAATATGTTCATTTGAACCAAATTCACGACCACATACCAAAACTTTGTATTACAATTTAAGGCTTGTATAGCAGGATGATACCAAATCATCTACATGTATACCTGTCAAAGTCACAAAAAGTAAAGCATCATAATAAGGCATCATAATCATCATCTACCCTAATTGTCCCAGTCAAGACAATTAAGGCTTGTGTGCCAAAAAGACATTATTATCTACCCCTGTCCAAGTCAAGAAAATTAAGGCTTATGTGGCATAAAAAAACATTACATGTATTATATACCTCTGTCCAAGTCATGAAAATTAAGGCTTGTGTGTCAGAAAGATATTGTCATCTACCCCAGTCCAAGTCAAGAAAATTAAGGCTTGTGTGGCATAATAACATTACTCGATTATATACCTGAACCACTGTCCAAGTCAAGAAAATTAGGGCTTGTGTGGCAGAAAGGCATTATTATCTACCCCAGTCCAAGTCAAGAAAATAATGGGCTTGTGTGGCAGAAAGACATTACATGTACATGTATTATATACCTCTGTCCAAGTCATGAACATTAAGGCTTGTGTGGCAGAAAGACATTATTATCTACTCTAGTCCAAGTCAAGAAAATTAAGGCTTGTGTGGCAGAAAGACATTATTGTCTACCCCTGTCCAAGTCCAGAAAATTAGGGCTTGTGTGGCATAAAAAAACATTACATGTATTATATACCTCTGTCCAAGTCATGAAAATTAAGGCTTGTGTGTCAGAAAGATATTGTCATCTACCCCAGTCCAAGTCAAGAAAATTAAGGCTTGTGTGGCAGAAAAACATTATTGTCTACCCCTGTCCAAGTCAAGAAAATTAGGGCTTGTGTGGCAGAAAGACATTATTGCCTACCCCTGTCCAAGTCAAGAAAATTAAGGCTTGTGTGACAGAAAGACATTATTGTCTACCCCTGTCCAAGTCAAGAAAATTAGGGCTTGTGTGGCAGAAAGACATTATTGCCTACCCCTGTCCAAGTCAAGAAAATTAAGGCTTGTGTGACAGAAAGACATTATTATCTACCCCTGTCCAAGTCAAGAAAATTAGGGCTTGTGTGGCAGAAAGACATTATTGCCTACCCCTGTCCAAGTCAAGAAAATTAAGGCTTGTGTGACAGAAAGACATTATTATCTACCCCTGTCCAAGTCAAGAAAATTAAGGCTTGTGTGGCAGAAAGACATTATTGTCTACCCCTGTCCAAGTCCAGAAAATTAGGGCTTGTGTGGCATAAAAAAAACATTACATGTATTATATACCTCTGTCCAAGTCATGAAAATTAAGGCTTGTGTGTCAGAAAGATATTGTCATCTACCCCAGTCCAAGTCAAGAAAATTAAGGCTTGTGTGGCAGAAAAACATTATTGTCTACCCCAGTCCAAGTCAAGAAAATAATGGGCTTGTGTGGCAGAAAGACATTACATGTATTATATACCTCTGTCCAAGTCATGAAAATTAAGGCTTGTGTGGCAGAAAGACATTATTGTCTACCCCTGTCCAAGTCAAGAAAATTAGGGCTTGTGTGGCAGAAAGACATTATTGTCTACCCCTGTCCAAGTCAAGAAAATTAAGGCTTGTGTGACAGAAAGACATTATTATCTACCCCTGTCCAAGTCAAGAAAATTAAGGGTTGTGTGGCAGAAAGACATTATTGTCTACCCCTGTCCAAGTCCAGAAAATTAGGGCTTGTGTGGCATAAAAAAAACATTACATGTATTATATACCTCTGTTCAAGTCATGAAAATTAAGGCTTGTGTGTCAGAAAGATATTGTCATCTACCCCAGTCCAAGTCAAGAAAATTAAGGCTTGTGTGGCAGAAAGACATTATTGTCTACCCCTGTCCAAGTCATGAAAATTAAGGCTTGTGTGGCAGAACGACATTATTATCTACCCCTGTCCAAGTCATGAAAATTAAGGCTTGTGTGGCAGAAAGACATTATTGTCTACCCCTGTCCAAGTCAAGAAAATTAAGGCTTGTGTGGCATAAAAACATTACATGTATTATATACCTGTACCACTGTCCAAGTCAAGAAAATTAGGGCTTGTGTGGCAGAAAGATATTATTGTCTACCCCAGTCCAAGTCAAGAAAATTAAGGCTTGTGTTGCTAGAAAGATATTGTCATCTACCCCAGTCCAAGTCAAGAAAATTAAGGCTTGTGTGACAGAAAGACATTATTATCTACCCCTGTCCAAGTCAAGAAAATTAAGGCTTGTGTGGCAGAAAGACATTATTGTCTACCCCTGTCCAAGTCCAGAAAATTAGGGCTTGTGTGGCATAAAAAAAACATTACATGTATTATATACCTCTGTCCAAGTCATGAAAATTAAGGCTTGTGTGTCAGAAAGATATTGTCATCTACCCCAGTCCAAGTCAAGAAAATTAAGGCTTGTGTGGCAGAAAAACATTATTGTCTACCCCAGTCCAAGTCAAGAAAATTAAGGCTTGTGTGGCATAAAAACATTACTCGATTATATACCTGAACCACTGTCCAAGTCAAGAAAATTAGGGCTTGTGTGGCAGAAAGGCATTATTATCTACCCCAGTCCAAGTCAAGAAAATAATGGGCTTGTGTGGCAGAAAGACATTACATGTTTTATATACCTCTGTCCAAGTCATGAAAATTAAGTCATGAAAATTAAGGCTTGTGTGGCAGAAAGACATTATTATCTACTCCAGTCCAAGTCAAGAAAATAAAGGCTTGTGTGACAGAAAGACATTATTATCTACCCCTGTCCAAGTCAAGAAAATTAAGGCTTGTGTGGCAGAAAGACATTATTGTCTACCCCTGTCCAAGTCCAGAAAATTAGGGCTTGTGTGGCATAAAAAAAACATTACATGTATTATATACCTCTGTCCAAGTCATGAAAATTAAGGCTTGTGTGGCAGAAAGACATTATTAACTACTCCAGTCCAAGTCAAGAAAATTAAGGCTTGTGTGACAGAAAGACATTATTATCTACCCCTGTCCAAGTCCAGAAAATTAAGGCTTGTGTGGCAGAAAGACATTATTGTCTACCCCTGTCCAAGTCCAGAAAATTAGGGCTTGTGTGGCATAAAAAAAAACATTACATGTATTATATACCTCTGTCCAAGTCATGAAAATTAAGGCTTGTGTGGCAGAAAGATATTGTCATCTACCCCAGTCCAAGTCAAGAAAATTAAGGCTTGTGTGACAGAAAGACATTATTATCTACCCCTGTCCAAGTCCAGAAAATTAAGGCTTGTGTGGCAGAAAGACATTATTGTCTACCCCTGTCCAAGTCCAGAAAATTAGGGCTTGTGTGGCATAAAAAAAAACATTACATGTATTATATACCTCTGTCCAAGTCATGAAAATTAAGGCTTGTGTGGCAGAAAGATATTGTCATCTACCCCAGTCCAAGTCAAGAAAATTAAGGCTTGTGTGACAGAAAGACATTATTATCTACCCCTGTCCAAGTCCAGAAAATTAAGGCTTGTGTGGCAGAAAGACATTATTGTCTACCCCTGTCCAAGTCCAGAAAATTAGGGCTTGTGTGGCATAAAAAAAACATTACATGTATTATATACCTCTGTCCAAGTCATGAAAATTAAGGCTTGTGTGGCAGGAAGACATTATTAACTACTCCAGTCCAAGTCAAGAAAATTAAGGCTTGTGTGGCAGAAAGACATTATTGTCTACCCCTGTCCAAGTCCAGAAAATTAGGGCTTGTGTGGCATAAAAAAAACATTACATGTATTATATACCTCTGTCCAAGTCATGAAAATTAAGGCTTGTGTGGCAGAAAGACATTACATGTATTATATACCTCTGTCCAAGTCATTAAAATTAAGGCTTGTGTGGCAGAAAGACATTATTATCTACTCCAGTCCAAGTCAAGAAAATTAAGGCTTGTGTGACAGAAAGACATTATTGTCTACCCCTGTCCAAGTCCAGAAAATTAAGGCTTGTGTGGCAGAAAGACATTATTGTCTACCCCTGTCCAAGTCCAGAAAATTAGGGCTTGTGTGGCATAAAAAAAACATTACATGTATTATATACCTCTGTCCAAATCATGAAAATTAAGGCTTGTGTGTCAGAAAGATATTGTCATCTACCACAGTCCAAGTCAAGACAATTAAGGCTTGTGTGGCAGAAAAACATTATTGTCTACCCCAGTCCAAGTCAAGAAAA
This sequence comes from Strongylocentrotus droebachiensis, assembly GCA_035222895.1. Classification (NCBI taxonomy): domain Eukaryota; kingdom Metazoa; phylum Echinodermata; class Echinoidea; order Camarodonta; family Strongylocentrotidae; genus Strongylocentrotus; species Strongylocentrotus droebachiensis. Next base: position 149,555 of record JAVYIG010000892.1, read on the forward strand.
TTAAGGCTTGTGTGGCATAAAAACATTACTCGATTATATACCTGAACCACTGTCCAAGTCAAGAAAATTAGGGCTTGTGTGGCAGAAAAACATTATTGTCTACCCCAGTCCAAGTCAAGAAAATAATGGGCTTGTGTGGCAGAAAGACATTACATGTATTATATACCTCTGTCCAAGTCATGAAAATTAAGGCTTGTGTGTCAGAAAGATATTGTCATCTACCCCAGTCCAAGTCAAGAAAATTAAGGCTTGTGTGGCAGAAAAACATTATTGTCTACCCCAGTCCAAGTCAAGAAAATAATGGGCTTGTGTGGCAGAAAGACATTACATGTATTATATACCTCTGTCCAAGTCATGAAAATTAAGGCTTGTGTGGCAGAAAGACATTATTGTCTACCCCTGTCCAAGTCAAGAAAATTAGGGCTTGTGTGGCAGAAAGACATTATTGTCCAACCCAGTCCAAGTCAAGAAAATTAAGGCTTGTGTGGCATAAAAACATTACTCGATTATATACCTGAACCACTGTCCAAGTCAAGAAAATTAGGGCTTGTGTGGCAGAAAGGCATTATTATCTACCCCAGTCCAAGTCAAGAAAATAATGGGCTTGTGTGGCAGAAAGACATTACATGTATTATATACCTCTGTCCAAGTCATGAAAATTAAGGCTTGTGTGGCAGAAAGACATTATTAACTACTCCAGTCCAAGTCAAGAAAATTAAGGCTTGTGTGTCAGAAAGACATTATTACCTTCCCCTGTCCAAGTCAAGAAAATTAGGGCTTGTGTGGCAGAAAGACATTACATGCATTATATACCTCTGTCCAAGTCATGAAAATTAAGGCTTGTGTGGCAGAACGACATTATTGTCTACCCCTGTCCAAGTCAAGAAAATTAAGGCTTGTGTGGCAGAAACACATTATTGTCTACCCCTGTCCAAGTCAAGAAAATTAGGGCTTGTGTGGCTGAAACACATTATTATCTACCCCAGTCCAAGTCATGAAAATTAAGGCTTGTGTGGCAGAAAGACATTATTGTCTACCCCTGTCCAAGTCAAGAAAATAGAGGCTTGTGTGGCAGAAAGACATTATTATCTACCCCAGTCCAAGTCAAGAAAATTAAGGCTTGTGTGTCAGAAAGACATTATTATCTTCCCCTGTCCAAGTCAAGAAAATTAGGGCTTGTGTGGCAGAAAGACATTACATGTATTATATACCTCTGTCCAAGTCATGAAAATTAAGGCTAGTGTGGCAGAACGACATTATTGTCTACCCCTGTCCAATTCAAGAAAATTAAGGCTTGTGTGGCATAAAAAAACATTACATGTATTATGTACACTGCACACACAAAACCATCCACCCATGACACACACACACACACAGAGCCATACACTGCCTACTACTTTGCTTACAAATACTACACACTAACAAGTCACACACACACACACACACACAAGTACTGCAGATGCGCATAGTACCTAGCTACCTGGATGTCAACTGTAGATGGCACTATTCCGTTTGGCTACTTGGACACAACCCCTCTCTAAAATTTGGACATTTATTTTTGGTCTTTTTTTGGGAGAAACTTTTCTTGTGTGACTAAATCTTAGTTGATTAGAAATGACATGTCAGACATCTTAGACACTGAATATGATAGTTTTCTTGTGTGGCTAGACACACAAGTCTAAAGTGACACACAAGGATATCTCATACGTAAAACTAAACACACAAGCATACCATCGCAAACTCGGACGTACGTACGGACGGACGGACGGACGGACGGACAACCCGAAAACATAATGCCTCCGGCTACTTCGTAACGGAGGCATAAAAAGTAAATTCTGTAGATTTAATGTGACCATGATTTTTACGTCCATTGAGAGACCAATGCCAGTAAACGGTGAGAGCAAACAGTGGTATGAACAGCCTGCCATATGGCAAATATGGCAGGCCATTCATGCCACTGGTTGCTGTCACGTACATTGGTCTTTCAATTATGATCTTTAGATATTATTTATATCAATCAGGTAAATATCGTAGATTTTTTACCACGATTTGAACGTTCCTTGATTAACAAATGCCAATGATGGTTAGAGGAACTAGTGGCATGAACAGCCTGCCATAGTTAAGTTCAACTTAAAGTCAATCTTAGTCTTTGAGAAACACTCCCCAGGTCATACAATAGGGGGCGTGGGGATACTAGTAGGGAGGGGGAGCAGGAGGTACCTCTTTGAGCTGGTCGGGCGCGATTTCGCCCCCATCCTGATTGAGGATGTGTCCCACCAAAGACGATGTGGATGAGGAGGCGGTCTCCACGGTACTGCTCCCATCAGGCTGCTCCTGGATGATAGCGATACCGGTCAAGCCTTCCGATGGTAAGGTCTGTAACTCGTTGACGACCTGCTGGAGATGGTGTACAGCATGGCTGTGCTGATAAGCCTGTACAGGAGCAATATACACAACAATGTTTAAAGGTGATCTGTGTTTAACAAGCTGTGCATTTTTACAGACCACCTCTTTTCCACATTTTCAATGTCTTTAGAACTTTCTTGTTATTGTTTATGAATTTATTCTTGTTAACGATGAACTTGTTGTTACTGTTCATGAATGTATTTTTTTCATGCAAGTGGAAAGAAATAAATATATCTTGAAAATTGAAGTGTATATATCAATCACCTAAAAAGTAATTTGTGTATTGCTAAAATCGACCTTTATAAAAAATAATGTGACATTCTATGAGTTAACAATAAAAGAGTACAAAGAAAAAAAAAGGATAACATAAAACCCTGCATATAGGGCACACATGCATTGAGTAGTCTACTCAACAAGGAGATTTACAGTTCCTTCAGAGTATATTTAAACTGCAATATCTCTTTATAGAAGAAATATTTGAAGCTCATAGTTTAACTACAGTATAGCAACATGGAACCCTTTAAACACCAAGAGCAAAAACAAGTTTTGGTGATTTGTACACTCTATCATAGGGCAATGATAATCCAACCCTTGTTGTAATAAGCTGATTTGTTTGAAAGCAGAAAAATAAAAGAAACAGAATGGCAAAAGTTTGAAATGAACCGTACCAATATTAGGAAGTTATGAATGTTTGAAATATGACATCACCAGGTCTTTGCAAATCTCAAATTGGTAGTTTGGTCAGTGGATTGTGATGTAGGACGTGGATAAGTCTCCCACTTGACATGTACAAAAATATCATTGATTTCTGGTTCCCTTGGGACCTTGTCTCTCAGTAAGAGGTATATAGAGTAATCATGTATAATGGAAGAGTTTGAGCAGCTTTGGACCGTGTTGGGATTCTGCTCATTGTCCACAAAGTGTCAGTCTGCTCACAGCACACTGTGCTTTAATTATTACCTCTGTTGTGTATGGACTGGTCAAAGAACTTCTTTCTTTCTTAATCTGTTTGGGGTAGAGTTCCAGACCCTTCTGTTTGCGCCTGAACGCTGTGCGGCACTTGGAATCTATATTCTGCCTGATCCGATACCAGTCTTCGTGCGTGATCCCACAGTGCTTCACAAGATGACCTGTGCAGGAAGGGAATCGCTTTGAACAGTGAGTGACATGAAAAGTTATGCATTCTTGATCGATTAAATCACTCGGAATGCAAGTATATGGAAGCAATGCAGGATTTGAACCTGTTATCTACAACAAAACAAGGCAGTGACAGCACATTACCATAAGTCTTTTGCTTGATCATAATCATCATCATATAAACAACCAGAGACATATAATAATAATAATAATGTCAACTTATAAAATGCACATATCCACTTTAAAAGACTGCTCAAGGAACTGTGTACAATATTAAAATAATTATATATATTATTAAAACTACAACATAAACAATCTATCTAAGGTTGCTTCTCTCACTCTCTATCCCCCCCCCCCCTCTCTCTCTCTCTCTCTCTCTCTCTCTCTCTCTCTCTCCTCTCCTCTCCTCTCCTCTCCTCTCCTCTCCTCTCCTCTCCTCTCCTCTCCTCTCCTCTCCTCTCCTCTCCTCTCTCTCTCTCCTCTATTGATATTACAGTGTCTGTAGCAATATGATAATTCTCTACATGTTTGTGTGAGGATTCAACTCCTTCATAAGTTTTACTCCAAACACCTAAAAAAGACCTAAAGAGGACTTTAGCCTTCGCGTTGACTCATTCTCTGCTTCATGTAGGTGTGTCATAAACGAATATCAATCAATGCCTTATATGAATTTTACAAATGAAAAAAAAAGAGGCGTCATCTCTTCTTTTCAGATAAGGAGATTTCATGACTTATCAAAGTTGGTCTACAACACTACCCTCAAGAAACATTTCTATAGTCCTTTGCCACATTAAGGTTACTTATACGTTAAGTGTTAAAACTTATCTGTTATCAGACCAACATTGTGCAAAAAATAGGGGATAAATCTACCACACTCACAGTGAATGCCGTAGATGAGCAAAGGGTCAAGCTTCTTCTTTTTATGTTTGCCAGTACCAGATAGATTGGAGACAGCCTGCATCTCTTTGTCAAACAGAAGATCCAGCAACTTGAGAGCCAGCTTATCAGCTGTCTTGTACATGTTCATTATGTGCACCATCTCCCTACAAAGAAATGAGAAAAATATGAATTACTGTTTGCCTTACTTTACTTAGATACTCTTCCTGGTGCAGTGCCTTTGAGCAAGTTTTGTTAAGTATGGAACATTTATAACATTTGATTACTCTATCTCTATAAACAAATATGAAATTGATTTAATTATCAACACCTTTTTGGAGAGTTATAATTCAAAAAATGAATGTAATCATCAATATAAAACTTTAAAAACTTATATACTGTATGACATACCCAGTTTAAAGGGAGGTGGTAGTTAGTTTACATGTGCGGTAGGTCATAATTCGCTGACACCAGACTTGGTTGTAATACCATTAATGCGCGTACAAGTCTGTACACAGCAAACCAGTACCCGAGTCCATCAAGAATTACCCCCTTGGTCTCTCAGAGAGTCTTCGGATAAGGGAAATGTAAGATAATGACTTTTCCATTTGGGGGGATCCGAGGAAAATGAAGGGCATATTACATAAGGCTAGTTGGTCATAAAACTGAAGGAAAATACTGGCGATTGACAACACCCGTTATTGGGAAAACACCCGAGTGATGTTAAATTCCCAATGGGAACCCACTACTATGCATCTTTAAATCACTTGTAATTATAAACTCTTAAATTTAAACCTAAAATTAGTAGACACCAAAAAGCTCTCTTTCTTCTTACATGAAATGCAATAACAGGTTCATGAATTATGAAGTTAGACATCATCAAATGAAACATCAATTGAATCGAGAGGAACACTGGACACGAAGAAGATATAATCACGTCTTTATATGTCACAGAAATAAGCTCCATATGCCACATATTACGTATCATAGGTTAGATATTACAAATGCTCCAAGATAATGTAATTGTATTCGAGGGCAGGTTAAAACTATACCAGTGTTAAAAGGGTAATCATGACGTTGAGCAAATTGAGACCTGGGCCCCCGTCTTATAAAGACTTGTGATCAAAATCATTCGCAAGTTTGCAGTCTCCTATCTCTTATGTACATAGCTGTGATTGATATCAACTCTTTGTAAGACAGGGCCCTGGATTGGTAAATTTGCAAAAGCCATCGTGGTGCAAAAAGTTATCCTTCCCTCGATTAATGGCTATTGTTCTGTGCAAAAGCCATCGTGGTGCAAAAAGTTATCCTTCCCTCGATTAATGGCTATTGTTCTGTGCAAAAGCCATCGTGGTGCAAAAAGTTATCCTTCCCTCGATTAATGGCTATTGTTCTGTGCAAAAGCCATCGTGGTGCAAAAAGTTATCCTTCCCTCGATTAATGGCTATTGTTCTGTGCAAAAGCCATCGTGGTGCAAAAAGTTATCCTTCCCTCGATTAATGGCTATTGTTCTGTGCAAAAGCCATCGTGGTGCAAAAAGTTATCCTTCCCTCGATTAATGGCTATTGTTCTGTGCAAAAGCCATCGTGGTGCAAAAAGTTATCCTTCCCTCGATTAATGGCTATTGTTCTGTGCAAAAGCCATCGTGGTGTAAAAAGTTATCCTTCCCTCGATTAATGGCTATTGTTCTGTGCAAAAGCCATCGTGGTGCAAAAAGTTATCCTTCCCTCGATTAATGGCTATTGTTCTGTGCAAAAGCCATCGTGGTGCAAAAAGTTATCCTTCCCTCGATTAATGGCTATTGTTCTGTGCAAACGCCATCGTGGTGTAAAAAGTTATCCTTCCCTCGATTAATGGCTATTGTTCTGTGCAAAAGCCATCGTGGTGCAAAAAGTTATCCTTCCCTCGATTAATGGCTATTGTTCTGTGCAAAAGCCATCGTGGTGCAAAAAGTTATCCTTCCCTCGATTAATGGCTATTGTTCTGTGCAAAAATACACATGTGGCAAACAAGTGACAATCCAGAGAGACGAAGAAAGCAACCGAAGAGTTAATACGCTGTCTCACATTACTTTGATACAAAGATGATGGCCCTTCAAGGCAATATTCAATTTGATGACATCATTTTTGGACAACTCTCCATGCCTTTTGTACATCAAATTTCACAATTCTTTCGTTTTCTTCATATTTATTTGTGTTCTTGATCCGACTTCATAACTTGTGAAGTAGAATATCATTTTGCATTCTATACCTTGCTTTCAGGGAAGTAGATTATCTCAATCACAAGAAAGAAGGAAAAACATGAAATTTGATGTACAAAAGGCATGGAGAGTTGTCCACAAATGATGTCATCAAATTGAATATCGCCCTCTAGCGACTAGTCATTTAAAAAAGCTTCAACTTATCCTTGCCCGATTTTTTCAAATTTTCACTGATTTTATTCAAATATCTTAAACTTTACAATGAAAGTGACTAAGTATGAAGGTTTTGGTTCCCTTTAATTTTATACTCACGTTGGATTTATTTTACACCTAACCCTCATGGCTGGACTGCTCACGTCACCTAACCAAGACCCGTTTGGATAGTCCTCTGTTCATGAAATAAAAGAGACAAACATTCATTTCACCTCCTTTTATTGATCACAGAAAAAAAATAAATTATGACACCATTCCTGGATATGGAAGCCTGGATAAGGAGAGCTATTGTTAAGGGGTGGCTGTAAAGCACAATGCTAGCAGTGATCCAAGGGCGGTTGCACACTTCTAGGACCCTGAAATTTGTTCCCCTTAAGACACTTTTGGTAGTAACAAAAACATTTTATATATTTTTTAATGATCTGAAGCGCAATGCTTTGGGCATAACAATGATAATGCAAACTCTTCAATGCTTCTAAAAAAAGGACATGCATACAGCTACCCTTGTTTTCAAATACCATGCACCTAAATAAGACCTTTTCAAGGTCCATGATACAAGCAATTCATTCAAAAAATCACTTCATAAATTTAATAAAGCATATAAAATGTTGAATACTGGTAGTTCAAATTTCTGCCACACTTACCAGAGCACTAAATTGACTTAGATTACATATACAGTCGTAAAAGTAAAAAGATAAACACAAGTACAGTCAAACCTGCTTTAGTGATCACCTGTCTACAAAGACCACATTTGTTGTATCCCTTGAAAATGGTTTCTCATTTAAACATGTACTAAAGGAACCTGTCTACAAAGACCACTATTTGTGTTTCCCTTGGGCGGTCGCTTTAGATAGGTTTGACACTTTGACTGTATATTACTTTCAAATATGAAATACAATGATCGCTTTTGGGGAACGGACCTTCAGAATTGAGTGTGATGAAGGTGAAGTTGCCATCAGAGCTATGGGATGGCTTGGGGTCACCCTCGTAGCTGACCTCCTTCTGATCCACGATCAACTCTTCTTCCAGTTCTGAAAATATACAAACATTACACAATGATTTTACAAAGAAACTTTGCTTAAATGGACTTGGTAACATTGTTCAGATGAGAGAAAATGGTGCCAAGGTAATGACTTCAATGCTTAATATACAATTAAAGATAATCTGAAAGTTTGAGTGAAAACCGACCACTATTATTGATAAAAATGGGGAAAAACTGATCTGATCAATTCCTTAATTCTCCCAACTATATTTTTACAATTTAATTACATTTTAAGTGAATGTAAATCGCCACAAAGCAATGAATTGGCTCTATATACCATTCCAGACATTCAAGTGTTTAAAAAAAATAAAAGCCAGTCTTATGTCTCATTTTCATGGAAAAACAGTTGGGAAAATTCAAAAATGGTTAGGAGAATCACTGTTAAAGGGTGTTGCACAGTGATGCAATCAAAGAAAACCATAAATATCTTTGTGGTTTGAGAATTTTTTCAGGATTGTTTGCCTATTAGAGGGTAAGTACAGTAGAAGGAATATAATAGGTACCATTTCATACAAATATTACACAGTTTCTTAATCAACCTTCAACAATGTTACTGAGTCACTTTAAGGTAAAAGTCCTGGATATGAATGACTTGAATATAGGTTATAGAATGCTTCTTGACATCCACATGAACAGCCTCACTCCGGTAAAGTTTGACATTTTTTAGCTTTTTAAACAAATTCCAAAAATTTATCTTTCTTCTTTTCTTTATTCATGGTGAACCTTTGTCAGGAGAATTGAAAAAATGCCAAACATTTAGGTATCCTTGTCCCAAAATCTGAGGCGTATGCCCTAGTCCTTATTACTACTTTTCGTGCTTGTCACTCCCAGAGATTAAGATCCCTATAAGTTTAAAACAATTCTTAATTTTCCAGATATAGTTCTTTGTTAAAATGTTGTGTTTTCATGTGCCACTTCATTTTTGCTCAGCTATCCTATTAAACAACTACAGTCAAACCTGCTTTAGTGACCACCTGTCTTCAAAGGCCACATTTTTTGTGTCCTTTGAAAATTGTTTCTCATCGAAACATCTTCTAAAGGAACCTGTACATAAAGACCACCTGCCTTTAAAGACCACTTTTTGTCTCCCTTGGGTGGTCTTTATAGACAGGTTTCACTGTATATAGATCTGATATAACACGATCAGAGTGTTATAATTACCCATATCCTGGGGCTTTTCACCTTGAATCTCCTCGGCATTCTCATCTTCCTTCTGTTCTGCCTTCAAGGACCTCAGCTGATCATCCAGCTGCTCATCAGGTACTGTCACCACCACGGTGTGAGGTCTGGGACCCTTGACAGGCTTGGGTTGTTTGTCGGTAAGGCTCTTTTGTCTCGGACTGCTTAGACAAGAAAAAAGTTCTTTTAATAGTGATATATGCATAGATGGATCCAATCAAGGGCAAATTTGACACCCCCCCCCCTTCCTCCCACTGAAACAACAACAACAAAAATAGTATTACCGCCTGTGGTCACCTGGATACAGTGTGTGGTACTAGTGGACCCTTTACTAGCTAATCTGGCTTGTCAGAACGGCTCTTTCGCCTTGAACTGCAGAGGCAAGTAAAACAAAAAAACTTTCAGCTATAAAGAAATACATAATGGATCCACATTGGGAAAAACTTGCCACATCCCCTTGAGAGATAATAATCTGTTCTATAAGAACATGTATTTATTTACAACTCTACCATGCATCATTGTTGACAAGGAGACGTGACGGCTCATTGGTAGAGCAGTGGTCTTGTAACCGGGAGTTCTTGGGTTCGAAAACTAAGTTGATGCGTTAGTGCCCTTTGGTAAGGCATAAGTCCTTATTACCAAGTCCATTCAGTGGAGTGGACTTGAAGCCATCCCCTGGTTGCTCACTTACAAGCACATGCTTTCTTAGCAGTCAGGTAAAACAAACAAAACCAAAGAACCAAACTCATATTATAACCCCTCACCGTTGTGTTTTCTTTCGCACCAGAGCCAACTTGAGTTCCTCAATCTCCTGTTCAAGTCTTTTGTTGGACTTCTGGCAAGCTTGCAGTCTGGCTGTCATTGAATTGAAGTGTAAGTCCATTGTCTTCTTCAAAAGAGCCATAGATTTCTGTGAAGTGTATGTTTATTAACAGATTAACATCAGTCATGGAAAAACAAGCAAGATTAAACCAAATTCATATTTATACAAATGCTTGATGGCCCTACCTAGCAGTTTGGATCAAAATTCATTTGTTCATATTTTGGTGCAAAATAAGGCAATTTCTATTCATTTTTCTATCCTTAAAGCCCAAGTCCACTCCAAAAATAACTTACTTTCAATAGAATCAGAAAAATCAGACAAACCAATCAAAAAAAGTTTGAGCAAAATCGGATGACTAATAAGAAAGTTATGAATTTTTAATGACATGAATTTTTTTTAAATCACTACACAAATTGGCAACTCACTCATGAGTTTGTGACGTATGGTCCTCACTATCCACTAATTATTTTCTTTATATTGATAATATAAATTTCCTATTTTCACCCTAAGAATATTATTTCTTCACACCAGCATCCAAGTTAGATTGTTAGTAATATGTTTTTGTGTGGATGCACAAATAAAGAGTAATTTTTGTCCAGTTAAATCATGAAAAATTGAATTTTGATAAACTATTTATATAAAAATCAATAATTATGAAATACAATATTCGGAAAATAGTATAAATTCTTCAAAGTTCATAAAAGTTTTTGGGAAATGTCATGCACGCAATATGATACAAATCATATAACCTGTGCAAAGGCATGGGGAAATCAAGTTTTGGGGGATAAAAAGGGACATTAATGGGATTAAACTATATAAAGCAATTGATAAGTTGTGAGGACATGACGTCACAAACTGATAACCATCTTGGCAATTTGTGTCGTGAATCTCATTGTTCCATAGTTTTACATACTTTTTCAAAAATTCATAACTTTCTTATTAGTTATCCGATTTTGCTCAAACTTTTTTTGATTGGTTTGTCTGATTTTTCTGCTTTTATCGAAAGTAAGTTATTTTTCGAGTGGACTTGTCCTTTAACAGTGATTTCCATTTCACAACAAGAGTCATAATCACTTCATCACCTTTCCCTTCTGTTTACATTGTAGAATTGGTAAACAAGACAAATACAGAACAGACTATTTTTGAGGTGATTTGTAGATTTTAAAATACCTTCATAATGGAAGAGTCGTGCCGTTGAATGATTGATGCATCGAGCCTCCTCCTAGCGCCTATAGCACGTTTCTCTATTTCTGAATACCTGGGTCTGGCATTATCTGATGGGGTGAAAAAAATTGACATCAGCAAAAACAAACTCTTAGTTTATTCATAATTTCCATCCATATATATATGTTTTATACTACATACTAAACTTAAAGTTGGAATAGAATCGTAACAAACTAACAACTAATCAAAATACAATCTGCTTCAAAAGTTCAACAAAGTTCAATTAGAAAATAAGTAAATTTTGCACAGAACCTTTCTTTTTGTTCAATTTGAATAACTTTCAAAAATGGTCAAAGCTACGAGTCTGTCTGTGATATACAGTACATCCTTGCCATCTTGTAGAGAATGTCTTGCTTGAAAACATATGATTTTTCGATTTCTCTTACTCTTTTCATTGTAACAGACAGACTTGATTCAAATTGTAAAATACAGGGTTGATAGTGAGCACTAAAAAAAAAAAGTTTTTGTTTTTTCCCTCCACCACGCCCCCCTTGAGTAAAAAAAAAAAGAAAGAGGATTCGGGGGGGGGGGGGGGGGGGGAATGGCATCTAACAACCTCCCCCCCCCCCCCCCCTTTTGAGTAAAAAAAATTGGAAAATAATAGGGAAAAATTGGGAAGAATAGGGAAAAATTGGGAAGAATGGAGAAAAATTGTGGAAAATCAGGAAAATCTGGATAAAATTTGGGAAAAAAAAGAAAGAAAAAAATCAGGCAAAAAAATATTTAAAAATTGGGGAAAAAAAAATAGGGAAAAATATTAAAAAATAGGGAAACCGATTTAAATCAGGATTTTATCAGGCCTGAAAATAATACATACCCGGTGAATCGTTCTCCACAGGTGTGCTGAACTCACTTGCTTCTGTTTGTGTGCTCCCCTCCGTAAATTCAGGTTTCTGAATTGAAAAAAATAATAACACAGATGAGTATTCAGTGCACAAATGAATATTGTTCTTTGATTCTGTACTGCCACATTTTCATTTTTTTCATATTACTTCTTGAACAAGTATGGTATGATCAATTTTTCTTTTGGGAAATAAGTTTGTATTTTTCTAGCTGTACATAAAATGTTCTTGATGTTTTCTTGATAAAATCATATGACATGAACAGCTGCATATATCAAATCATATTGGTGCTATACTATAGCTGTCTCCCCCAAAAAATAGAATCTAAAACTAAAGGAAAATTTTAAAAAATAACAAATTCAGTTCACTAATATCTCAATTAATACAGCACTATTGAAAAATCATTTAAAATTCTTGGAAAATCAAAAATATCTGATCACAATTCTTTATCTTATTTATGAATCTCAATAATTTTATTAAAGACCTGCCAGGGGGGGTGTTTCACAAAGATCCTAAGTCAAACTTAATTCTAAGTTGGACTTAAACATTATGGAGAGCTCTTAGTAGCCTTAAAAAAAAAATATGTTCAAAAGCAAAAATCCAAGAATTTTAGACCTGTTATAAATTCCACATCTGGAACATGAAATCTCCTTGATACTAGAAAATATGAAGGATTTGAATCAACATTTTATGCCTTCTAAAATAACTTTTACAAAATATTTTCATAGATGCTAACAGCTTTCCATAATTAGTAAGTCCAACTTAGAGTTAAGTTCAACTTTACTTAGGATCTTTGTGAAACACCCCCTAGGCCTAGATTATATTTAGAAAAAGGAATTCAAACTCACTTGAGAAACTTGTGAGCCTGACAAGTCATCTTTAAACAGCTTCTGTCGACTTTTCTTGGTCTTTGATGGTGATTCTTCAAGGTCAACAGGTGCTCCTATATCTTCTTTAGAATGTTTACGCTTCTGACCAGAGCTATGGGCCCTTGCTGTACGGCGAGACATATTTCACTTTGAGTCGATCCTCCTACATGAGATATAAGGATGTAAGGTCAAGGGAGTTTTTTTAGTTGCAGAACCAGGCAAGGTAAACAAAAGTTTTACTTAGAACATAACATTTTTTAGACCATAAATGAGATTGATTTTTAATTTCTTTTAAAAATTGAAAACAATTACCGGTAAATGGAAATCCAACCTTAAGGCTTAACAGACAACTACTGTAAAAGAAAGCAGAACAATAAGAGAAGCACACTGATGAAACTTGAACTAAATCGGACAAAAAATATGAAAGCCATGAATTTTTCGAAAGTTGCAATAACTATGGGCATTTCAAAGTGGCTGAATCGGTTGTGTCATTGTGATGAAGTATCAAAATAATATCCCATTTGTTTAAATTCAACACACAAAATAATTTGATTACAAAAATGTCATTTTGTAATCAAAATGTATGATTCAGGAGGGTCTTTTCTTTTTATAAGACCTATAATAATACGCTATCCATAATATAATTTGAGTAGTGCCCCAAGTGCAGTGAGAAGATACTGGGGAGAGAAAGAGAAATCAATTATATTTTTGTACACGACAAATAGGAATGTCCCATGAATACGACTACACAATTCACAATCCACTGACCCAAATTCCAATTCCAGATTCACATGGACTTTGACTTTAGTTTGATCTCACATTTCAAATCTTCATAACTCCCTATTATTGGCCTGATTTATTCAACATTTTTGTCATTTTGTTTTTTCTATTTTTGCTTCCATGCCTATGATATGAATTCATTATAATACAATAATACAAATACGAGCCGGGTTTGGCTCAGTTAATTAGGACAACTCAAACTTCAATTTCAAATTCAATCAACTTCAAATGCACTTCACCAGGCCACTTGTCCCTCAAAATATTATTTTTAAAGTCAAACTGGAGTTACCATACCCCATAGTTCTTAGTAATTTAAATTTATTCTATTATCAAATTAAGAAGAATTTGTAATTTCAAGATGTCTTTTTGTAATCAGGGCTTTTCAAATGCACTTTGCACATTACACAGCAGTGGCGCGCTGCGCTGGGCAGGTCCGGACGGTCGGTTGGGCCGACGCGGGCGCGGCGGGGCTCCGAGACTCGTAGGTTACCTCCACAGCGTAGCAGCCGCTATAAATTGACACAAACCGTTATTGCTCGCGTCCCCTCTTACAGCGGCTTTATGATGCAGGGGCAATGTTCGGTCAACATAAAATGCACAGTAAAGATCCACAAATTTACAAACAATAAAGCTACAAAGATTTGAAAACCATGAAATAACTGATAATAGACATGACTTCTTTTGGGTAAACTTACAATTTTCGCGGAAATAGCGAGAAGAAGTGACGAGAATGCAACACGAGAACAACGTAGATCCCGATAAAATGGCGACCGTGAGAATGAGAACGTGACGTCATAAACTGCAGTGAATAATCTTTCACTCAGCTTGCAAAAACCAATCACCATAAAATCGGATAACTAATAAGAAAGTTATGAATTTTTGAAAAAGTATGTAAAACAACGGAAGTTTTGAGATTCACAACACACATTGCCAAGATGGTTATCAGTTTGTGACGTCATGTCCTCACAACTTATCGATTGCTTTATATAGTTTAATCCCATTAATTTTCCTTTTTATGCCCCCAAAACTTGATTTCCCCATGCCATTGCCCAGGTTATGATTTGTATCATATTGCGTGCATGAAATTTCCCAAAAACTGTTATGAATTTTGAAGAATTGATTCTATTTTCTGAATATTTTGTTTCATAATTATTGATTTTTATATAAATAGTTTATCAAAATTCAATTTCTCATGATTTAACTGGACATAAATTACTCTTTATTTGTGCATCCACACATAAAAATATTACTAACAATCTAACTTGGATGCTGGTGTGGAGAAATAAGATTCTAAGGGTGAAAATAGGAAATTTATATTATCAATATAAAGAAAATGATTAGTGGATAGTGAGGACCATAATGTCACAGACTCATGAGTGAGTTGCCAATTTGTGTAGTGATTTTCAAAGTTTTTCATGTCATTAAAAATTCACAACTTTCTTATTAGTTATCCGATTTTGCACAAACTTTTTTTGATTGGTTTGTCTGATTTTTCTGGTTCTATTGAAAGTAAGTCAATTTTGGAGTGGACTTGGGCTTTAATATCACAGCATTGCAATCAAGCAGAACATTTCTGGAAATGTAGGGTCTAGCTTGCAAAATGTTCTCACTTGTTTGCTTTTAGTTTAAACCTGATTGGTGAGTGAACCACCCCCCCCCCCGCCAGTTTTAAATTATGCTACTGCATCTGGGTATGAAGTTACTGATACGCCACTGGTAATGATTATGCATGATGCGTGATGGATGAAATCTTTTAAATCAAAGTTTGCTTTAAATAGTTACAAATATCTTTGAAGGGGTGATTTATTTTCATAATGTAAGTTTAAAATATCAGATTCGTTTCACTTAATAACGAAACAATATGGTCTTCTAGGCTTGTCTTCTGTGTAGGACTAATAGTTAAGTGTAGAATGTTGCTTGAAAAATAAATCATTTCCGGCAGCGAAACTTGTTGTTAGAAAAGAAGAGAGAAAAACACAAAAGGCTCTATGGGTATGAATACCGTCAGAGTATAATGTTGTTTGAGAAGTTCCGATATAGCGCCATCTCGTGGCTATTCCCTTAATGCTCTGCACTCAACTCGCGTTTAGAAAATGAAAAGAGAAACGTGTTTTGAATGATAATTTTGAATTAATATTATGCAAGATCTCTTCAGATTTGTAGGTGTCCAGAATGCAAAGTTTCACTATTCAAAAATGGTAATATTATTCTTTCCACTGTCTTGTTTGCTAAACTCCCTCGCCTAATAGGCCTATATTTTTCAACTTTAGAATGAAAAAAGATCTGTCAATCCGTCGGCGTTTACATGAACCGTCGAATCCGTCGATTTTTGGCAAATTTTTCAAAATATTTTTTTTTCCATAATTGCGTTGATTGTTATGATATCTTTCTACTGACAAAATTTCAGATGCTGATTTGAGATAATTTGAGACAAAAAGATATTTGTATTTTTACTAAAAACGAAACGTTGCGCGAAGCGATTGCATGAACCGTCGAATGCGGATTCGTCGGTTCATGAAACCCGCCCTCCATAAATTCTAGCAGACGATGAACCGTCGAATCTGAAGCGTCGTCTGATGGGGTGTAAAAATTGGTAAGAAAACTTTGTTTAGTGTACCTAGATGTACTTTTATGAGATTAGATGCATGATTTCAATGACAATCTGAAGTCCCTGCTTAAATTATGCCAATTTGTAACACATTTAAGCAGATATTTCGAACTCGAAATTCGGATTGTCCCACCTGTTGATTTAGATGTTAGTAAATCTAGATATTTAGATAAAATCAATTTCAATGAACAATGTCAATGGACAATATACTATATTCTAGGTCCAAGTCAAGACGGACGATTGTTCGTACTATGAATTTTAAATTGAACTTTAATGTGTTATCATGTCTCTGTTGTTTTTGAAATACAGGTAGATCTAGACTATTACTGTTGAAATTATTAAGTAGACTCTAAGAGTACTAGAGACAGATCTAACTGTTACTGTTAGATCTATGGCACTATGGACGCCGGTCGATAACAGTTAACACATTTCATTAATAAAAAAAACTAATAATAGATCTAGAGTCTACTCTAGATCTAGATCTATGAAAGTATGTTATCAATTTGTGTTAGATGTATTATTAGTAGGGTCTATCATCTCTTTTTGTTTTAATGGAACTTTGTGTAAAAGAACTGGCTTTTGATCTAAATTCTATTTTATCAACAGCTCAAGGGACTTTTAAAGCTGAGCTGGTCTTGTCAAAAGAGAAGTTCCAAATTGCATTATTGATTTGATATTCCTCTACATGTAGGCACATGTGCTGGAACTGCTTTGGAGAGACTATAATCTGATAATTGTCTTTTCATCATGTTTTTTTGCAGAATCACAGCTCAAAATGGAAGCTATTGACGTTCATGTACGTTGGCAGAAGGATGGTACTACTAACATCGTGGCTCTCGAGGACCTGGTTCTTCGTAAAAATTGTCGACTTAGACCAGGGGTCACAGTCAAAATGAAATGGGAGAGAAAGTGGTGGAGGGGGAGGATCCTAGGAATCATATATGGCAATGAACAAGAAGGAGAGAGAAAAGAAGTAGATGAGGAGGAAGCTGAAGAACAGGAGGAAGATGACGAAGAAGAGGCTGGAGAGGAAGAAGAAGAGGAGGAAGAAAACCTAATGGACACAGAAGACACGGATGATGATCTAGACATCCCTTTGGCTAGATATGGTATGTTCCTGATTGAAGGCAGTGATTAGTAATGTTTGGCAACTAATAAGGAAATGTATGGTGCAAAATGCATGAAATATGACATCCAGTTATGATGTTCAGACTATCTGCTGCATATTAAAAAGTTCAGACGTGACTCCGTTGATCTTAAATTTATACATTGAACTTTTCACTCTTATTTTTAAATTTCACATGAAAATGTACAAATAATGTTTTGTTTGCTTTGCCAACAGTGAAACAGATTACATCAATACCAAGGATTGAAGGTAAGAGCCCTATTTTGTATGATATACTATTGTATCTCTTATAGGAATAGCTTCTACTTCATATTGGTTTGCTTTTTTAGTGTCATGAAAATACCACAGACCAAAGAGAGTTTTTATGTTATTAAAAAGAAAGCTGCTTCATTTGTAGTTATTTCTCCCAATACTTTTTTCTTCTAAATAAGCGAGTTGATACTGCCAAAGTGATCTGAATATGAAATATATCATTCTTACGTAAATTAATTGACCAAAAGAGAATGCTTTCCAGTTCCAATTAAAAACATCCTGTGATCCTTCATATTGCATTTAAAAAACTGCAAAATATATGTAATGTATGTTTTTGTAAGATGTTTACCTTTTCCCTTCTTTGATCTGTTTAGTTGTAGATAACAGTCCGTTGCCATCGGTACAAAAAATCCTTTCCTCGATCCCATCATCTTCCTTCCTTCAAGTGGAAGGTAAGTATTTAATGTTATTATGCTTTAATTAGGCATTTATGAAAAGGTATTTTTTATGGCCTCTTTTCGTAAAAGTAGAATTGCGAAAGGATCCATGACCAAAAATTAATATTAAAACTGTACGTAGCTTTTCAGCAGGTTTTCAAGAACTGATAGGAATTGGCATTTTTTAATATTTCCATTTCATGAACCCATTCCAGAAATAATAGTTCTTTTGTTGTTGTTTTTATTTGTGTTACTCCGTATTATACTTTACCCCATTACTATCTTTTCAGGTGCATGCAACCAACATGACCAGGCATATCCGTTGCCAAACAGGCAGACCATCCCCTCTACTCTACCTGCAAGCCCTCTCCTTCAAACAGAAGGTAAGGTTTTAACATACTCTATGAGGTTCTTCATAAAAACATGTTTGAAACTTTTTTTTTAAAGATACATTTATTGAGGAGATAAAATAAATGAAAGAGTAAGCACAATTCAAGTTAAAACCTATATCAATAGTTTCAGCAGATTTTCAAGAACTTTGATTTTTTGTTGTTGTCGATGTTGTTTCTCTGTACTTTACTTTACTTTACTTTCCCTCATTACATTCTTTTCAGGTGCATGCAACCAACATGACCAGGCATATCCGTTGCCAAACAGGCAGACCATCCCCTCTACTCTACCTGCAAACCCTCTCCTTCAAACAGAAGGTAAGGTTCTAACATACTCTATGAGGTTTAGTTCTTCATAAAAACATGTTTGAAACTTTTTGTTTAAAGATATATTTATTGAGGAAATAAAATAAATGAAAGAGTAAGCACAATTCAAGTTAAAACCTATATCAATAGTTTCAGCAGATTTTCAAGAACTTTGATTTTTTGTTGTTGTCGATGTTGTTTCTCTGTACTTTACTTTACTTTACTTTCCCTCATTACATTCTTTTCAGGTGCATGCAACCAACATGACCAGGCATATCCGTTGCCAAACAGGCAGATCAACCCCTCTACTCTACCTGCAAACCCTCTCCTTCAAACAGAAGGTAAGGTTTTAACCTACTCTATGAGGTTTAGTTCTACTTAAAAACATGTTTGAAACTCTTTTTTTTAAAGATATATTTATTGAGGACATAAAATAAATGAAAGAGTAAGAACAATTCAAGTTAAAACCTATATCAATTTTCGAGAACTGGAACTGTAAGTTCTGATTTATCTTTTATTGTTGATGTTGTTTCTCTTTACTTTACTTTACTTTCCCTCATTACATTCTTTTCAGGTGCATGCAACCAACATGACCAGGCATATCCGTTGCCAAACAGGCAGATCAACCCCTCTACTCTACCTGCAAGCCCTCTCCCTCAAACAGAAGGTAAGGTTTTAACATACTCTATGAGGTTCTTCATAAAAACATGTTTGAAACTTTTTTTTAAAGATACATTTATTGAGGAAATAAAATAAATGAAAGAGTAAGCACAATTCAAGTTAAAACCTATATCAATTTTCGAGAACTGGAACTGTAAGTTCTGATTTATCTTTTATTGTTGATGTTGTTTCTCTTTACTTTACTTTACTTTCCCTCATTACATTCTTTTCAGGTGCATGCAACCAACATGACCAGGCATATCCGTTGCCAAACAGGCAGACCATCCCCTCTACTCTACCTGCAAGCCCTCTCCTTCAAACAGAAGGTAAGGTTCTAACATACTCTATGAGGTTTAGTTCTTCATAAAAACATGTTTGAAACTTTTTGTTTAAAGATATATTTATTGAGGAAATAAAATAAATGAAAGAGTAAGCACAATTCAAGTTAAAACCTATATCAATAGTTTCAGCAGATTTTCAAGAACTTTGATTTTTTGTTGTTGTCGATGTTGTTTCTCTGTACTTTACTTTACTTTACTTTCCCTCATTACATTCTTTTCAGGTGCATGCAACCAACATGACCAGGCATATCCGTTGCCAAACAGGCAGATCAACCCCTCTACTCTACCTGCAAACCCTCTCCTTCAAACAGAAGGTAAGGTTTTAACCTACTCTATGAGGTTTAGTTCTACTTAAAAACATGTTTGAAACTCTTTTTTTTAAAGATATATTTATTGAGGACATAAAATAAATGAAAGAGTAAGAACAATTCAAGTTAAAACCTATATCAATTTTCGAGAACTGGAACTGTAAGTTCTGATTTATCTTTTATTGTTGATGTTGTTTCTCTTTACTTTACTTTACTTTCCCTCATTACATTCTTTTCAGGTGCATGCAACCAACATGACCAGGCATATCCGTTGCCAAACAGGCAGATCAACCCCTCTACTCTACCTGCAAGCCCTCTCCTTCAAACAGAAGGTAAGGTTTTAACATACTCTATGAGGTTCTTCATAAAAACATGTTTGAAACTTTTTTTTAAAGATACATTTATTGAGGAAATAAAATAAATGAAAGAGTAAGCACAATTCAAGTTAAAACCTATATCAATTTTCGAGAACTGGAACTGTAAGTTCTGATTTATCTTTTATTGTTGATGTTGTTTCTCTTTACTTTACTTTACTTTCCCTCATTACATTCTTTTCAGGTGCATGCAACCAACATGACCAGGCATATCCGTTGCCAAACAGGCAGACCATCCCCTCTACTCTACCTGCAAGCCCTCTCCTTCAAACAGAAGGTAAGGTTCTAACATACTCTATGAGGTTTAGTTCTTCATAAAAACATGTTTGAAACTTTTTGTTTAAAGATATATTTATTGAGGAAATAAAATAAATGAAAGAGTAAGCACAATTCAAGTTAAAACCTATATCAATAGTTTCAGCAGATTTTCAAGAACTTTGATTTTTTGTTGTTGTCGATGTTGTTTCTCTGTACTTTACTTTACTTTACTTTCCCTCATTACATTCTTTTCAGGTGCATGCAACCAACATGACCAGGCATATCCGTTGCCAAACAGGCAGATCAACCCCTCTACTCTACCTGCAAACCCTCTCCTTCAAACAGAAGGTAAGGTTTTAACCTACTCTATGAGGTTTAGTTCTACTTAAAAACATGTTTGAAACTCTTTTTTTTAAAGATATATTTATTGAGGACATAAAATAAATGAAAGAGTAAGCACAATTCAAGTTAAAACCTATATCAATAGTTTCAGCAGATTTTCAAGAACTTTGATTTTTTGTTGTTGTCGATGTTGTTTCTCTGTACTTTACTTTACTTTACTTTCCCTCATTACATTCTTTTCAGGTGCATGCAACCAACATGACCAGGCATATCCGTTGCCAAACAGGCAGACCATCCCCTCTACTCTACCTGCAAACCCTCTCCTTCAAACAGAAGGTAAGGTTTCAACATGCTCTATTGCCTGCCATCAGTAATATCAGTCTCCCCCTTTTTATACATTTTATTGAGATTCCCTAATTTTTCAAAGTGATTGTACCCAGTGTGGTATTCTTTTACTAGCTTAATATTGGAAAAATTATTGCTTAATGAATGATAACAAGCGTAAACAAGAGTAAGCAAAATATGATCTCTTGTATTCTTGGAAAGGGTGAACTGCAGAAAAAAATTTAACAGTCGTGCATTCCACAAAACATAATCAATCCTGAAATAGATTTGTGGTATCAGATGAGTTATTTTACTCACAAGTTAGATCAGTATATCTGAATAAAATTAACTTTGTTGCATGCATCTTCTCTATAATTCGCCATAAAAATATGTTATTGACCCTCTTCTTAATTTATGATTATTCACTAAATTGAATGGTTATTGAGTAACACCATTATTTTAAAATCTTTGATTTTCTCTAGATTTCCAGGAACTGATGAGGCCAGATGAGGCGCAGCCATGCCAGAGTTTCCTGTGCAAGGAGGAGATATTTGCTGCTTGCCACAGGTGTTTAGCATTGCTTTGTTTTAAGCATTTCGATGATAGTGAGCCTTGCCATGCACATCAGACTTACTTAGACCCGCAAGCCAGTAGGCCCACACCCCCTCAGCATGTTGGTAGTCCTAAATCCCCCCATGATTTCCCTGTTGATGGGTATGATGATGGTCTCGTCACCCATGAAGAGCCCACTATCTCTACACCTTGTCCCCCCAAAAGAGTAAAATCAAAAAGTAAAATTGTGAAACAATTGAGAAACAGTGGAGAGAGTTATGTGTCTCAGAAGTCAGGGAAACACATGACTGGAAGGAAGTCTCTAGATTTTATAAGGTGCAATGTAGAAACATGTAAGACCCGGAGATTAAACTGTGATGACATTTGCTTTGAAGACATGGAAGACATTCGTAGTAATTTCTACGAAATGGGGGATCTAACTCGACAAAGAGAATGGATAGCCAGACACACTAGAGGTGTCAGTGTCAACAATTCAAATGAAGGACGAAAAAAAAGAAAAATCTTATACTATCTCCCATCAAAAACAGGGGTTGAGGAAAGAACACAAGTGTGTAGGAAATTGTTCCTGACCACTTTAGGTATTTCAGATCGGCAGGTGAGTACTGCATTGTCCAAGATAAACATTGACACTGGGGTGCTTGAAGGGGAAAAAAGAGGCAAGAAATGCTCATTTGACAAACCAGAAGTAAGGGAAAAGATCAGGGCCCACCTACACAAATTCCAAAGAGTTCCCTCCCACTACTGTCGTGCTAGTACCACATATTCCTTTGTGTCTTCCGACCTCACTAAGTCAAAAATGTATCATATGTTTGTTCAGGAACATGGTCGGTGTGCTTCATTGAGCATGTATAAGAAGATAATGAAGGAGATGAGAATAAAAATCCATCGACCTAAAAAGGATATGTGCGGTTTGTGCGATAACTACACCAATGCTGTAGGAGTAAACAAGGATATGCTTCATGATAGATATACAACTCACAGGGGTGAAATTTCTAAAGTCCGACAAATTAAAGCCCAGTCAAAACAAGAAGCTAAGGCAAATAACAAAAGAAGAGCTGCTACATTCGACCTGCAGGCAGTCATTTTCTTACCCAAAACAAACAGGTCTGAAGTGTTTTATAAGAGAAGGCTATCATGCTATAACTTTACAGTGTATGACCTGGGTGATAGCAGTGGACACTGTTATTTTTCTAATGAGACTGTAACGAAGCGAGGGTCATGTGAGATCGCGTCATACCTGCTTGATTATTTGCGCGAAGTTGATGACAATGGTGCAGAGAATGTTGATTTGTTTAGTGATGGCTGTCAGGGACAAAATAAGAATTCTGTGCTCCCAGCAATGGCTATGGCCTTCTTGCAAGATGCTAAGAATGTACAGACCGTCACATTTCACTATTATGAGACAAATCATGGGCAGAGTGAATGTGACTCAATGCATGCTACAATTGAATGCCAGGTCCGCAGATGTAGGGAGATTCTACATCCTGCACATCTAGTCGGGCTAATCAAGGAGGCCAGACATAATCCACGACCGTACAAGGTCAAATGTGTGCAGACGAAAGATGTCCTTGATTGGAAATCCTATGCACAGAGTCTTGGCATCCTTAGGACAAGAACGTCCGATGAAGGTGCTGCCATTGACTGGACCACCTTCAAACAGATCCACCTGACAAAGGAGTTCCCTGAGAAGATCTACTTTAAAGTGTCCCACCTTCAAGAGAACTTCTACACTCTAACAGTAGGCCAGGGGCGCAGGGCTACTCCTGTCAGGGTCCATGATCTCATGATCCCAAACCAAATCTATCTGAGTAGACCTAAACTCTCGCAGGGTAAGTTTGAGGATCTTGTTAGCCTTTGTGGGGGCTCAACCCCTGTCATTTATCAGCCTGAGCTTGTGGAATACTATCACAATCTGCCCCATTAAGCAGTTGTTATCACATTGTTCTCTCATGTACAGCAAAAAGGAAACTCTTTTAATCATAAACTGTGTTTATGCTTTCTTCCATACAGGGTAAATACCTACTGATCTGCATTCCTTTTTAAAATGAGAGGTAAGATAAGAGGTTGAAGGTGAGCATTTTTTTAATGATGCTATTACCCCATTCAATAACTCTCATTATTTTAATCTTTCATGGACTCTATTAATATTAACCATCTCATATCCACCATCTTCTTTTCATAACTCCTGCTTTATAGTTCTGAATGAGGAACACATTTTCACCCATTCCATTCACAAGCCCATTTAAAACATCTTTGTCTCTTTATTTGTCCATGCTTGGATATGATGTGGTCTGTCATTGCACAGTCATGCAAAGTAACCTTTGTTAAAATCTCCCTTTCCGTTTTATGTTGCACCTCTGTTGGAAGCTGGTTCACGTTTAGATGCACCTATTCTTTTGTTGATAATTTCACTCTATGTCCTAACCATGATACCACTTTTCCTGCACAATGAACCTGTACGATAATGCTTCATAATCTTTTATAACTCCTGCTTGTTTTCTAAA
The DNA here is from genome assembly GCA_035222895.1 of Strongylocentrotus droebachiensis. Classification (NCBI taxonomy): domain Eukaryota; kingdom Metazoa; phylum Echinodermata; class Echinoidea; order Camarodonta; family Strongylocentrotidae; genus Strongylocentrotus; species Strongylocentrotus droebachiensis. Next base: position 173,948 of record JAVYIG010000892.1, read on the forward strand.
AATGGTCTTGCTGTATGGAGAACTTTTTATGTTCACCCATTCCATTCACAAGCCCATTTCATGCTTTATGATCTTTCATGACTCTTGCTTGTTTTCTAAAATGATCTTGCTGTATGGAGAACTTTATATGTTCACCCATTCCATTCACAAGCCCATTTCATGCTTTATGATCTTTCATGACTCATGTTCACCCATTCCATTCACAAGCCCATTTCATGCTTTATGATCTTTCATGACTCATGTTCATCCATTCCATTCACAAGCCCATGCTACACGATCTTTCATGAATCCTGCTTGTTTTCTAAAATAATCTTGCTGCATGGAGAACTTTATATGTTCACCCATTCCATTCACAAGCCCATTTCATGCTTTTTGATCTTTCATGACTCATGTTCATCCATTCCATTCACAAGCCCATGCTACACGATCTTTCATGAATCCTGCTTGTTTTCTAAAATGATCTTGCTGCATGGAGAACTTTTTATGTTCACCCATTCCATTCACAAGCCCATTTCATGCTTTATGATCTTTCATGACTCTTGCTTGTTTTCTAAAATGATCTTGCTGTATGGAGAACTTTATATGTTCACCCATTCCATTCACAAGCCCATTTATGATCTTTCATGACTCCTGCTTGTTTTCTAAAATGATCTTGCTGTATGGAGAACTTTATATGTTCACCCATTCCATTCACAAGCCCATTTATGATATTTCATGACTCCTGCTTGTTTTCTAATTTGATCTTGCTGTATGGAGAACTTTATATGTTCACCCATTCCATTCACAAGCCCATTTATGATATTTCATGACTCCTGCTTGTTTTCTAAAATGATCTTGCTGTATGGAGAACTTTATGTTCACCCATTCCATTCACAAGCCCATTTATGATCTTTCATGACTCCTGCTTGTTTTCTAAAATGATCTTGCTGTATGGAGAACTTTATATGTTCACCCATTCCATTCACAAGCCCATTTATGATATTTCATGACTCCTGCTTGTTTTCTAAAATGATCTTGCTGTATGGAGAACTTTATATGTTCACCCATTCCATTCACAAGCCCATTTATGATATTTCATGACTCCTGCTTGTTTTCTAAAATGATCTTGCTGTATGGAGAACTTTATATGTTCACCCATTCCATTCACAAGCCCATTTCATGCTTTATGATCTTTCATGACTCTTGCTTGTTTTCTAAAATGATCTTGCTGTATGGAGAACTTTATATGTTCACCCATTCCATTCACAAGCCCATTTATGATCTTTCATGACTCCTGCTTGTTTTCTAAAATGATCTTGCTGTATGGAGAACTTTATATGTTCACCCATTCCATTCACAAGCCCATTTATGATATTTCATGACTCCTGCTTGTTTTCTAATTTGATCTTGCTGTATGGAGAACTTTATATGTTCACCCATTCCATTCACAAGCCCATTTATGATATTTCATGACTCCTGCTTGTTTTCTAAAATGATCTTGCTGTATGGAGAACTTTATATGTTCACCCATTCCATTCACAAGCCCATTTATGATCTTTCATGACTCCTGCTTGTTTTCTAAAATGATCTTGCTGTATGGAGAACTTTATATGTTCACCCATTCCATTCACAAGCCCATTTATGATATTTCATGACTCCTGCTTGTTTTCTAAAATGATCTTGCTGTATGGAGAACTTTATATGTTCACCCATTCCATTCACAAGCCCATTTATGATCTTTCATGACTCCTGCTTGTTTTCTAAAATGATCTTGCTGTATGGAGAACTTTATATGTTCACCCATTCCATTCACAAGCCCATTTCATGCTTTATGATCTTTCATGACTCTTGCTTGTTTTCTAAAATGATCTTGCTGTATGGAGAACTTTATATGTTCACCCATTCCATTCACAAGCCCATTTATGATATTTCATGACTCCTGCTTGTTTTCTAAAATGATCTTGCTGTATGGAGAACTTTATATGTTCACCCATTCCATTCACAAGCCCATTTCATGACTCTTGCTTGTTTTCTAAAATGATCTTGCTGTATGGAGAACTTTTTATGTTCACTCATTCCATTCACAATCCCATTTAAAACACCCTATTTGCTTGGATATCACTGTGAAACCATGGTTGTAACCTTCCTTACCAAAGGAATAAATATCAATTACATGAATGACTTAAAATGTATGTAATAAATTTGCTATAAGGTGTTTTGGTGTAGTTTGAAAGTGAAGTGTGTGTCAAATTTAATATCATCCACTGCATAAATACATTTAGAACGCCTTTATTATAAATTGCATGTATCAAATGGATACATAATTTTGTTATAATGTTAGCTGCTACTTGGTAAAACCTAGTTTAGAACTTTTGTCCAGTGTATGTATATATGTATGTATATCATGCAAACGAGTTTTGAAGAGTCAATATTTCTTCGTTGAAATGTAGTATGCCAATTCGTTCTCTAACCATTCTTATTTCAACTTAGCTGCACATATTCTGCCATTCTCTGTCCTCTCTCTCTCACTCCCTGACACTTTATGCATGCTTGCATGTTGTAATTATGATTCATATCAAAGTTATTTTGATTATCTCTGAAATTTAAATACAGACAAATGATATTTCTGAATTTGCTTTTCTTGCAGTCATGCTAAAGTGTTTGAGTTGTAAATATGGAAATTTATTTTGTTTGATTATCATAATATAATAATTTGAATGTAAAACACATATATTAGATAAATATGCGTGTAATATATAACAGAAAAGATTTATTTATGAGATACAGAATGACTGAACACTTCTTGAACATGAAGTACGGGTAAGTACTTAAGCATATACGATCATTGACTTTGTAAAAAACTGAAATTCAAGTGAATTCAAATAGAAGTGCTAGAATAGCATGTATGCAATTTTGTAAATTCCTTTGTATTGACTTTAATCGGTTGACATATTTAGAACTTTCATATAAAACAGTTTTATACATGTACTTTTTAATTTGCTAATTTCAGCGTGTATACCTTAATAATATATAGGACTGGATTGGTTGTTAGAATATTTAATTCACCATAGCTTAATGTGCTTATGCTATTTGTCCACATTTGCAAAATAGAATATTTCAAGCTGTCACATCTGGTTAAAGCTACAATAGCTGACAGTTGGGCAAGGATGTTCAATTTGTTTTGGTGCCAGTGGGGTCGGAACATAGTGTTGGGTTCATGATCATAAATCATGTTGAGCCCTTGCTGACTGTGTTGAACATTACCTCTTTAAGTGGTTATTTATATCAGGTATTGAAGATCAGTACAAGTTAAAGGCAAAGTCACCATAAGCGCATTACAAATTTAGTACGTTGACAAGGGGCATTTTATAACAATGAGTGAATTGGCGGCATTGTTTTGGACAGGAAAAAAATTAGAGAGTTTTTTGAAATTATGATACTGTATCTAAAACTTTTGATGAAGGAATAACCCACTGTAAATACAACTAATTTCAAATCTTCACTGTAAATATATGTGAGAATAGTGATAGACATGGTTTTGTGAAAAGCATTGTTCTTGTGCATTACCTATTTAACAATATGAGGTAAAGGTATACCAGGTCAGCAGCTGATTTGAACTGGAAAAGTTAAACTTTCTGGCTTGTTATTTCTAGGATTTTTTATTTTATTATACTGTATGAGACAAACCAGCACCAATAGTACCTTTCAGCTCACTGCTTGTGAAATCATGAACATTGTTACCAGTTCACTTTAATGCAGATCTCTATTTGACCTTTACTCACATCATTTCAAATCTCATGATAATATTATGTAACTTGTGCTGAATTCATGATATAACCCGAGAAAATAAGTACACTGTATAGCACATGTTTTGAATTGAATTATATGCAAAATGTGAATTTTATTTATCAAATATGTAATACTCGAAAATTGTCCTGTTACTTTAACTATAGGATTATGATGTGTTTTAGATTAGGTCACACTACAATCGTCAGTTTGTGTGGACGAGGACGGCGTTCCCGTCCTCTAACGATGCGAATTGGCGTCAGACACCCGTCCTGTTCACTACCATATAACCCTTTTCGTTTTTAGTCGACGCCCGTTCTCTACACAATTATTATTCAATTTCTCCTTTTTTCACTTCTACTTATGTTATTCTTTGTTTATTATTCAATTATTTTCTCTCTCTATGTTCCTTATGTTATTCTTTGTTTTTCCTTCTTTCATCTTCTCTTATGTTGTTCTTTGTTTTTATCATTCTATCACTTTCTCTTTCTGTCTTTCCTACTGTTATTCTTTGTTTTTCTATGATTCATCTTCTCTTCCATTTTCTTCTATATTGTATCACTTTCTCTTTCTGTCTTTCCTTATGTTATTCTTTGTTTCTTCCTTCTATAACCTTCTCTTTCTGTCTTTCCTTATGTTATTCTTTGTTTCTTCCTTCTTTCATCTTCTCTTATGTTATTCTTTGTTTTTATCATTCTATCACTTTCTCTTTCTGTCTTTCCTAATGTTATTCTTTGTTTTTTCCTTCTTTCACTTTCTCTTATGTTATTCTTTGTTTTTATCATATTCTATCATTTTCTCTTTCTGTCTTTCCTTATGTTATTCTTTGTTTATCCTTCTATAACCTTTTCTTTCTGTCTTTCCTTATGTTATTCTTTGTTTCTTCCTTCTATCATCTTCTCTTATGTTACTCTCTGTTTTTTATCTTTCTATCACTTTCTCTTTCTGTCTTTCCTAATGTTATTCTTTGTTTCTTCCTTCTATCATCTTCTCTTATGTTGTTCTTTGTTTTTATCATTCTATCACTTTCTGTCTTTCCTTATGTTATTCTTTTGTTTCTTCCTTCTATCATCTTCTCTTATGTTATTCTTTGTTTTTATCATTCTATCACTTTCTCTTTCTGTCTTTCCTAATGTTATTCTTTGTTTCTTCTTTCGATTATCTTCTCTTATGTTGTTCTTTGTTTTTATCATTCTATCACTTTCTGTCTTTCCTTATGTTATTCTTTGTTTCTTCCTTCTTTCATCTTCTCTTATGTTATTCTTTGTTTTTATCATTCTATCACTTTCCCTTTCTGTCTTTCCTAATGTTATTCTTTGTTTCTTCTTTCGATTATCTTCTCTTATGTTGTTCTTTGTTTTTATCATTCTATCACTTTCTGTCTTTCCTTATGTTTTTCCTTCTATCATCTTCTCTTATGTTCTTTGTTTTTCCTTCTATCATCTTCTCTTATGTTGTTCTTTGTTTTTATCATTCTATCACTTTCCCTTTCTGTCCTTCCTAATGTTGTTCTTTGTTTCTTCCTTCTATCATCTTCTCTTATGTTGTTCTTTGTTTTTATTATTCTATCACTTTCTCTTTCTATCTTTCCTTATCTTATTCTTTGTTTTTATCATTCTATCACTTTCTCTTTCTGTCTTTCCTTATGTTATTCTTTGTTTTTCCTTCTATCATCTTCTGTTATGTTGTTATTTGTTTTTATCATTCTATCACTCTCCCTTTCTGTCTTTCCTTATGTTATCCTTTGTTTCTTCCTTCTATCATCTTCTCTTATGTTACTCTTTTTGTTTTATCTTTCTATCACTTTCTCTTTCTGTCTTTCTTTATGTTATTCTTTGTTTCTTCCTTCTATCATCTTCTGTTATGTTATTCTTTGTTTTTATTATTCTATCACTTTCCCTTTCTGTCCTTCCTTATGTTATTCTTTGTTTCTTCCTTCTCTCATCTTCTCTTATGTTATTCTTTGTTTTCATTCTATCAATTTCTGTCTTTCCTTATGTTATTCTTTGTTTCTTCCTTCTATCATCTTCTCTTATTTTATTCTTTGTTTTTATCATTCTGTTACTTTCTCTTTCTGTTTTTACTTTCTGATTTACGCTGCGATGTAGCAAGATGACGACGTGACAAACGAAAAACCCCTAATGCCACAGTTGTTATTACTCAAAGAGTTGAAATTTGTGATAATTGATTATTGAATAAGCTTTGTATAGTGTGTTTAAGATTGATGTCAAATAAAGTTTGAATGTGAAAATATAATTTTGTCGTGTTTAGTTATTATTTGATAACATGCATATCCAACATATTGTAGTAATCTGCCTGTCATAAGGAAAAATGGTTACAAACTTCAGTTCAGGATTATTTCCTATACTAGAAGGAGATGTTGAATGTCAAGCCCAATATCAATACTGTGTTTAGCTTATAATCACATTTTCGTTCATATAAAGTAGGAGTGTTGGAAATGGAAAATGGAATATGTGATCATGAAAGTAGCCAAATTACGAGGGTGACGTGTGAGCGAAAATATATAGAGACCGAAATTGATGTAGAAAAGACAGTGAAAGAGAAATCAGAAAGAGGATAAAAAGATAATAAGTGGTATGATCGAGAGGCGAAGCAGTATTGTGCAATGATTAAATGAGTAGTCTCATTAGGAAAAATGAGAGTAGTAGGCCTATACCAAATTACTCGACAGGTAAGCTCGGACAGTACAAAATTGAAAGTTCGATGACCCGCATTGGGCGCGTGTATTAAACGAGCAAGAACGGTTGCATGAACCGACGAATCCGTGCGCATTCAGCGGTTTCGTGTTGTGCGTATTCATTTTCTGTTTTTATGAACCGTCGAATGCGCTCCGCTTGCCACTTTCGGTGGAAAAGCGTTGTGCGAAATTACATCATCATTCTTATTTTATCATTACTCGACGATTGTTCAAAATTATGATTTGTTTTTTATATGGTGATTGTAAGCTGGTTTCAGGCTTTCACACTGACTAAAAATTATCGTTAGCAATTGTCGTACATTGCGCTATAGCGCTGTTGGAAAATGTCAAACTTTCAAACGCGTTTTTCTCGAAAGTAAGATTTTGAATTCAGTGGACGGATTCGACGGTTCATGTAAAATAGAAAGGAGTCATTCTCCAGAAAGTGAAGAGACTGTATCCAACATTATCGAACTGATGATTTAAGTGTATACCGATCACCTGAAGAAGAAAAAAAATGTTTTGTGTGTTGCTAGAATGTATAAATTCATCCTCAAAGACTTTCCATGGCATTCCATAGGTAAACGGTTGAGTAGAAAATAAAGGTTACCATAAAACCCCCGCATATAGCGCTCGGAACCCCCGTCAAACCTTTAATAATTATAGGTTCAGACATTCAAACGTTTACTATCTTGTACTTTTAAAGGTTTGAAAGTTTAGGAGATTATAGAAGTTTAAATGTGTACGAGTTTAGTAATTTAGAAGTGTAAAGGTGTAAATGATTAAATAAAGTTTAAAAGTATAGAGGTCTTAGACTAGGATTAGAAGATTAAACACTTTGAATTAATGAATTGTTTGTAAATGCGTCCACTGTGACAAATTGTGAAAACTATACATTTAATTTTAAAATATTATCTATTCGAGTTTATGCAATGTTCATTATCTTTATATAGACGATGTAATTTAAGTATTAGTTCAATGCCGACTACGCACACACTTTACTGACTACTAATTAATGGATTTACAGAGTATTGTTACGGATTAACGGACAACATTATTATAGGCCTCTAGTTAAGTTTTTAAGTCAGTGTCTGCATACTTTAAACAAACGAAACTCGCTATCGAGTTCAGATGATAATTTATCAATTAGATCTTAGTCTGCATACTGGTGGGTGGCCATTTTGGCTGCAACCCCCTCCCCCCCCCCCCCCCCCGAATAAAAGAGGAAGTAATAAAAGTTTTAGCTCGGTTGACACGCGACCTTGTAAAAAAAAAATGCATGATTTATCAAAGCCTGACGTTGATTTTTAAAACTTCTATGCAGCAAAATACAAAATGCTCTTAATTAGAGTTTGGGCGGGATGTGCCCCACGCTCCCTCTTCAACAAATTATACCAGAAGCATAATATAAGGATTTGCGGCTGGCACTAAACAAATATTTCAATTTTAACTGGCTCAGCTCTCTCAAAATAATGTCGGCTCATTACTTTATAAAGCCACTTTCGATGACAGACTGAAGTGGGAATAATTAAAGCAATCCAATTAAACTTTGGACAAAGAATTAAAACTAATTTACTGGCAGACATTGTGTTACAAGTCATGATAATTGTATGCGCTTCATTTGTCTCTTTCTATAACTGTTTCGATCTCTAAAACGACAAACGGAATTTCAAACGAATAATAAGCGGAGGTATATAGGAGAGTTAAATGTTTGTAAATTATTTTGCCACGAACCCTTTTATTTTACGGCATACTATATATTGAAATATTTGTTATGTTGATTGAAAACCTCGTCCATTATGAATTGTATAAACTTACAGTGAATATTAACAACAATATAATACAAACTAAAAAGCTTTATAGCCGATAACAATACACGTATACGCGTCACTGTTTTCACGAAGTGACGGTAGTGAGGAAAATCCGCACGCAAATTGTATGGGATTATCATTCACTACCGTCACTTCGTGAAAATAGGGAACTAGAGCCTACATGCAGTTACGAAAAGAAAACACCTCAACGAATGTCGTGCTTGCCCTTAAAATTATAACTGACGGAGCTAAGAAAAAGGAATAAATTTTTTTCCCACGAAACATCAACACTTCCAAGAACCCATTATTATTGTCATTGACCATCCGCATTGTGACGTAGCAAATAAAACAACATTCGCTGCGGGAAGCCCCTTTTTATCGCTACCGAGTGCTACCGACCTTCGCGCGTAATGCACGGCACTTGTTGGGTACGCCCAGCGTACGAGCAGGATTGGATTCAGTGAATAACCCAGTCACAGAATGCGAACACATAAATTTATTCGAATGCAGACGACATCGTACAAATCAGGAAAGGAGTTATTTATGTATGTGGAGATCTACTGGTGGAAATATTAGTTTGGTATACACAGCCAGCTTCATGGTAGTAATTAAACCTTGTTAAAAGGCCTACCGTGCGTCAATATTGTTTTGAACCTCCAGTGCCAGTGAATTCGTGCGTGTATTGAAGGAAAATTATCTCTGACTGAAAAGCTTTCGCGTTTCGAATTTATATTCAGGAATCTACATCTGTTTTCATTTTCAAAGCATTGAAAAGGCCCTACAATGAATCGACGTGGAAAGACGAAGGAAGGTTTTCTACATGTAAAGCAACCATCGCGCTTTGGAAAGGTGAGTATAATGCGAAAGGTGTTTTTAATTGTAGGTTTTCATGGAGTTGCCTCTTTCCTCCCAGCGTATACGTGGTCGGCCTTGGGTGTGCCGTCGGGCCAAGGCATCCCGCACAAGTTAGGGCGTGTGTCGCTCGTACATGATCCATGGTTCGGGCCAGCTACCTGTTATAAAATAATGAACCGTGGCAAAGTGGGAGGGACGGGGGAGAGTGACATTCCGGGAATAGTTGCGTCGATCGTCTGGCAAGAAAGCTACTGATTGTGTCCGTTGTTGATGTAGGGCCTACTATAGTTCGGAAAGATGAACAAATTATTACGCAATTTTCTTTGTCGCCACGTAAAACATCAACAACCAGCAATAATGCCCATTTTACACGTTTTTACTAAGTTTTAGAGTTTTTCATGAACCGATGTAACTGTTATTCACTCTGTATGTGATCACTTTTCATTACAGGAAAATCCTGTTATTGTATACCATCGTACAAAGGGATGAGGCCGGTGGGTGGGATTGCCATAACTCCTATACGATTGAAAATGAAACACTTGCTATATTTCTGCATCAAATCATGTACCTGCGGCCTACTATTAATCAAATCCACCTGTTGTATGTCAGCGGGTGATCAAAATGATCCATTAGGCCCTAGGTTTGAGGAGGATTGTGAGATGATCATGATGATGGGCAATCGGCAGGTTCAACTGTTATTGCTCGTATATATTTTGTATTGGACGTAGACAAAAATATTTTAAGTTGTTAAAGGGGTGTGAGAATTATTATATAGAATAAACCACATTATTATAGGTTTTGATTCCACTGATGTTCAAAGTTGTGGATTGGAGATGCATCGACATGGATGAGAAAGGGAACACAAAGTCCAAAATAACTAAGCAAGAAGTCAAACAAGAGAGAGAGCGAGAGAGGGGGGGGGGGGGAGTGGGGCAATTGGCAAGGCGGGTGGTCACTTTCTTTTCAGAGCCAAAATTCTCCGACAGTTCCACCATAGACGTAATAGTACGTCTATGGTTCCACGAATCAACCAACAAATAAAAGGTTTTTAAGTCTTTGGGAGAGAGAGTCTCTCTCTCTCTAAAAAAAAGGGAGTAAATTTTCACTCTATTTTCACCTTCTTGGGAGTGATGTCAGTGATCACTTGTGTAGGAGTGAATATTGATTGATTTTAGAGTGCTCTCTAAGATGAAAAGAGTGAATGTTCACTCTATTTTCACTACATTTTCACTCTCCAGAGGAATGACGTCAGTGATCACTCGATTTTTTTTTAGAGAGTAGATAGAGCTTTGACGGAGGTTCTGACCCCCATCTCTGTGCCCCTACTACTCCTGTAATGTAATACTGGTTGTACCATACCTTGGTAATGTTTTATCATTAATTTGAGTTGAATGCATTATAACTTGAATTGTCTCCTTCCCCCTTTGCATAGACTCGACCCTGTAGCTTACTTTTGTTTCCATAGCAATACCATTGGCGGAATCATATCATTATCGATGATTATCTGGATCGGGAAAACCCTTCACATTCGCTATAATCAGATTGTCCGTGCTATAATTATTTACCATGTAAACAGAGATCTACGTGCCTGTTGCATGTACGCAGAAGCGGGAATGATAATGGAAATCAATTAAATTACACCTGGGACGACTGTGAGCGAGTCTAATGAGAATTTCTCAATCATGAAATTAGGAGTAGGAGAGCCGTGTAGAACTGTAGATGTTACCAATGGAAAATCGCATGAGTTAAATTATTATTGTCTGCCCTGTATCAAGTATATAGATGAATTAAATCATCCTTGAGCCTAGTATAGTGAACGTCTATAGGGATATTCGAGGTAATTGACTGTTATGTAACATTATGAAGTACGATCCCTATACATCTTCAACAGAAAATTGGCTGAGAGATTTAAGGGTAAGCAAATTTTGCATACAGTAGTTGGCTGTATAATCATAAAAAGTCATAAAAGTCAGTCAGCATGGTTCCGTGTCTTTGAAAAACCCACCTGCCCAATATTATTAGTGAACGTGCGTAAAGAAACCACAGAAATACTGTCTTCATTGTCATGCGATGTGTACGTACTTATTCAGAATATCAGCTTTCGTGAAATGATTTGAAAACGTGTTTTGGTTTCATGTTCTCAACCATTCGTACGTGGTTTTTCTTTCACTTTTAAATTGGTAACCCTGTTGCAGTCTTTGCGTTCAAACAAGTGCGTGGTGTTTCACAATCCGGAAACAAGATTTGACTTGGGAATTTCTGCTGGATTACGAAATGTAAGATGGGAATCCCGATACAATGACTTTCCTGTTCAATGAAACTCGGCACCCTTCCTATTTTTTTATAAAGGCTGCACCCAAACCATCAACAAGGGTGGAGTGTGTTGTGAAAGTACTTGGTGCTTCTGCCTATACTAGATTCGGAGGTGAAAGTCCAATATGATAATCTTGCAGCCTTACTGTCAATAAACAGATAAATGCATAATGAAGGCAGAGACATATTCTGATGTAGTTGGATTTGGAATCAGTAACATTTTTGTCGAGAATAAAAACAATAAATTCCCAATTTGTGTTTGTTTCCTTGCACCTGCATGATTCGCTATGATGCTTCTTATATAACTCGTTGTGACGTAAAGGGTCCTTCTGATTACTGTGGTGGGATGGGGGTATATCATCTCATTCTGAAGATATGTTATGCAAATGTGTTCGACTGAAATCGCAAGCAAAAACTTAAAACGGGCAATGCGGGGCACCGTATCTTAAAACGTAACTATTAATGGTAACTTTGCCATCAATATTGACTGCCGTGGATATACCACTCAAGTGAAGTGACTCAAAAGCCAAGAGGTTTCCATGGAAGTTTTTTTTTAAACGGTGCCCTGCTCTGTTTATCAATAGTCGTACTCCATATGCTCAGTATTAGGGCAGTGTATGTCTCTATACGTATGATAATATTTGTGTATGTATGTATTGTGTGCATACTTCAATTGAAAGAAAAACTATATGACTGTAGTACCCATACATGGGTGATCAAATTGAATACGGAATATGGCTATAATAATTACAGCGATTTGAAATATATTCTTTTGTGAATAATCGGCCTAGTAAGTGTTTTCCCACTGGGGGTATGAGTTGGTCGCCATGCATGCAAGCTTACGTTTACACCGATGTCGACTCATTCTACCTCGACAAATTAATTGTATTCTGTAGCAATTTCAAGGGCATGGAATGGATGTAGGCCTAATCGCGGAGAAATTATCAATATCTGCGCTCAAACAAAAGTGCATGAACCTGCGCCGCGTAATCGAGGGAGAAACAGTTATTTCATACGGAGTATGGGGTGGAGGAGGGGGGGGGGGCTGGCAGGTGCGTCGATGATGTGACATGTGGTCCATTATTAAGGCAAGGTCCCTGCCCCCTCCCCCCCCCCCCGACCCTCCTCGGTCAAATGGTTATTGTATTGCAGGTCCATGATTGTATCAACTGTTTTTCTTATGACTTTGTGAAAAGCTTGGACTCAGTTGGAGTGTGATGCGATAGAGTGTTTATCCCCCTCCTCCCCCCATCCTCCCCTAGCCCCCCCCCCCCCCCCTCTCCCCTAGCCCCCTCTCGTTCCCTAGCCCCCCTCCCCTAGCCCCTCCCCTAGCCCCCTCCCCTCCCCTCCCCTAGCCCCCCCTCCTTAGCCCCCCTCCCCTAGCCCCCCTCCCCTAGCCCCCCTCCCTGATAATGCGACTGACTCAACTCCCGTGTTAGCTCATGAATTATCGCCGTAACCAAGGGACTACTTAGGTATCATTACGAGAATTTGTATCATTAGAAACTCAGTGATGGCATACAATGTACATGTTCATGTCGGTACTCGTTTTCTCATTTTTGAAATGCATTTGTGGCCTTTTGTGCTGAAGCGGTCCGTATCAACTTCTAACCCTCCATTTATCAAGATCATTATGATAACTACATTGTATCCGATATTGAAAGTCTGACTCATAAGTCGTACAAATATGTTCCAAAGGTTCGATGCAATTAAATACAATACCACTTCTGTATCATCAGTATACAGTTTCACATTCTTATTTCAATCCAAATGTCATGCATAAATTCTTTACGACCGAAAAGTTAGTCAGATGTTTGCCAGATGCTTTTCAGACCTAACTTTTTTGTTTGCAAGTTGGATACAATCCATCTCTTCTAGGGTCTTTCTGTCATGCTATTATGTAACATCTAACACGTGAAATAATTAAATAAACAGTTTGTCATCAATCACCAGGGATTATAATATGAAAAGAATATCCCATACATGGTCATTTTGCCGCCATTGTTAACGATAAATTTCGTATAAAGAGGGTTTAATGATTACATGAATTCTTCCAAATCTTTTCCTATACACATCGGTGAGAAACCCGTTATATTATTGACAGCAAGTTGTGCTCGTGCCCCTATGGAATTCCACATGAAAGAACCTCCAAAGTATATCGATCAGTTTGTCATGACACGACTCATCCTTTTCATCACGACTCCCAATCGGATTTGTTTAACCCGATTTCAGAATTTCCGCTGGATCCACCCTACTTTCTATCTCCTTTGCCGTCCACGTAAGCCGATGAAAGGTGAAAACTTACAGCACTAGACAAGAACATGAAATGTACTTCAATGGAATTTTAAAGTCGTGATAACTGCAAATGGGGAACCCCCTTTCCATTGACGATGACATTGGTCGAAAAAGTAATCGTGTCGGTTTCACAGTTTCAATAAAGTATCATTTTAGGATTATACTTCCTCTAGTATAGAACATTATCGTATAATGATAGAATATTTACATTCAGAACAGTTACTTACAATAGGAGTATGAGTCAGATGGTGCAAGTTCGAGGAATCTTCATTATCATGTAATGCGTGGTCGCACTATGCCCGCAAAAGTATATATACTTCGAGATTAATATCATTTTGTAGACCACAAAATGAGTACAAGTTTGTAGCGTGGTCGTGATGTAGTCTCTACGAAAGGGTCAACGTCTCTCGGGAAACAAAGTCCATGTAAGAATATATTATAGGCCTATGGTTTTTCTAATTTCTTCTTAAAAGTAAATGTAATCTCGAAAACTGTCCTTTAGGTCTATTATTCCAAGATTGAGCATTACCTATAAATGTATACACTTGATTATAACATTGTTCTGTGAAAATGAAAAAGGGCATGGCAATTATTCTGAGAACGCAGTATGCCTTTGTGCTAAATGCCTAATGCAAAGGTGTGTCGTATGCATAAATTATTCAGAAAGAAACGACCTGGCGATGACCTTTCCAAGGCAATCATTAGATTTCTTTCAATAAAATAAAACAAATCTATAATCAAATAAATCACAGATGTCAGTGCAGTTGTGTTTATTTCACGCTGCATTATAATCCGTCTACTCATAATATAGCAAAATTACTCCTGCGGTAGTTTTATTAGTATTTTGGTATCAGCGTGCAGTGCAATTGTACAAAGATTGCGACGGGTTCTTACAATTTGCTTGCTTGCTAACTTGCTTACTTTGGATTTCGACATTCCGGCTTTCTTTTCGGATCCATTTGAGTGGAACCCTCTTTATCCTTATACAAAGGTACAGCAAGTCAAAGGGAGCTGAGCCATGGACTGAAGCTGACGCTGAAGCCTCGAGTTTGACCTGCATAATCGAAGGCCTGGTTATAACAACACAAAAGAAGAAAAAAATATACATTATTCTTTTGGCAGTCGAGTTTAGAATAGAATTTGAATGGAAACATTAGTCATTCTACTAGGTCACAGTTTATCAATCACAAATTCTGGAAGTGACTGTTGAAAAACTTGAATCATCATAATAAACAGTCTGTTTTGACAGAATAAAACAGTTTTAAATATAAAGGTGAAAGATGATATCAGTTGTTCAAGACTTCTGTATATTGTTTGCCTGGTTATTTTTCTTGTAATACTGGTTAAAAAAGCTGGGATTGGGTTTACCTTTTGGTTTAGTCCTATACACTATGGCCCGAATTCATAAAGGAGGTTTGTCGACAAACCTGGGTTTATGTGCATCATACGACGCATTTTGACACGTTTTTACAAACCTGGTTTGTAAAATGACGCACATAAACCTAGGTCTGTCGACAAACCTCCTTTGTGAATTCGGGCCACTAGGTCTGAAAATGAAACTTGAAATCTAGGTTTTAAGTTTTTTTTACTAGTCAGAGTAAACAATACAACATTTGGACGCTTCCATGATAACAAAAACAATGCAGCTGATTTTGGTCCGATAGAGATAGAATGTAAAACAAGATGGTAAATAACAAAAGCCATGTACTTACAAAATGTCCTTGATAAATTGAACTTTGAGCAATGTGGGGAATAATTTACGACAATAAGCACTCGACCTCTCTCTCTGAAATATTTTGATTGATGTAAATTCTTTTGCTGTGGTTGTGGATAAAAATATCTTTTGTATAAATGTGTGTTGCCCCAGAACGCAAAAACACATTGTATTGTTCCACGTTGTTATGATATACCACAAACCGAATATGATGAACTTCATTTGGTATCTTTCGTTCTCTATCTATCTCTGAAAAACAATAATATCGCAAGCAAGCAGAATTATTTCAACCGGAGTCTCGTTTTTGTGTAGAAGGCTTCAATTTGAAGGGAGAAAAAATCGATAAAAAGTTTGGGGGGGGGGCGGAATACCTTCGCATCATGTACCGTGCCTAACAAGGCTCAATGCTATAGAAAATTATCGTAGTATTATTGTTGTATATAATACAGACAGACAAGGAGAAGCCAGTCTACATGTGCATTGTGATATGGAGCATGAACGTGCATGAACATCACAATTTACCAGAGAGAAGAACAGTACAATACGTACCCTTTCAGGCAGTGGACTGTAAAGTCTAATTTACCGTCGTTATGATATAAACGAGATTGGAACATATTCAAAGACACGTTTGCGAGTGACAAATCGCAGACACGGGTACGCAGTTGCAGTTTTGTACCCCACGCTCACCAATCCCCCCCCCCCCCCCCACCCAAATAATAATAAAAGAACCTCTCTACATGATTGTGTAGGCCTATGTATAGGCCATCATACCTACATAGTAAACTAGTTTCCCTATCGGGCTATGAATGTGGTCTTTCTGTCGAGGTGTAACTCTGGAGTCTTGACAGGTTTATAAGCGATATCAAACAAATAAAACGATATAGCCCAATGTAGAGTATTATATACCAGCATCTATTCTGATATTTTGGAGAGATCCTGTTTGAAAGTTGTTTTTTTGTTATCAACTTTGTCCTCAGTATCATGTTCATGTTATCCTGCATGCACTTGCATTGATTACAAAAATACATATGAAGCGAGGACGGGCACAATATGTTGACCGTACTTTTGAAAATTACTTTTATGTATTCCAATTTAAGCCAGTGGGAGATTGTGGGTTCTCAAGTATGGGTACAATCACAATCAACATGATATTGAAATATATGTATTTCGGATAAAATAGGACAAAATATCTCGTTTTACTCAGTCGTAGTTAGGCCCAGCACATACTACACGATCCTCTTAGGATCCGATTTCCGACGAAATTGCAATTATAGTGTTACATACATCTGAACAAACATCACTTTTACCGATCTAGCCTATAGGTTCTGACTTATGAATGATGATAAGAATTCCAATAACCGGTATTTCATTGCATTAAAATATGTGCATTCCAAATACATATTACTAGATAATCGGTTTCCGGAAGAGGTGGTGGGGGTACGGAATCGTGCAATATTTCGTATTGCGCCCCCCCCCCCCCCCCTCCCCGCTCCAGCTCAATTTCTGAAGATGGTTCGACGCCCTGTAACATTTAGACCCTCAGCTACAAAGATTCTTGGCCGAGCAACCGCGTCACTTCACATCAGATAATAGTGTATGTTCTGCCAGTATGACTCACAGACATATCACATTTATCTGCGGATAATACATAGAGATCAGCTAATTCAAAAGACACAATCGAATGTTCCCTACTATATAAACGCGGGTCAAATTGAAAATGATGTAGCCAACCAAATCTGGCCGAACATCAAAAGCGAAGTAACAATCAAAATCATTTCCGACAATGGATTTCGTGGGAACTTAAATACCCAAAGTGAAATAAAAGAGAAAGAATAACATTGTTACCAACGAGTTGATTGTCATGTTGATGTCTGCGCGGAAATTCGGACCGATGTCAGACAACGATAACATTATCAAAGTTTATACATCGTTCCCTGAATTTATATTCAATTTCAATCACCCCAAAGGCCAACGCAGGAGCTTTTTTTCCATGGTTGAAAAATTAAATATTGTTGGTTTAGAGTACTCTTGTTCAAGGCGAGATAAGCAGACGCACGTAGGCGACGGAGCAGCATGATGTCTTTGAATACGCTGAATTAATTTCCTCCGACAATGACAAATTCTAATTGTGTTAGAACAATGCCCGTACAACGCCAGAAAGAAGAAGAAGAAGAAGAAGAAGAAGAAGAAGAAGAAGAAGACACGAATAAATGTATCGAAGACTATAGTTTATTCTGGGCTCTCCTACCTCTCCCCCCCCCCCCCCACACAAACACACACACACATCCCCTCTCTCTCTCTCTCCCCCTTCTCTCTCTCTCTCTCTCTCTCTCTCTCTCTCTCTCTTGAGATGATGTTGCAAATTGTAACGCCGTGTCCAGTATCCCTTTTTCTCTCTCCCGTCTCAGCGTTCAATCAAAATGACTAAAACTTTTCAACTTGCATATTCATATAGTACGTATTGATATGATATGAAATATGTCATGGGTGGCTTCCATGGCATTGTGAAGATGAATTGAAATGTCATGACCTGGTTTGGGAATGTGAGGCAATCGGGGAATTCCAGTTTCCTGTGTTGTAAACGTCCTTACGACAAGTCATCTTCATCATCGCCTTGTCTCTTAAACTCTCCCCCTCCCCCTCTCTGTCTCTCTCTCTCTCTCTCTCCTTCTCTCCCTCTCGTCTCACTCTCTCGTCTCAGCGTTCACTCTAATTAATTGCATGACTCATATTTTGTTCTTTAATTTCTACTTTATCCACCTCTTCCCGTAGACTGTATACATTCTCATAAATCACTTTCATTTTCTTCCTTTGTCTGTTTCCCCATTTCCTTTCTCTTTAATCCTCAAATTTCCGGTTTACCGAAGATTAGTAATATTAGTAGGTATGAATATGTATATTTTTGTAAAATCTCGGATGGTCCATTGATACTGTACACACAAATTAAATTCAAATCTAATCAAACTAGACCGATTCGAAGATGAATAAACAACGCATTTGGTTTCATTCGAGTTTGACCAGTCAGAACTTTTCAACAACAACTGCAACAACAAAAATATTCTTTTTCATGTGTATCGTAAGCAACAGTAGATAAACGATTTCTCAAACTTTCTTGCAACTTCCCATATTTTTAAAGGATATAGAATAGATTCATGCGCAAGTCTATACACTCTCGTTTCCCTATGTGATATCGTTACAAAGTAGATTTGTCGCTTTAAAGGTAAAGACCAGTATTGGCAACGCCCCAATTTCAAAAAATGAAATGGAAGCTCTCATTACCAATCCTGTGAAAGAATATGTTTTGACTAATACATGATGATAAAAAATTTGCCGGGAAACCGCCTACTAATTCATATATTTGGTAAATTTATTTCTCTCATGGTCTGGTGAGAGAGATAGGGTAGTCCCATATACATCTTTCTGTGTATAGTGCTTGTAACTTTACGAAGAATGGACCAAATTTCTTATCATTTTGATGATTCCAGAACCTTGCAGATGCTAGATGCTAGATGATCAACCTTTTCTGATCGATTCCACAACGTTTCTTTCACAATGCAATCGCATGACCATTACTGGTCTTTACCTTTAAAGAACGTATTTTTTGTCATAATGAAAGTGAACTTTCTTTCCTACCATTGTTTCGACCACGCCCAGTATAATCACAGCTGAACATGCGGTGTTGATTTACTCTCGCTGTGTGTATCCTATACACGTTTACATGTATATAAATAGTGCTTTCACCCAAAATAAGTTACATTTTTTGTGCCGACCTTGTCATTTCTACGATCTTGGACCTTCAAAAAATGGCTATATACAATCGTCATTAAAGAGTCTCTCTCTCTCTCTCTCCCCCCCCCCCCCTCCCCCTCCCCACTGTCTCTTATCCCCCTCTCTCTTTGTCGCAATGTCGGTAGCATATAGTGACTATACAAGACTGTGCCTTCTTATGCATGTAATTTCAGAATACATGTAGTTACTTCCCGATATCGTCAACTTATATTATAAACAATCTTCCTGAATTTCCCGACAAGAACACTGTCCAGAAAACTAATAGTTTCCTTCCTATAACCAACAATAATACTGTCAAATTTCAGTTTTTGACACCAATGTTTCTTTGATAAGGTAGAATAATGGGTCTTTTATTATGTTAATGGACAGTAAAGACCCAGTTGTAGAAGACAACATTGGTTGGCACTAGTTGGCACCAACGAAGGATGATGAATTCAAATTCAGTTCATTAGAAAAATGTACTCATGGTTATTTCTTCTTTTCTTCTAGTTGTTTCGCAACTTTGTTTGAAAGTCTGGAGTAACTTGTTTTGACTGGCGCACGAAAATATAGTTATGGAATGCGTCGTGTCATCTTCATGCACTCGGTGCATAGATCTATCTCTGGAGGGACCAAGTTCTCCAAGTCTGAAAAAAAGAAAGGGTGGTCACGACCTCAAACATTGTATCCCGTCGAGTCATTTCAGTTATGGGTTTTGACAAAAGATCATGGGGTGTATTGTTACAGGGTCAAGTAGGTTTGTTTATCCGTGGGGTTTGTGCGTACGTGAATAATTTTGGGCTATGCGGGTGCATGAATATTATGTGTTGTGCTGGTATTGAAGTATACACGGGTTGTTTTAATCGTTGTATACATGTATTTGTACATGGGCATTGCAAGGAATTATATGGCGAAAGTCTCTTTCACTTTTGAAGTGTGGTCAGGGAGGGGTCAAGGGGGAGTGGAGCAAGTGTTACATGGTCTTGTTCAAATCCCAATGGGAAATTGGAATATCCTACTTGCTGTATTCTCTTAAAGGTAATACAAAGTTTTGGTTTGGGGTCATGAATTTGGTTCAAATGAACATATTGGAAGCATAATGCAATATCAGTGCTAGTTGTCGCGGTTGAAATCGAGTCTAAAGATATGAAATTGTATTTATACACTCTTTGTGTTGTATAGCTCCCTCTCAAGGTCAAGATATTAATTAAGCTATAAAACAATATTTCTTGACTAAAATCGACCGATTAGCTATTCCCATTTGGAAATGATATATCACGATTACATATTCTGAGATTTTCATGGTCGCAGCTACCATTGTACGGCCGTAGGCTCTATTTGAAATTTATCAAAATTTACCGGGAGCACCGGTAAATGTTTATATTCCATTTTTCTTGAAAGCAGAAGTGTTTTAGGTGTTAAATTTTCTAGTGCTTATAATACATCTACAGGAGCATCCAAATATATCAAAATAATAAAGAATCACTATCCACCCAATTTTCAAAATTTCCCAAACCTTTGTATTACCATTAAGTACAGGTCACACCCTTCCCCTCCTCCTCCTCCTCCTCCTCCTCCTCCTCATGTTCCAAATCTGGAACCATCTCCTATAACAACAACAAAAACCAACAATATAGGAACAACAACAATGAAACAATATCGGAAGTGTCCCAACGATGGTTTCTCAAAATATCTGGTCTTTGTTATAAATTTACATACAGTCATGTATACATGTAGTTTCTTTTCTCTACTCTTATAGGGTTTTTGTAACTTTGAAGAATTGCTGCAAATGAGTTCAAAAGTGACTGTAAAATTGAATGCTAGGAGTATAATTGATAACATCTGAAAGCGAGAGAGGAAATGGAATTCATTTACTCTCACTTTCGGTGAAAGTAACTTTCAAATATCCAGTTTTCTTGGTACTTTATCTGTGCTGTTTGTTTATATTCCTACATGTATACGCTATACAATGGCAAACGAAATAAATAGCCCACGTCATGCGGACAACAAACAACCTAAGAAATCTGGCAAATTAACTTAGTGAACAATATACATTTTGACCCACATAACTGCGTCATTGACCGCAAGTAGCTTTTGGTCAATATTTTTCAGTTGTCACCAAAAAGCAACTCAATTTTACAACCACATCATATTGGTCTATTTTCTTTCATTGGAAATTATACTGGTCAAGGGTATAGCGATTCTCGTGAACGTGGGCATTTGTAACCAATATAATCAGCGTGTAAATAGAAAAAGAAATACCCAGCAAGATACGCCACTTGTAAATAGATAAATCTAAGCTCAATAAAGTTCATCCTATTCTCACAAACAATGCGATCCGTAGTAAACCTATATACTTTGTTGAACCATGTATAAAACTGATATTCGATTTAGAACATACCCTTATTTCCGGAAAACACAGAACCCGTAAATATAAGGGTGGGGTGGTGTCATGTTTCACGGTCGGTGTTAGATTTATCGTTAAGAGGAATATCATGTGGGTATTTTTTCCATGCATTATTTAGGGCAACAATATACAGAAGTTTAATACTGTTATTACAGACGCGTATGCTTTCCAAGCTCGATACTGCATTGAGCAAAGTGGAAAACAAAAGAAAATTGCCCGCGTGTACACACTTTAAATTGTTGTTTGGTAACAATTTGTTTCCAATTAATTAGGTATTAGGTATGATATATTTTGTTAAGAGTAATACAGTGAAGTAGTTAACACATGCGATGCACAACTTTAGGCTATTGATCATTGGACAAGACCAATATAATGTAGGCCTATGAATAATCTTTCTTTCAACAGTGCTTTACACTTCTTGAATTGTTATTTACAAGATTAAAATTGACATACCTTTTAGGACGGAAACAATAAGCTACATTCCATTGAAAACCACCGTTCAAAATAGAAAGATCAACCTCTACTCTACTCTAATTCAGGCTTTTCAAACCCTGACGATTATATTAAAAGTCACCAGTTTGTTAACACGCTTGGTGGTGCATAACGGGAAGTGGTAAAATTGGATTTTCGTGGGAAGTATTTTTAACAAAACACGTTTAAAAACATACTTTTAGACTAAAGTGAGTGTACGACGTGTCTCGTATTGGTACATGGTTTGTAGTTCGTTTTATTCACTAGTGTCTGTAGACTCTACAGAAGTATAGTAATAATACTCCAGATGGTAGATGTGCAGCTGTTTATTTCCCTATTACAATTTCTCGAGTATTTTGAGTGGCTTTAGATGACTGTCATTTTATGTTTCGGTCACCAATACTCTTGTCATACGAATGGTCGAAGACACAAGCTGTACAACAATTGTTTGATAAATATTATTGCAGTATACTTGTAGTATATAAACGAAGTATTGGTTAAGGCATGTCAAATCCGAGAAATGATTGGCGATAATGTTTAACACGTCATGAGGGTAATTGGAGAAAATAGGTTGAAATTGCCGTTCTATATTTGTCTACATTTTTTTTTACAGTTATAGCGTCAGCCGGTTGGCATTTACCACATTCTTGCAAATAACGCTTATCATTGGATTAATTACCTGGTCAAATAACGTCGAAATTCACCATGAATTTGCTTAAATCTCCTATATATATATACGACATAAATACTCTGTGTTTGTTGTCAAATATATGTTATCTTTGATTCGTGTTATCTTTATTTGGTGTTAGGCTAAATAGCCATGAACCTATCTTCAGGTAGCATATAACGTGATTAAGTTCTAGGCCTATACCGGTTGTCTAGTTGTTTTTTAGCACCATTATTTTTATCTCCTTCATTTTGTTTAGGATGTCATATGAGATGCTGAATAATGGGTTTTATTGAAAAATATTCACCAAGACAGACTCCCGTGCCGAATACCTTTATGTATGATATAAAAGTTACAACGGCCCAAATAGGGATTAAGATTTAATATCAAAATAAATGACCCCTATTATAACAATCTAGTGTGAATACATAATCAATCACTTATCATGATATGACTTTAACACCAACTTTGAAAGAAGTGAAACGGTTTAGTTCAGAGGCCTATCATAACAATATTTTTCGAGATGTCCTTCGTCCGCAGTTTAATGCTTTGCGAAAAGGCCGATAGTATCATTGGACAGTGTTTTGGCAGAAATATTCTCAAATCGATTTATATATTTTGTAAATAATTCATCTATATTTACCTTGTCAAAATATGGGATATAGTATTGAACGTAATAACAAATCAAATCATATATCATATCAAAAGCCAATTTATTTCTGCATCTCAATGCATTAGAAACCATCTTTCGTGCCACATAATTAGCCAATTATCCACTCACAATGCCTCTCATCGCCTCTCATCTTTGTCACTCTCGCCGTTATGATAATGCTAGCATGTTGATCATGATTATGATAACTCGTGATGGTGGCTGCCTTTGTTTAATTAGAGCGATCAAGTACCCAATCTCAACTTATCACGGATGTATACATAAGCGGCAGCTCACTATGTTAACAGCAGGATATCATTGATAAGACAGCTAATGTGAAACAGTCATCCTATTAAAGTACACCGAGTTGATCCCTCGTTAAAAATACAAATATATATCTCTTTCTCTGCCTGACTATTATATGAACTCGTATAGAAAACCATCTAAGGTTACGTTTATACGGTCATTTAGAACCAGACTTGATCCGATATACTTTGATACGTACTTCGACGTCTATATGATTTGAAAGAATACACCCCTTTCATTTTAAGTTTTTAGCACACTCCCATCTTATGGACGAGCGAAATGTCATCTCACTTCGCTGACCATAAAGTATATTTCTCGGCGTGTAAGGAGAGTGATTAGAATAATAATAACTGATCGAGTCTGGTTATAAATGACCGTATTAGCACAGCGTGATATTACAGCTGTGTATTGTTTTCCTCCGACTGTGATACACGTTGGTTTCAGTGATAATGCTTATCCTAGAATGATTGTACTATGAATACACCATTGGATGATTGGATAAACATTTTATACGAGGGGATTGAAGAAGCGTTTTGCACTTTTGCTAATAACGTTATAGTAATGTCCAGGGGATTATATTTGCTGTCGATCTCTGGAAAAAAATGTTAACACTAAAAAATTATCATGTTAAATGCTTGCAACGTCAAAAGACCCCATGCCCATCCTAAAAGGGAAGGCCAGCACCCATGGGTGTCGATCTGTCATTGATACCTATTCATCAGGGGGGGGTGAATAAATAGATCATCCCCCCTGATGAATAGGTATTACGTAAGGATCGACACCCATACCAGATTACCAGCACCATGGTACCAATGACCGTTTATGACCTCGTGACCGAACTTGCCACATCAAAAAATTGGTCGGCAACATTGGAATGAACACATATAATATGACCATGTTTTGTAATCAAATTGTCTCGACTACATAATCAAAATCATTGATAAAAAAACTGTATTTAGTTTCTATTTTCTGTTTTTTTTTTTAAAGGCATGGAAGCGGAAATGGGTTGTGATTCGACCAAACGCCACCAAGGGCTCGGAGCAAGCCTCCATCCTCCTGGAGCTGTACCTGGAGAAAGGAGCCGTCAACAAGACGGTGACCAGTCTCCTGCTTGAAGGCATCACCCACATCAAGAGGGTCATCTCCAAGAGCCAACCCAGGGCCTTTGAGTTCGTCAAGGGGTCCGTCGTTGCCCTGACCCTGGCCGGCGACAGCGAGACCGAAACGCAGGAATGGATCGAGATCTTCAGGAAACTGTTGCTGCCTGCGTCCCAGACAAAGGAACTCGCGACCCTCCAAGAATGTGGAACAGGTGAGTCGATAAATCCAAGTGATTAATCCAAGTGATGAATCTAAAAGTGACAAGTATTACTTGGAAATCTCAAAGAGCTGGAAAATACTCTTAATATAGCTGGTAATAAGCTGTGTCAAGATATGCTTTTTTATTTGGCAATAATTTGTTTTAAAGTATACGGATTAGCTCACCAAGCAGTCATTATAAAAAGTAAAAAACATGTCCAGGTGTGAAAAAGTTCCCCGTTGATACTTTTTCGGCATGTGCTGTTCGTAATGATAGTCGCCTAGTTAATAGATGATTATTTGTATTAAAGCGCCGTTTCGTCTACTCCATAAAGGTCGTATGCCTGTCGAGTTCTCTCATGATATCTTCTTCAGACGTTCATTTTGGCATACAAGATTGTTACCTTGTGTGGTATGTTGAAAAGTGATACAATCTATTTTGGAACTTGTTGGCATATCTTTTTCTATGTTACCCAGATGTGATCCGTGTCACCGTGGTACCCAACAAGGATTCTGAACGGCTGAATCTATCCGGGACATACCTCGCCGGTGTGGCCCGTCTTACGGTAGCCCTACACAACGCCATCACTGGGGAGAAGGTCATTGAGTGGGATCTGAGACACATGAAGAGGTTCATGCTGCCCAGCAAAGGACCGCAGCAAGACCTGGAAAAGATCGCCTGTCTGCAGATCAGCAAGTGAGAATTCTTCTTCTTGTTCCTCATCATCTTCATCTTCATCCTCATCTTTTTCTTCCTCTTCTTTTTCTTCCTTTTCTTCTTCTTCTTCTTCTTAATCTTCTTCATCTTCTTCTTCTAATTCTTCTTCTTCTAATTCGTCTTCTTCTCTTTCTACTATTTGACTTTATGCTTACATGGATTTTATTTAGAGACCCTCTTAAACCATCAAACTGTCTTTTAAAATCAGTCTAAGCAGGCTTGTTTCAGCTTATTTAACGAGAACCCGATGTTTATGTTGCGATAAACGTTTTTGTTTCTTCTTCTTTTTTCTTTTTCTATTATTATTATCATAATTTTTGTTTGCGAATACTGTGCAGAGCCTTACTTTTTTAAAGCCATCACACTGCATATGACTACCCTTTGTTTCATCATTTCATATCTATTTTATTGTTTTTCCAGTCGGAGTCCGCAAGGCGAAGGCGAGTACCTGTTTCACAGTCAAAACGCCAAACCGCTCGTAGAAGCCATCTGCGAGCGCCTCAACAAAGCCATCATCACTGTCAAGGAGCGTCGGTCAAGAACATCCTCCATGCTCTTCGAGATCCCTCCTAAGGAGCTGGAGCAGCTAGCCAAGGCTATCCAGGAGGGAGGCGATCCCGGGTTCGTCATGGTGAGCGCGGAAGGCAGCCTGGAAGACGAAACGTTCGAGGAGGACGGCGAGAAAAAGGAAAACGGTGAAGCCAAGACGAACGGAGATGGTGAAGCCAAGACGAACGGAGATGCAGAAGTTAAGACGAATGGAGAAAACAAGGATAACCATGTCGATGAGTCGACCGCGGAGGAGGCTAAATTGGAAAATGGAGAGAGCACCGAGGAAAAGATAGAGAATGGACAGAGTGAAGAAGTGAAGACTGGTGTAGAGGATGCCGCCAAGGAAACTACTGCAGATGAAAATTCCACTAACGGAGGCGCGACAGAAGCCGTTCAGGAGAATGGGTTCTCAGAAAATGTCGACAACGATTCACCAAAAGGTGGCGCTGATGAAACTCCTGAAGCAGAGAATACCGCAAGAGTCGAGGGTGACGATGGCGTTGCTGTTTCAAAAGAGTCTACAGACAATGTTGTTGAAGAAGTCGCTCAAAGTGAAAAGCCTAGCGACGAGCTAAATGAAACTGTAGAGGATACAAAGGACAAAGAGAATGAACAACCCGTTGAATGCTCACCCGTCAATGATGTCAGCGCTGAGGATTCAGCAAGTGCAGCACCGATAGAGACACAGGACTTTGCCGCCGGACCTATCGATGCAGAAGACGAGAGCGTAGAGCTCGCGGAGGGCGCGACGGAGGTTCAACCGCGTATGCCTCCAGGTTTTGAAGAACCTCAACAAGAAAGTGAGGCAACGGAATCTAAAGATGCGACCGAGCAAATGGATGAGAGAACAGTCGAGACAGGAGATAGTGTAGTATGTTCCTCTGAGCTAAATGGTGAAGAGATAGAAGTAGAGCCACAAAATAAGTCATCGGCAGAGGATAGTAATCAGGTAGAAATTAGCACGGACACTCAAGACATTGAAACAGAAAGTGCCTCCGTTGATGAATCAAGTGCAGCAGGTGAACAATCTGTCACAACCTCAGAAGATACCCAGCAAGAAGTAGTTGCTACAGAGGACACGAAACCGAGTGAGGAATGCAGTCCAGAGTCTCCGAAACTAACCGACGAGTCAACTGAGGAAGTTGTTGTCACGGCCGAACCTGTGCAGTCTAATTCAGGCGAAGCAGCGGAAACACCAGCTCCTGAAGAAACGTCCGCAACTGAGAACGAGATACAAGACAAGAAGGAGAAGGTACCAGATGTAGAAAGTAGTCCTGCAGAGCAGACTCCCGACGGTCCTTCCGAAAAAATCAACGACGTACCTGAAAACAAGACTCCCGCGCAGTCCGATTCAGGCGAATCAGGGGTAACACCATCTACTGAAGAAACGTCGGCTACTGAGAAGGGGACACAGGACCAAAATAAGAAGATACCAGATGTAGAAAGTAGTCCTGCAGAGCTGACTCCCGACGTTCCCTCTGAACAAATCGACGACGTACCTGAAAACAAGACACCCGCGCAGTCCGATTCAGGCGAGGCAGGGGAAACACCAGCTACTGAAGAGACATCAGCAGCTGAGAACGAGACACAAAACCAGAATGAGAAGGTACCAGATGTAAAAAGTAGTTCTGCAGAGCAGACTCCTGACGCTCCTTCCGAACAAATGGACGACGTACCTGAAATCAAGACACCGACGTCTGATGAAGTAGCGCAAGATGACACGCCTGTGGCATCGAGCGAATCCATGGAACCCGTGGAACCCGCCATTGTAGAAGACAGAAAGCCTTCTGCTCCTAGCGAGTCCGTGAATCTCGTGGGATACGTGGAACCCGTCATTGTAGATGAAAGAATCCAGAGCCAAGAGAAAAGTGAAGAGTCCAATGATAAAAATGATGGCGAAGAGGACACTGCAATGTAAAGGATTGTACTTCCAAATACATTGTAAGACTCCAGCCCATTTGATTGGGTGTGCAGACGTGTGACGGCTTCAAATGAAAGCATACAAATTATATTCAAACTTGTATCGCAGGAAATCGTCTCTATCGCCTGTATCTCGTCACTGAAAGAGCAATCGACGGACGATTAAAATAAATAATAATAAGGATGTGTATTTGCTCCCATTTAATGATACCTTGAAACTTGAAAGCATTTTAGATTTGAAGATCGGACGATTAATTAACATTCAAACGCAGCTCAAGATCTGACAAAGCAACACAATTTGAATCATATTTCGATACTATGTTGTTGTCACAATCTGAAAAGTATCTCTGCATGAAACGTGGCAACGCCACTTTTCTTTCAGACAGAAAATAATGAATGATTGGAACTTAAGAGCCGTATGTTGCAAACAGAGATTGAATGTATGGTATTTATTATTGCAAAATAAATTGATATTATGGGCGTTGGCTAAAGTTTGAATATTGTTGATAATGCTTTAGGAGCAGTAACGCTTCTATCCATTTAAATGACATCGCAAGGACAACTGTATCGGTATATTACATGAGTGGGGAGACATTTCCAAGTCAACTGAGTCAGAAAGTGGTATTTCTATCAACGGATGAGGGGTTGGTGACATGGGTGAAAGACACGTACTGCTGTGATTCTAAGAATAACTATCGTCTGATAGGTGTTAAAACCTTCACGGATATTGCTCCTATGAATGTTCCGCTAATGCGCAGGAAAGGCGCAATTTGTGAAATGAATTACATCATAGAGATTGATCATATCCTAATTAATTGCCAGAGAGAGAAAGAGAAAGGGAAAGAGGGGATGAGTGTGAAGTTTCACGCGACAGATTGTATTAAGCTACGAGGCCTCATTCAAATGTTTTTTAAAGGAGAGTTAGTTTGTTTGAATCATGAATAGTTTACGAGTTCATGTGAAGTCCTATTGTATTTACATTCTTTCGTATGGAATTCGTAACGACTTGTATTGGTTTAGGTCATGCATCGGTATCGCATTTGAACAATAAATTATGAGAATTGCATTTGAAGAATGTTTCTCAACCAACCGTGTAATGAATAAGGGAAATTTTAGATAAAATTACTGTTACGTTTGCAGCACTTCGGATTCGCATGTATTTGGAGAATATTTTCACACAAGCCTTGTAATAAAAAAAAGAATTACAAAGTTCTAAATCTTTTTTTTCCCAGCAATTCTCAGAATCGAATATCCGAGGAATGTCTCTACATCCCTCTCAATGGGGAAAAAGTTCCCGATTATCCCTTTAATCTTTTTATGTCATTATGATGCCTCATCGATAGATTACATTAATTCTCGAGGACGTGTTGAGAAAGCTATCATTGGTAACAGATTAGCACAATGCGATTCACTCTGAATCATTAACACTCTGTTGTAAGCACTAATCCACAGAAATCCACATGTAATGCTTTGTTAGGAGCCCTTCATCGAATTAGATAAGTTGATTGATTACTGAAAGCAGGTGTGAACACCCCCCCCCCCCCTCACTTTACCCCCTACTACCACCACGTACGGGCCGCTCGGTAATTTTACTCAGTGGCCGGTCGGTATGTATCTTACAGGTTCGGAGTGGGTCGGTCGCATCGAGATTCCCCAACCATTTCATTCCCAGTCCGCCCCCAGTAAGACTTTTACTAATTTCCTAATCAAAAGTTTCTGTGCAGAAGAAAATGTTGCAAATGGGCTTGAAATACAATGATCATGTAAAACAGTCGTCATGAGAAACCTAAGTCATGCAGTGTTGTGATAATATAAATGGCCCAGGGACTTCTCTGCGCTCTCATAAACGTATTGTTTCATACTTATGAGTTTAAGAGATGTCAGTAGGAGGAGGATTAATCGTTCGAATTCCCGACTAATCGTCGAAAACAAAAGTACCGTACTTGAGCATAATACTTCACATTATGAGTATGTTTTTTTTTTTTTTTTTTTTGTAGCATTGTTTTATTACATTCATTCAGTACAAAATATATAACAAACAAACATACAGCTTCATTGATTTACATATCATATAAACATATAAAGAAAATTGTACATCTCTCAAAAAATACATAAGATAGTTTAATACACAGTACATAATGTTTTCAAATTAATTATACTGAACGAATATTATAAATCAAAGAGTTACCTACAGACAGACAGACACACCACACTCGCTCACATACTCAGACACACATACAAACTTACATATCCCCCTCCCCCCTTCATTCCAAAGCTAAAAAAATCCCCCCTCCCTTCCCGAGCATTCACATCTACATATTTGTTGGAAATCCTGTCTCTTGTTGGAAATCCTGTCTCTGTTGTTGCACATGCCTCGATATCAAATGTTTAGCATAATCTGATCGTTTGCATCGCTGGTTTATATATTATATTGCTTGCTGCGAGACTGCCCTCTGCGTGTACTCCCTTGTGGCATTCATGTAGTATCAATCAATTTGTCAGTGAGCTATTAAATGTTGGATTATCTAACTTCATAAAAGATTGTGAATTCTTGTAGCGATTAAAAAAGTTTAGAAATAGGAGATGATTTGTATGTACTTCGTCAAAATAATTGTCAATAACACTTTCTCTCAGTCGACATAGATGGCGTTTACAAGCATTTGCATTAAGAAATTTGTTCGTCATGCGACTGAAAGTTTTACAGTCCATGTATTCAATATTTTCCTTTCCAGTGCGGTAAAAACAAATAATCTTGAAGCACTTTGACTGTTATTGACATTTAGATCACTAAAGCAGTCTTCGTTCTTTGTAACTTGTATAAAATATAAGTTGTATTTACATATATATCTTGTTTACGTTAATGGAAATATTTATGTAACTTTTGTATATGCATATTCTATTTGTAATGTCGATTAATACTTCTGTACAATACTAGTGTCTCATTTACAATGGAAGTTTCCTTCGTTATGTAACGAGGAAGTGTGTGGTCAGCAAATATTTTTCAAGTACGGAGTGAAATATTTTATATTTACTTTGTCTTCAGTAATTTTCAATTATGATTTTGTAATTATGATAAATCTGTACAAAACATTTTGCTCCGAACATAAAATGTTATTCTAACATTGCAAGTGAAAATACGAATTAGAAGTGGCAGTTACTGAAAAGCATTATGAAATAATTCTTCATGATTATTCTTCGGGAAACGGAAGATTGTGTGAGCAGATTTATGCGTGATACTATATATTTGGTAATCGTGAGATTTTATTTCTTATTCTCATTCAGTTTAATTCTTACGTTTGGCTTCTTTCTCATGCACCATTGTTTGACAAATTGTATGCATTTCTCTTAAGTCGTATATATTTTTTAAGCTGCATGTTATCTTGCCCAGAATATGTTTATCAACTCAATTTTCAATACATCGAGCTCGAAAAGAAAAAAAGTGCTATTTTGTTTGCTATCGCACTGACATGCGTATATAAGAAAGGTTACTATATCTTGTGCATGTCAGTTTGATTTTTATTTAGTATTTTGTGTGCTTCATACGTAAATTTCTTTCACACGGAGGTTAAAAAAAAAATCTTATATTTTTCCGCTTTGGATTGTAGACGGTGTGCTATCTTAATCGAGTGTTTTGTTTTGTTTTCATTACGCTTATGATTTTTTTTGTATTACCATCGGCGCACAAAACGTAAAATGCAGAGCACTCGGCACTCGCACGGCATTAAACTTATTCCATTTGATTTTTATATTTTTGCATTGGCGCTTTGGTTGTAATATTATATAGTTACATTTGTTACAATATCTGCGGTGATATTTTTTAACTTTACTGATGTTTTCATTGCCATGCTTGTAAACGTCTATCATGCACGGACTTTGGTTTCAGTTTTCTAAGTTTCTTCTCCGTTTTTTTTTCTTTTCTAAAACACACACGCACATGCTCGAACTCGAATTGCTTTATTCAGGCTTTTCTCCTTTTTTCATTCTTTCTTTCCGTCTCTGTATCTCCCTCTCTCTCTCTCTCTCTCTATCTCTCTCTCTCTCTCTCTCTCTCTCTCTCTCTCTAGCTAGCTATGTCTCCCTCCCCCCCCCCCTCTCTCTCTCTCTCTCTTCCCCCTCTCTCTCTCTCTCTCTCCCTATATCCTTTCCCCTCCCTCTCATCATTTCAATCGCAGCTTACGATCTGTGCCTGTTTTTTCTTCAGTATAGAACTGCAATTTAGATTTTTACACGAAATCGGTTTCTAGAACACATTTTTTTGTTTTGATAGTCCATGGATAGATAACAAGCTTTTAAGTGAAATGAAATAAGTAGGCCGGGGCTACATAATATATATGTAGGACAATGATCAATCAATATGTCGTTCAAGATGATTCTATATCTGATTCAGTGTCATATTTAGATTGCATATGGGGGATTAAAAATCTCGCCCTTTCTCCGGCTCACTGTCTCGCTTGACTCGAATCTTTGGATCTAGTGCAGACGCTTCTAAAACTTTTTTTTTCTTCATGGACATAAAAATGTACGAATAACCTTGGTGGTGATTATAATAATAGCTATAGAAAGTGTTGAAGTATCGTCGGTGAAGTCTTGTAATCATAATGAAGATTATTAACAATCGGTATAATTCATTGATGTCTCTGCATTGTCCACGCTCTTGAAATCGTGTCGTTTTATATTCATTATCATATACGAGAAAAACTACCTTGTCATGAACTGCAATTTGGTATCATTTTCTTTGGCATGCTTTCCAATGGTGTAATTTGCTTCGATATATTTTAATGGCTGATATTAGAGGTTTCGTTTGTAGCAAGATGAGTTGGGTATTAACAATTTTGTGGTTTATTTTTCTACTCATTTTCTTTATACCTTTGATAACAATCACATACTACCAGTGCCTGTATATCTCTTTCATAACCACGCAATTATGACGTTGCTCTTTGTGATGACATTTTTATTTTTTCATGTATTCGAACCGGTTTTCGCGAGTGAATATATCGTTCTTGTTGATTTGTTGGCATTCATGTGAAAAATAAGAGATCTTATATTACATTAAATCCTACAGATATATCTGTAAAAAAAAATTGTCTATTTATATTTTATGTTGTCATGTCAATCAGCTTTTGTCACTCTCTGTATTTTCTCGTTTGTCAAGAAAACAAATGGAAACAAAACACATCAGACACTCACCTTACCCTCTCTCTCTCTCTCCCTCCCTCACTCCCTCCACCTCCCCTCATTTCTCCCTCTCTCTCAAACCTCCCCCCCTCTCTCTCTCTCTCTCTCTCTCTCTCTCTCCTTTTGGTCTAATCTCTCACTTTCTTTTGGTGAGGTGACTACTCTCCAACAAAGAAAAAATGAATCCAGCCAAAAATCACAAACTAATCAGAGAATATAGTGCTTGATAATTGAAAA
The DNA here is from genome assembly GCA_035222895.1 of Strongylocentrotus droebachiensis. Lineage (NCBI taxonomy): Eukaryota > Metazoa > Echinodermata > Echinoidea > Camarodonta > Strongylocentrotidae > Strongylocentrotus > Strongylocentrotus droebachiensis. Next base: position 207,568 of record JAVYIG010000892.1, read on the forward strand.
CAAGATTTTTTTTCTTCATTTATTTAATCATCTTAGCTTGTAATTCCAGCTTTTCATTAATGTACTGACACGGTTCACTCTTGAAAAGAAAAAAACATATGGTTACAGATCACTGTCTCAATATACAGTAACGCATACATGTAAATCATCAATGTACTTTTGAAATGCAAACTTGCATAGTACCATAACCAATACATCAAGAATCTATGACTGCTGCACAAACACATTGTACATGTTAGCAAGATCGCTATTTGAAAATAACATGAAGTAGCAGTACAACTAAAGTAAAGAAAACAACATGAGAAAAGGAAAAACAGGCTCACCAATTGTGAATCACTTACGTGCTTTTACAAAACACACTTAAATTAAAATCAAACATTTGAATGATGATGCTGGTATAAAAAACAAAAATCAACAGACAACTTCTAGCTAGCAGTTTCTAGTTACTTTTCATATTTTCTTTCATCTAAACTATACATCATCTAAAAATTTCTCATAGAAAGCATTGCAATTTTGGAAGAACTCTACAAAAAGAGACCATCACATTGTTCGAAGTTATCATTTTTTCCTTCTTTGTACATAAATTTACTTTCTTCAAATCAAACACACTTCTCATACAAGTCATTAACCTCAAGTCAAATCATGCTTTATTCTCATCTTGAAAATGCTATAATATAATGTTACCTACCATAGCTAAAGTAATATAAATTAAATAAAGAGTATCTTACATAAGCTTTCCAAAGAAACAAATTATTCTACATACAGATGTAATATCTACAATGAAATTCATAGCACATTTCTGAAATTGTATTCGCTAAATACATGAAAATAATTCACAAGACCATTTTTGTTGAGAAACTGAGGAGCATACATGTGTATCTTTCAATACAGCGCTGACGCCCTTTTAGCTCTCGGCAAACAATTTGTAACAATCACACTCCCATGAGTCTGTTAGATGTCCAGATTACCATTTGTAAGAAATCCACTGTGTTTCTAGGGACCATAAAGGCATTAGCTAATTGTTAATAGATATGATTTTAATGTCCTTCTACCGCTCAGCGGAATATTCTGGGAAGCAGTCCCAATTCTGTCAATTTTGTTAGTTTCTGTCACCTCTATTCTAAGACTGGCTCTGTTTATACAGAAGCCCCTTCATTTCAGTTAAATATCCTAAATTATGTTGCCTCACATGTCAACTGAGAAACATTGTCTGAATAGTGAATATATTAATTTTCATTATTATACTTAACATAAAGTCATTGTTAATGCAAGCAAGCCACTTCCATTTACCTTGGACACCTAGATGTATTGTCAAATAGTGAAAGAAGTGCATCAGTTTCTTAAACCCCACTAAAATTTGTCACTCGTCATCGATACTGTGATCACATTGCTACGATGGATTCATATCTCATTCAACAGGTCATTTTGGATGAACCGTTTCCCCTCAAAAGCACAATCAGCCTGCATTGAATGCGAGAGTACACCCTGTCTTGTTTTTAAGTTAGATTATGATGTTTGCTTGCTTACTATTAAACATAAAGAGCACTGATTAAGAAAGCCTTCAACCAGCAAAGTACCACCCTAAGCAAGAGTGCTGACTTTCTTTGCATGAATCTGTCTACAAACTTTACTCATAACGATGCCCTTTCAGTACAGCAACACCGGTAAGCCTATTTTCTTAATGCAAGTCCATCTTCATACATTAGAGCAAGAACATGCAAAACGCTTATTCCTAATACATCGTTGTTGCTCGATTTTTTCCAGGCTAACCTCATACCAAAGCTTTTGGGGAGGATATATAACAACTACATGTATGTATTCTCCACTCCTGTAAGTTATGCCAGGACATGTAACGTAACAATGACACAAATGTCAATTTGTTGTTGTTATTGTTTACAAGTCACAAGGCATTTCCAGTTGGTCACTTGTACAATATAAGACTTGGACATGCCTCTAACAGTAACAACATTGCATCACAGATAATACTATTTCTTCCAAAAGCTTTTCATATACATACTGATGAATGTCAGTTGTGACTGTGTCACTTTAAGGGTTTAACAAGGTTAATTTAATTTAAACCTTCTCCAATGGAATGCTCGGCAATGAACATGTACTTGGAAACCTACATGGTGACCCTGCATATCACATGCTATGTGAAAACGACAGACATTTTGGTCAGTTTGATGGAAAGCAAGGAAAAGAAAACCCAGCAGCTTATCAAAATGTGTAGTTATACCAAAATCCCTTTGGTCATACCCACTTCCATTTGTGCAATAATAACACTGCATCTGGTAAAACACAATACTACATGTACTAACACTGTATATTACGTTGAGCTTGAGACAATAGGCAGTCACTTTATAATTTCATAAAAATGAGAGCTATACACTTGCACCTGTGCAGGTTTTGACAGAACATGGGGAGTTTTAACAATAATATTGGACGTTAAATGGAGGCCCTGTGTGTAGAAGGGTCACCATCATACATATAGATGGTTTTTAAACATCATCTGCACTTTTCGTAAAAGGATTACGAGAAAACCCAGTGTGTTCGTCCACCTGCACATCCCAAGGAGTTTAAACTGGGGAGGAGAAACCTTAAGGGTTACCATGATTAACTTTGCTTTTCACCTCCCAGGCACAGGTAATGTCAAATACTTGATAACTGTTGACCACTTCAAAAGGGCAGCAGGGCAGTTGCAAGTTGTATACTGAATATCATATTATTACAAAGAAAGCTCTACAAAATCTCGCTCTTTTTGAAAGGGCAGTCAGAAATGAACACACGTTAACCTACAAAAGAAAACAAGTTGATACAACTATGTGAGTATTAATACAAGAGGAGAAAAATGCAGGCAAAATATGGGCAGTACACACGAGTCTACTGTTGATGGATGACTTGCTGCAATGCAAAATTACTAATCTTTCCTTCTTAGCACTTAATCATTTCTTCAGTACCTAAACACAATTTCAGTTTCCTACCTCCACACAAACCATATACACGATCCAACTTGTGCGATATCTTCAACAAGACAATGGTCCTAAAACCAATGATCCAATTCATGTGATATTTTCCAACAAAACAATGGTCCCCTAACCACGTGGTGGTAAAACCCAGCTCATCCAATCCAATACAAAATTTCACAAGATATAGTTTCTTGAGAGCAGGAAGGGCGGTAACGCAGGATAAGCAGCATTACCGTCCTTACGGCTCTCAACAGACATAATGTATTCCATACCGTATAAACCTTTCCTATGCAGCCTTCGAGCTGTCAACGCATTGCACTGTACATACAAAATATATCATCACACAAAAAACTGACCGTCTCCATCTAAGAGCTTCTCTCACAAAATAAATACCAATTTCTCTCCTTTTGATTTACATGATGAGCGCCCTCTATACCATTCTTACGTTCAACCAATGACCTGGCTGCTATTGCTGTAACTACAATATCTATACATTCCTATTATTAAAGCAGACTTCTTACTCCTGCACAATCAACATCTCTTACGTCCATCTTACTGGCCAACCTTAATCAGTGCTACATAAACTTATATCAATTTCAACATGATTGTCAAATAAAATAGGTTGATAATGAGAATATCACCTGCTTAGAGTCATAATGGCGTTAGTCTGTGTTGAAATACATGAGTTAACACCCTTCTGGCTTCAAACAGACGTTGTTCTATACAGATTCCATGTCTGTGACTCAGTGAGGCTGTAATGCTACTTAGGTCTCTGTAATACCCTAGTTTCATTATAGTGCTTTTTCTCACAACATACAGTACCTGGTAGGATTGTTTTTTGAAATGCACTGTGCGCCAATATCGGTAGCCGGAGCTAAAGCTAGGATAATAATTTACGAAGCTCTTTGGAAGTGCATTGAGACTAAGTATTATGCGCTATACAAGAAAAGAATATTATTATTATTATTATTAAAAGAAGAAATTAATACCAATTTTCCCTGTACTATAAGAATATCTTAAGCGGGCTATAAATGACCGTTTACATAGTTTTACTGTCAATGAATGATGTTGAATAAATAGAAGCAGAAAGCATATACATGTACATGCAAGTAGAAATGCACTGCTAGGCAAGATATTCAGACTCTTGATCTGTTTAATACAAGTTAAAGAATGATTATAATATTCTGAATTGATATGATTAATTAATTGATTGATTATAATCATCAGAGCACCATTAAACAAAAAGATAACATCTTTTTTTAATCACCAAGAATGGATGGATAAAACTAGAAAAAAACTTATGTATACAAGAATGGTTGTAAAAAGGGATTGAATGTCTTTAAATCAACTACGCCTAAAAACAAAATATTTCAGTATAGGATATAAGATAAGAAGGGGGGGAAATGCACCACTGTTTCAAAATTGATTTGCATAACTTTAGAAAAGGGAGTATGAATTTTAAAATGAATGCACCATTATATTTGTCCCTGAATAAATAATGAGTTGTTAGTTTGAAAGGATTAAATTAAATTCTAGACTGAAAAATACTAGGCATAAGTGTAGTCCCTGCAAAGTTAGAAAGATAAATGAGAAGACCTACTTTGAAGAGAACGAGAGCAAAGGAGTATATTCCTAAATTAAATTATTTTTGGTTTATCGAGTACATGCATGGCTATCTTGCTTTGTGTTTCAAAATGTTAAAAGAAATGTAAATCCAAAGCCAACAGCTACTTCAATAAAAGCGAGTTGTTATTGTTATTTCAAAAGAGTTTTCGGAAAGGCGTTAAATCTAACCAAAGTCAAAAGATTCCTTTCAATAAATATTTGGTATGTTCTCCCTGTTAAGTTACATATGTATTTGTCGTTAAACAACTGTGCAACTGTGAGATGATTCATTGAATTCACACACACACACACATTACTATCGCAATGCCACATACATGAAGAAGGGCACAACATACATGTAAACACCGATTGGAGAATGAAACGATGCATCAGGGGTTAAATGAAATTACAAGAAAACTCTGACAGTCTATGTGTTAATACCAAAGTTGTGAGAAGAGTTATTTTATCTTACACAAAACTAACATGAGATGTGTGAAACACGAGCTAAACATGATCAAAATCTGACTTTGTAAATGTGCATTTAAGCTGTGTATTATTCCACAGTGATCATTTTAAAATTGCATCAAGAACACACAACAGAGTACATCATGGTCCTTTGGATATGTCATGGCTCTCTTTGCTTCTCATGGCTCTATCATACTGTTCATCTATACAAATTTACTATGTTGGTGTCCCTCAAGGGGACGATATCCTCGGCGCCGAGCGATCATTCCTTACGACAGTTTTTTTCAGCACGACACCCCGTCTGATTTCAGCCATGGCCCCGACCCCTGTCTCCTCCTCCTCCTCTGACTCGCTTTCTACCGGAGCTGCCTGATGATGCTGCAGCTGCTGGGGGGAGGGAGTGGACAGCATGGACATGGGTGGAGGGGGGAGGGGACTCCCCTGAGCGGGCGGAGTAGGGGGGTTGAAACAGGGGGGTTGGGGTATACATGTACCGTTGGGTGAGGTGTAACCATAACCTTGCTGGGGAGGGGACTGCTGCCCCTGTGGAGTTTGGGGTGGCTGGGGCAGAGTCTGATAGTGGTTTTGTTGAGCCTGTTGTTGCTGCTGCTGCTGTTGTGGCGGTTGTTGCTGGTACTGATTCTGCATATAGTGTTGCTGCTGTGGCACGGACTGCATTTGTTGTTGTTGCTGATTTTGTTGTTGTTGATACTGCGGCTGTTGTGGCTGCTGCTGGAGTTGTTGCTGCTGCTGAAGTTGCTGTTGCTGAAGTTGCTGTTGGTGCTTCTGCTGTTGGAGTTGTAGGTGATATTGCAGTTCTTGTTGTTGTTGCTGCTGCTGTTGCTGCTGAGCAAATGACTGTTGTTGAAAAGACGAAGGGGGATGGGCAATACTATGCCTCGACCCTGGCGTTGTCATGCCATATTGCGATGGTCCATCTAACACACTTTGACCGTTGCTACCAACGGTAAAGACGGGCTGTTTGTTGCCAATCTCCCCTGGTGGAGTCCTGGGTGAGTTACGACGCTCGGCCAGCTTGGCATCCAGGCTTTCCTTCAAAGCAATCCTACTCATATCCTGTGCCATGTCGCTCCCCACCCTCAGACTCATGCTGCGCCCCACCTTGCCTGGGGTATCCTTCGCTGGCGTCATCGTAGGAGGGGGCACCTTGAACTTGCCTGATGCATCAAACTGCGGCGCGCTGTTCGATTCCGTAAGGCTGAATGAGAGCGAGTTACCGGACGGCGTCCTCCGGATTGGCGGCGGCGGTTTCCTGCGGCGCACGGTACCATGGATGGACATGTCGTTGTTGGTGAAGGCACCGATAGAGGAGTGACGGCGGTGCATCTGAGAGTGAGGGGTTGAAGCCGTTGAAGAGGAGGACGAGGAGGAAGAGGAGGACGAAGAAGAAGACGATGAAGACGAGGCTGTCGATACAACTTGAAAGATCGAGGCTGGATTGAAGTGCCGCGGGAGAGTGGCAGACTTACTGATGTCGGGATAGTTGATGTTACTGTCACAGAGTGAGTAAGGATCATATTCTGTGGAGTTTTCAGAAAATGAAATGGCAGAGTTTGAATATCGCACACCGCATGAAAATAATAACAACATTTATCAAGTTCAAATGCTTAACAAAATCAATGTTTCTTTCTTTCTTGATATATTGAATAGATTCCATTATATTATTGATATAAATTTATACAATCACCAAATTTACAACTATTCAGGAGAAATTCAGGGAGACAATTGGGAAATGGATGTGCAAAGAATATGAAAGAGATAGAAAAAGGGATAGCAGTTATGCAGAAATATCACAATAAAAAAGAGGGAAAGAGGAAAGAGAAAACAGACGGGGAGAGAAAGAGGTAAACAGAAACATAGAAAAAGGAAATAACGATCATTCACATCTAAAAGTTTCAGACAACATACCTAATGAGTTGAAATATGCTTACGCCACTATAATATAAATTCATAAAATCACCAAATTTACAGCTATTCAGGAGAAATTCAAGAGAAATTCAGAGGGACAATCGAGAGATGGATGTGCAAAGAATATGATAGAGATAGAAAAAGGGATGGCAGTCATGCAGAAATATCACAATAAATGAGAGGGAAAGAGGAAAAATAAAACAGAGTCACATATAGAAGTTTCAGATAACATACCTGACGAGTTGACCGTGTCACTGGACGTATTTGGAGAGCTGGCCTGAGTGCCATACCCGCTTGACCCTGCTGACCTTTGGCTCATAGGGGTCATATTTGGAGCCACGTCTAGCTTGGAGGGCTTGCTCCTGGCCGGTCCGGGCGTGGCATAGATTGGATCTACCTCCAACTTCCTCTCCGCCTCACCTAGGGCCAGGGCTGCCTCTAGGCCCAGAGGGGAGGAACCCTGAATAGAAACCAAAATAAAAAATAAAAAATGATATTTTTACATTTTTCCACCATGGTATGGAATCCATACAATAAAGGGGATAATTATATGTACATACCTGATATACAGTGCGTCCCAGAAAAAACGAAACCAGGAAGTATCGATGTTTTATCATAACTTAATCACAACCATAATTAATGATTGATACATATTTGGAAAGCTTAGAGTCCCCTCTTTCAGTTGATGCTACTCACATGATGCATATTTCATGCATGAGTGATTAAAAGCAATTTGAAGGAAGGAAACCAAAAAGTAATTTGGCGGGCGGTATCTGAAAGTTCATTTTCTGCTCATTCATATGATACCTCAATCAAGAAAAATGAGCCAGGAAGTAGCCCTTACATTTTCATAATTTTAACAAACGAATTCGTTTTCACTGGGTGCCTGCCGTAGCAAAAAGCAGATTTGCCAAAAGACTTAACTCCGTTTCGTTGACAATCAGCCATGCATTAAGACTCTCGTCTACGGCTGATTTGTCAACGAAACGGAGTTAAGTCTTTTGTTAATTTCGTTTATTGATACGGCAGGCAGGCAGTGAAAACGAATTCGTTTAATAAAATTATGGAAATGCAAGCACTACTTTAAACAAACATAACTTTGTCATTCATCGCTCCTTTTTCCTGATTGAGGTGTCATATGAAAGGGCAGAAACTCAATTTTCTAAAAATGTGAATTTTTCTTTGAAATTCAGATACCGCCCGCCAAATGTCTTTTTAGTTTCCTTCCTTCAAGTTGCTTTTAATCACTCATGCGTGAAATATGCATTATCTGAGTAGCATCACATGAAAGAGGAGACTCTAAGCTTTCCAAATATGTATCATTCATTAATTATAGTTGTGATTAAGTTATGATAGAACATCGATACTTCTCGGTTTCGTTTTTTCTGGGACGAACTGTATACAGGTGCATATTAACACCTTCGATTGCAATTGTACAAATTTAGTCACTTTTATTTGATTTTTTTTAATTAAATCATTATATTTATATTTGTATTTGTATTTATTAACATCTTTTTCCTTCTCATCGGTACAATATAAAACACAATATGTATATAATTTATATATGTAACAATGATTTCAACATGGAGTATACAGTAAATAATTCAGATAACAGAAGGGGGCAAAAATCTGAAAAGCATAGCTTGTGTTGGGAACGCCCATAATATATATCATCTTCATCGTACAAAGATTATCAATCTTACATGTACATGTATGGTATTATACTCTAAAGGTTTATACAGAAATGAAATATAAGTATTAAGCAAAGCTAGCTAGAGACGTCAAATTGGATTATTGGAAAAAAAGTTGACCCCCCCCCCCCCCCCCCCCCACAAGAAATATCAATAATAAGAATTACAACACATCGTCAACCCCTTCATTCTAATCAAGTACCCAGAATGTTTGTCCTAGAGGACACCCATAAACCAAAACTTTAGAGCTGAAAGAAAAAAAAACACTTGTATGATATGAACCAGAAATTGTAAATCGTTTGGAAACATGGACAAATTTCAATAAGATCCTAAATTCCTTCATTCATTTGGGGTGTTTTAATGACAGATTCACAGAGCTCATTTAGAAAACTTACTTGAGAAGTGCGTCTTGTAGGAAGCGTTTTTGATTGGTCGGTTCCGTTGGTTGAAGACAAGGGTTGAGGCACAACTGAGGGGAAACAAAATCAGAACAAAGTTTAAATAATCGACTCTTCAATAGAGTTTATACAATCTCCCATATCACAGTCATGCAAATTTTCATGATAACTATTGCATGATTTGCTTGAAGCGTATTGCAACACATTTCACAATCATCGCATCAACTTTGAACTGTCTGTCACAGGACATGTGTAACATAGATAGTCACCCGAAGAATCGAAAGTGTTTTGAATTGACGGAAAATTCATATCATTGCGAAAAGGAAGCCTTACTGATCAAATATAACTTCCCTCTTCAAAATATGTTTTGGGCCCGCAGTAATCATCTCTCAAAAGTTTTGGGATCCAGATTTTATGCCTTCAGCGGTCCTCCGTAGAGCATCAAGATTGATGACGTCACATGCGAGACACAGCTAGCCACAAAATTTCTTTTTTTTACGCTTTTCCATGATATCTATATGATTTTTCAGCAAATTATTCATTTTTTTTAAAGAGAGAATCTTTCTATCCATATGGAATATGTCCATAATTATCAGTTGTGAATTTTTTTTAGGGTGACTACTTTAAAATAAAGAAGAAACCTCTTCCAAGCTTACTCTGGTTGGGCTGGGTCATGTTGAAATCGGGCAGGGCTTGTTTTCCTTTCTTTCCGTTCTTGAGGGGTGCTTGACCGCCCCCCTCGCCCTTCATCGGCGGCTTCATGAAGGACACCATGGGCGTGGGCACCGGTTTGGGTTGCCTCTTGGGACCCGGCACAGAGGGCATGGTGGTGGCGGTGATGGCCGTGGGGAGCTTGTTCTCTAACCAGGGCGGGGTAGGGGCCATCTGGGAGGAGGGAGGGGCGGGGTAGGCTGGGGATGGGGAGGAGGACGGGGTGCTACACTCACTGGAGGACTGGTCACTAGAGGATAATCTACCATGCTGTTTGAAGAAAAAAACGGAAGTAATGTTAGGTATACTTTTTCAAGAAAATAAGGCCACAAAGCTAAAGTAATCTGATCAACCTTTGATATTAAAAAGATAATCTGACCATAACAATTACCAACTCTTCTAAAAAAAATCCCAAACTAATCTTCAAGTAAAAAAATCATTCATGTCATCATAAACACTACTAACTTAATGAAGTAATTACATTTGTTTTAAATACATCTTCACTGGGAGATCTAGGAACAGTACACCACCCAACAAAATTACCTGGGCATACTCATTAGCCATCTGCAGCATCAGACTGTACGCCATGGTCTCGTCCACCGGATCACCGTCCTCCTCCACCCTCAGGGGTGGCAGCTGCTGCGGTGCCTGGCTGCCCCCGCTGCTGGTCGACGACGACGGGGGCGATCCCGGCCGGGTGAAGAGCGTGTCCTGCGAGGTGAAACCCGAGTCCTGCGACGACACGCTGGAGAGACGGCAGGCGGGGTTGCCGGGCTGCGAGAGGCTGCGGTGCCGGTGGTAGCTGTGCAGGGACGAGCCGTTGGGTCCCCCGGTGCTGGGGTGAGAGTGGTTGGAGTGGGCCGAGGCCATGGAGCCGCTGGAGCGCGAGTCGGAGCTGTTCAGGCTGCTCATGCTGCACATGCTGGACTTGCGGGAGCCGGTCGAAGGGGTTGGGGAACTTGGTGGAGTCTGCAAAGCAAATGACAAGGAATCGGTTTTTAGAATCACAGAATCACAATGCTTTTGATGAAATTTTGTTTGAACAGAATTCATATTGGGGCTATTTGTAAAATGTTGGGACATATGGCTGTGAGTAATATATGAACCCTTGGTTTTACAAGGCTTTTCAAGACTCTCATTTACAGAGTTAAATATCCCAGAGCCTTCTGCCTTGCTGGAAACTCGTAAATCCAATCTGGTATGCTTATGAACACCATCACTATCAATGTTTGAGATATTTCACAAGGATTACATCACAATAATGGTAATTGAAATTTGAAAAAATTGAAACTTGAAATTTGGAAATTGGAAATTGGAAACTTGAAATCTGGAAATTGGAAACTGGAAACTGGAAATTAGAAACTGGAAACTTGAAATTTGACGTTTGAGATACCAAGGGAAGCACCATCAGCATCAATGCTGTTCTTCCTGTTGACCCTACAACTATTATCATTATCGTTACCACCAGCAATTGCCAGGTATCTATTTACATTTGGGTGAAGAGTGGCAAATGCAGATTAACGTCTTGCCAAAGGACATTATTGGCAGGCCGGGATTCGAACCCTAAACCCCTTGGAAGGAGAGTCAAGTGAATGAACCACGTTATCATGAAACCTCAACAATTACAAATCAAAAGCCATCCTTGATGATCCGTAATGCTATTACTTAAAGTTGCTCATGCGTGGGTAGATAGAGGGCAGCACATGGACGTACGCGCGGGAGCGGAATACCTGTTGGCTCAGCGTTATGTAGTAATCGCTGCCTACTTCAGGAACGACTATATACCCATGCATGAACATCTTTAATTAGTTTTTTTTTCATCTTCTTCTTCTTGGTGTTATCTTAATTTCATCATCCAATGAAAGTTGTAAAAAATCTGGACTTACATATGACCACTGAGCATCCTGACCCTTCATATCATGGATGACCTGCTCGCTGACCGGGGGCAGGATGTGAGGGTCTTTGCTCTGAGCGCTCAGGTCCTCCATGACGGTCTGAAGATGGGTAACCTCTGATAGCATGGAGATCTCATCCTCCTGGAAAAACATAAAAAGACAAAATATAAAATGATTTCTCTCACAATCTGGGCTTTAAAAAAAATCTTTTAAAGAATGTGAGACGTTATTGTTGTATAAGCTAATTCTACAGATGAGAACTGAACATTGGTTGCTGGTAACTGAATAACATCAGAATAATATTTTTTGCTCGTTTTTGTTTTCCTTATAATGCTCATTTACACAACAAAAAGACATCAATCATGATGGCTCAGTGGTTAGAGCGCCCGCCTCATGAACGGGAGGTCGTGGGTTCGAACCCCGGCCGAGTCATACCAAAGACTTATAACAACAGGACCTTCTGCCTTCTAGCTAGGCGCTCAGCATATTAGATTGGAGAAAGGTAGTAATAACATATTATGGTATGCAGGGCTCACTGGAAGAGCAGTTTCATAACTGAAGTGACTACCCTGGGTAAATAAAACGTTATTATTATTATTATTATCAATGGTGCCATAAGATCTAATTGAGATTTAGTTGAACTACCATTGCACCACTAGCAACATTTGTTGAATGCACAAACCTTTTTTTTTCAAAGGGGGTCCACATTGATTATTGTTATCTATATACATGGGTCGTGTTCAAATTTCAAAGTTAATGGGCCCAAGGTTGAATTTGGGGGCCCATGTGATCTGAATCCCTGTTAGTGGCAAGCCCTGGGGGTGTTTCACAAAGATCTTAACTCTAAGTTGGACTCGGACATTATGGAGAGCCATTTGTAGCCTTAAAAGAAAACATATTCAAAAGCAAAATTTCAAGTATTTTGGAATTTTCATAAATTCCACATCAAGAACATGAAATCTCCTTGATGATAGAAAATATGAATGATTTGAATCAATATTTTATGCATTTTAAAATAACTTTTACAAAATATTTTCCAAAATGCTAACGGCTTTCCATAATTGTTAAGACCAACTTGGAGATAAGTTCAACTTAGGATCTTTGTGAAACACCCCCCTGGTCACAGAAGTCAAAGCAAAAAATGACAGCTTGAGGTACTCACCACGACTGGGCCGAGGAACCCGACCAGAGTGCAGAATCGACTCCTCTCCTCAATGAGAGCGTTACGGCAAGCATTCCTCTCTGCTTCCTCCAGAAGGACGAACATGTCGTTGACGCCCTGCATGGCACTGTCTAACTGGTATTGCACGTGTGGTTTACCTGCAAGAATAACAACAAAAAGAAGAAGAAAATGAAGTCAGATTAAATATCAAGTATTGAGATTTTTGAGAAAAGCTCAAGTACAGGAAACCATTATTTTTTTTTGGACATTGTTACTTTGCTGGTTTATAAGTCAGTTTTCATATCAAGCTTTCATGGTTATACAAAGGAATATATCAAAAACAATAAGATGTGACTAAACTGCTCAAACTGTAAATGTGAAAAGAGAAGTTATACATTGGCAAAAAAAGAGCATTACTTTCCATATTTAAAACAATTTAAAACAAAATAAAAACAAACATCAAAATCAAATGTGTCATCAAAAATTCCATATAAAAAACATTTAACTTTTATTAACTAGAGAAGCAAGCTGCCAACTATTAGCAAATCATTTGAAGAAACAAATCTGAGGACAACACATATATATATGCACTATTCCTAATAAACTGTATTGGATACATGTAAAATCAGAAGATAGCAAACAATATCTTGTCCCCTGAACAACCCCTCATTATGACATGAACCTCTCCATCTCTTTACATAACTCCAACAGCAGTGTTTTTGATATTGAGTACCCTGGTAGATCATACTTGTAAATGGATCTCAAATGCATCGTGTGGAGTTGTCTTGGTGTGAAAAAGGTTAACTTAATTATCGCGGTTTCAATCTTTTCCTCCCTCTCTCTCTCTGTCTCGTACAAACAATCTCTATCTTTTATTTGATTACAGGGAATCTACACCAAGGATGGATCCTTAGAGGGATGGAAACCTGGAAAGAGCAAACAATATAGGAGAATGCTCTAGGACATGGTAATAAATGGAAGAGAAAAGAAGAAGCTAGAGGATTATATAAAAGTAAAAGATTGTAGACATAGGACTTTCAAAACCCATCTTTTCAAGCAAATGTAAGTGGGTGCCTTTGAATGTTTGAAACAGATAAATGGCGCCATACAAGTGCTGTGGATCATGATCATGATCGTGGGAAAGCCATTAAACAGACCAAGTGCAACCATCAGTAAGATGAAAAACAGTCAGCTAGAGCAAGAGCTCGAGAACATTTTGAAAAAGACAAGAGAAAATCTTGAAATGCAACATAACACGGCATATGATATCTTTCGTGGTCAAAGAATCCATGAAAACGTCTGCTGAAGCTGCCAGAAAAATATGCAAAGAGAGCAACATAACCCCAAAAATGTACTGAAACAATCAGGTAATAATTATTGTTTCAACCACATCAATAAATAGATATGATATGATATGAGGATTATGAGTAAGTAAATAAAGTGTATTCTGCATCTAATTGCGTATTTAACTTAAAATCACAATATTTATCGGTGGTTCAATACTGGTACGCTCCCCAACTAATGTTTTTCTTGAACACCAATTGATGAACAACATGAGACTATTACGTATTCACAGGTACAGTTATATCTCCATAAATAATCACGAGCTTTCAATTGCAAATGATTAATGGCTGTAAGACTCATCACAAGTAAAGAAATAGTTTAAGCCAGATGCACTTTTTATAATCCACCCTATTCATACACATTTGGTGTTTAACTGCTGTCGTATTGTACAGTGACCTTTTGTTTTAGTACATCTCTTGTCTCTCAGGCAGTCCGCTTTCCTACTGACCCTTACAGCATTGAATGGCTGCCAATTTGAGACTCATCGGGGGAACAGAATCATTATCATACAAATGCCCATTGTCCTATGGACATTTTTGACAGTTCTTCGAAGAAAGTGTCTTTTTCTCTAAATTGTCAGGTATTATATTTGTACACTTAATGTTACAAGTTTTTAAAACTCAAGTCATGTTCTATCCAGTTTCTCTCAAAATGAAGCCTTTTTTGCAGCTAATGAGCATTTTCTACTTCATGTGACAAACGAATGCTATCCCAGTAGACCTGTTTTCTACTTTTATGCAAACTCAGTGAAGAACAGCTGCTCTTGATAAATTAGAAGCTTGCCGGAGGCTTGCTAGAATTTTTATATTTTTATCTACAGAGTTGGTAACCAGAAGTTCTGGTCAGATTAAAAGATGAAATTTAAAAACATAATAACATAAATCAGTTCGGTGGTCTACTTATTGGGGTTGAATTAAAGTACAGAGTCAATTTGCCATATACAGTGTACTTTGTGTAGGTATGTTTGGAGCAATGCAGAGGGTATAGCCTGTCTCTAAATCTCTCATATTTTTCAATTACTCTCGTCATAACATACGAGGGCAGTGCCCGGGTCTGTAAGGCTAGGTTTCCTCCTACACACAGCTTATTCCTTATGACATATGAGTTATTACATGATTCATATTGCTTTCCAAATAAATGCAGCTTCTAACCTCACCACATAGGGGTTTATCCATCATTTTTTTCTTGAGGGGGGAGGGGGGGGGGGAGAGGCACCGAGGCAGCTGCTTAAGAAACCACATCTTTCCTAGCAACTAACCATAAGCTTTAGATACAAGCAAGCTGCTTAAATTGAAAGTATCCCTGTGGTGTGCCTCTTTCTGTCTATTTAAGATGAATATATTCCGGTGATGAATTGTTGTCGGTGTTCAAACCGCAGAGCTGTACTTTCCTTTCCCCAACTGCTGCTTAGTGTTGCCTGTACAGAACAATATGCAACTCCAGAAGTCTTTTCTTTGCTAACAGAGCATCAGAGGCATTTGTTTCTGATTCATCAAGACAGCGTCAGGGACCAGGGGGGTGTTTCACAAAGATCCTAAGTAAAACTTAACTCTAAGTTGGACTTAAAAAGTATGGAGGGCCATTTGTAGCCTTATAACAGACTATATTCAAAGGCGAAATTTCAAGTATTTTAGACTTTTTATAAATTCCACATCAAGAACATGCAATCTCCTTGATAATAGAAAATATGAATGATTTCAATCAACATTTTATGCCTTTTAAAATAACTTTTACAAAATATTTTCATAGATGTTAACGGCTTTCCATAATTGTTTAAGTCCAACTTAGAGATAAATTTAACTTTGGATATTTGTGAAACACCCCCCTGACGGAGTCGGTGCATCATGAGCAGAAGATGGCAGGTTCATATGACACATGGCTAAAGATTTCTTCTAGCCTGTATTATAATTTGTGGACGTGATGCGTTTGATGTCATATACTTGGAAGACAACATGACAGTTACATCTTACTGCAATGATAAATCACATGTGACAGTCCATCACCTGTCCCATATCTTTCTTCCCTCGCCTCTCATCTCGCCCCCTTTGCTGTCTCTAGAGGTCTGTGTCTGTCCTCCCCCTCTCTCTCTGAATCATGCTACATTGTATAACTTCTCCCTCCGCCTCTCCCTCCCCCTCTCCCTCTTCCTTCCCTCGATCACTCATTTCTATCTGTCTTTGTGTCTCTCCATAGACCCTATGACCATAATATTCCCTCTCCCTACCTCTCTCACCTCCTCTGTCTATAATTCTTTCTCTCTCTTGCTCTCTCTCTCTCTTGCTCTCTCTCTCTCTTGCTCTCTCTCTCTATCTCTCTCTCTCTCTGTCTGTCTGTCTCTCTCTGTGTCTGTCTCTCTCTCTGTCTCTCTCTGTCTCTTTGTCTGTCTCTCTCTGTCTCTCTCTGTCCATCTGTCTGTCTCCCTCTGTCTCTCTCTCTCTTTCTCTCTCTGTCTGTTTGTCTGTCTCTGTCTCTCTCTCTCTCTCTCTCTGTCTGTGTGGACCATTTACCCTCCTCATTCCCTCCCCCATTCTTCCTCTCTCTATCTCTCACTTTTCCCCGTCTCTCTCTCCACCATCTCTCACTGACAACCCTTCCCTTTCTCAATACATTAGTATAATATGAAATCGACCAATGACAGTATTCTCTCTACCTTTAGAGCAATCAGAGAGCCCAACTCCTTACTCAATGAGATCAATTTGTCTCAATTCATTATGACCAGCTTCATTTCCCCCAATCTCAGCTATCTCAGCTACCCTCAACAGCCGTTATCTATACCTCTCGATCTGCCATCTTCACTAAGGCCATTCACCCGACTTCATCTGCGGTTTGAGGAGGGGGGCGTTTCGGACAGCTAGCCTCACGAATGATTATGCCATTCTGGTGCATTGTTCCCCATTTACTGTTCTATCATTCATGTGTGTTTTCTAGAAAGGGTTTTCTAGAAACTTGAAAACCACAAGATATTCCTACAAAAACCCCTTTGAAAACCAACTTAAGTTGAAAGGGCATCCATCCCACATGTGGAAATATATTAATAATTTTAAAAAAACGCAGAGTGCACATTCAAATAATTTGATACAAATCTGGTTTAAGTAAGTGCTGACCCATAAAAGGCAACTAGAATGTGCTTACTTTTACTGTCATACTACAAATAAAAACAGAAACTTTGCTTTCACAAATCAAGCAAATTGCCATCATTTGCAAAAGATTGATGACACCAAATATTCAGGTCGATCCTTAAAATTTTCTGTTTACATACAGTACATCAGCCAATGGATAAAATATACCTAGGTACTTTTTCTAGATCTGCAGTTATCTTCAAATCAAATATCAGATATTGGGATACAGTTCCTTTTGTACATATGTTTTTTATAGTTTGTTTAACAAAAAGAATTTGATGGGATTTTCTTTGGCAGAACACACTTACCGATAAATATTGGTTAAAATGTAAAAAAATGATTCAAGGATATGACCTAATCAGGCATTGATCTATGTATTACGTCCATAAGACCATTTGTGGTAATAAATCAAAGAACGTATTCCATTGTATTTTGTTTGCATTGCTTGAGCTTGATCAGCCCCAGAAAAATGATTATGAAGGATGCACAGAGCTGGGAATGCTCACCAGGGATTTAGCATTTGTCTGCTTTCCACGCAAGACAGCCGTTACTACACCTTACTTACTGTCAATGCCCGCAACAAGGGAGCTACCGAGATGTCAAAGGTAGCAGCAGCCTTGTTACAGGTTGAAGAGGGATGTGTTTTGGGGAAAGAAGGAAGCTTTTCCTGGAAAGACAGGGAGGGCTCAGGAGCGGGTAGTTTGGAGGCACAAACCCCTGGTCATTTGTAGTGGGTTAAATTGTTTCTATAAATCTAAGAGGCTGTGCCAACTGCATGGTCTAGTAAGCTGTATTAAGTCACAAACTTTCTTTTGTTGTCAGCAGACAGGCAATCCAGATTTAGAAGCATTAGCTGACTCATACCTACAATAAGGCCTAAAATTATACATATTAAGTCTCAGATGAGACAGATCAACGTGCCTACCTGTATTATTGTTATAAGCCTGTATAAGCCCATCACCTTTTGGGAACCTAATATAGTCTGTTCAGAGTGAGAAGGGCGTTAATGAGATGTCAAAGATGGCAGCAGCCTTGTTACAGGTATTAAAACAAGTATGTGTTTTGGGAATAAGAAAAGCTTTCCTGGAAACAAGGGGAGGGCTCAGGAGAGGGGGGCGACGGTAGTTTGGAGGCACAAACCCCTGCATAACAATGTTTCTGAACTAGTGTGTCCCGAAAAAAAACTATACACTTTTGAAATGGCTGCCGAATAACAAATATATGATTCTAGGGGGAAAAGTTTTATATGTATGGAAAGCTCATATACTCAACTTTCATATGACACCAAAAAGTTTGAAAATAATTCATGCTTGGGTGAGTACTGGTCACTTTTGTAAAGGGTATGGAAATTAGGTTGCGCAGGAATTAGCCTTCCAATTTGTGAGAGGTAAATCCTTTGGAGCTTACCGAATTGAGGGTGATATGATACATTCATGATTTGCTGAGTGAATCTCATGGTTTATTAAACCAAACTTTTATGCACGGAACAGGAATTTATTTTTCTATTGTAGCATTGTAACTTTCTCTGGTAGACTCAGTGGTGTGTTCATGAGAGTCCGGATGGGGTGATGGTACATGTTGTAATTTCCATGTTACAAACTGTTATTCTCTTACATTTGTGACTTTGAATAAAAACCTTCACCCCACATTTCAGTTACCATTTACCTGAAGAATAAGTAGCCAACATCTTGGACATTCCTTTTGTCAACAAACCGTATTTGAATATTCAATTTACATTATCCCTACCTGGGTATTGAGTAAATCAATGAGATGTTCAACTAATCTTACAATAATTGAAATGTGGGGTGAAGGTTTTTATTCAAAGTCACAGATGTAAGAGAATAACAGTTTGTAACATGGAAATTACAACATGTATCATCACCCCATCCTGACTCCCATGAACACACCACTGAGTCTACCAGGGAAGTTACAGTGCTACAATAAAAAATGCAATTCCTGTTAACTCATGCATAAAATGTTAATCCCATAAACCAAACATTTCACTCAGCAAACCCAAACTTATCACAATTGATCATAAATTGGTCATATCATCCTCAATTCGGTAAGCTCCGAAGGATTTACCTCTCACAAATTGGAAGGCTAATTCCTGCGCAACCAAATTTTCATACCCTTTACAAAAGTGAGCAGTGCTCACCCGAGCATGAATTATTTTCGCAACTTTTGGTGTCATATGAAAGTTGAGTATATGAGCTTTCCATACATATATAACTTTTCCCCCTAGAATCATATCTTTGTTATTTGGCAGCCATTTCAAAAGTGTATAGTTTTTTTCGGGACACACTGTATTAAGAGGCTATGCTGAATGTGTACATGGTCTAGAGTCCCTTGTAGGCTCAGTACTTGATAAGCTGGTCCTAACTCATTTGAGAGAGCTAGATACTGACAGTGCTAGGATATGCTCAAGACTTTATGGAATTGTGTTGAACTGTCACAGAGTCTGTGCCTGCACACCTGCAAGGCATCACCGAAGGCAATAGCAGCCTTGTTAAAATCAGGAATATGTATGTATGCCCTATTGGCACTAGAAATAATAAGACCATAACTACAATGGCAGGAGAACCCTTTTAGCAAGCATCAAAGGAATCGCTAGGAACTGCAGAAGCGTTCCTGGAAACTCGGGTCCGGAGAGGGATGGTGAAGTGTAATTTTATGCGTGGGTAACTTGCAATCTTTCCTCATGCACTGTGTCTCCATCTGTCTCAGCTGGGAGTCATAATTTATGTGACATGAATAACCCCGCGGCTATTTTCTTTTATTGTATTACCCAGGCATCTGCTCCTTTCTCTCTCTCTTTCTTTCCTTCTCTCTCTCTCTCTCTCTTTCTCTCTCTCTGATTCACAAAACCCATCTCGTATCTTCCTGACCCCCCTCTCTCTCTGTTTTTTAATTCTTCCACCCTCCCTGTATCCCTCTGATCTCCCTGCTCAGGCTCCCCCTCTCCCTGATGCTCTCATCCTCCCTTCCATCATCCCCACCTCCCTACTCCCCCCCCCCCCCTTTCTCTCTCCCTCTTTCTCTCTCTCTCATGATCTTAGATTCCTCTATCTCTCATTTACTCTTCATTGTCTATATTATTATGTCTTTCACTTTCCCTATGCTATTCATCTCCACCTCCTCCTAACAAGATTGTGGTTCCTACCAATACAATATACACCCATATCAATAGCTTTCCTTTTTATGTCTTTTATCTGGCCCATATTTCATATCAGCTGACGTAGATTTCATGTACATGCACATTTCTATGGTGTAGGCAAATTGATTTATAATTGTCAATATCAAGCTATTTAGAAGTGTCTACCACATCATTTGGGTGATTCTTCCCTTTAAGCCATGTTCTGCACCAGCGATCACCCTGTAAGGAATACTGGCTGACAGAAGAGCATAGGAGAGCCATTTATCAAGCCCGATATGAATTTTTGATTAGCTTTTGCCTCACATCCCCCGCTTTCTTACACCACCGAGAGGTAATGTTCACACTTTGTCTTATTCCAAACGTCGTCATCTTAAAAACAACCTTTAGAGCACCTTCCCATCTACAATTTAAGCTATCTACAAGTATGAGCTTACATAAATTCAGATTACCAAACGTGAGTGATTAAATATATGATATTGTGATCATCTCAACGATTTCTTCTTATTCAAACCGCTTCATCTTAAAAAACTTACAGAGCACTTTCCCATCTGCAATTCAAGCTTTGTGAAAGTATGAAATAACAAGAATTCAGATTCATGTGTTTGCACAAGAGTGATTATGACAATGTGAAGATCTCATTATATTTGATCACCATCGATCAAGCCAAGGAAAATTGTAAGGACCTGAACAGTTTCTCGCCCTTGCCTTTTTTTGTTTATCTTCCACCCACCACCTTTTCAGTCATTTGATTTGTTCGTGTTCTGACACAGAATGAAATCTAGGAATTGAGGTCACAAAAATCATTCACAGGCATATATAATATCACTTTAGGCTGGTTTGAGCCTCAATGGTGTAGTTGCTAAAGAAATTTATACACAACATTTGTCAAATAATACGAAACCCCCTCCTCGATCCTCCTCGTCATAGAAAATTCTAGACAAGAAACTAACAATCAAATTCACTTTGCCTAAAGACCCAATTTAGCTTGACATCTTATTTTTCCGTTTGCTGTCTGAGAAGTCAACATCCTTCGCAAGTAATATCAAGGGAGCAATAAGAGAGTGAATGTTTGGAGTGAATGACCTCACTTAAATAGACAGATTACATAAGTTTACACAAACTAATCTAAGGTCTAATGCTGGATTAAAGATACAAATTGTCTTTTGTTGTTGGCAGACAGACAATCCAGAATTAGAAGCATTAGCTGACTCATACCCACAACAGAGCCTAAACTATACATATTAAATCTCTGATGAGACAGATCAACGGGCCTACCTGTATTATTGTTATAAGCCTGTATATATAAGCCCATCACCTGTTGAGAACCTAATATAGTCTGTTCAGGGCCGGAAGGGCGTGAACTCTGTGTTAACATTATATGACTTAATGCCCTTTTGGCTCTAAACAGACGATATCCTCTGTTAAATCTGAGATGCACAGCACTACGTGTTATCAGTGTCTGTGCTATGGTGTAACATTGAAGCCCTAAAAAATTGCGCTTCAAAATGATCCAAGAAGTGCCTCAAAAAAGTAAAAATCTTGGAGTGACCAGTTTTACCATACTTGTTTCTCCTAATAACTGTAGAGTTATGAAAACCATTCAGAAAACGCAAAATTTGGTCTTGATTTCCAATCATAAATATCTTGATAATCAGACAGGCGATCGGCTTGTAAAAGTCATGGGGTTCCTGACTGACCTAAAGGTTTCTAATTAATATTGCAGCATGAGCTCAATCCAGGATTTTGTTTCAGAATCTGAGACAAAGTTACAGGATCCCTTGAAAAAGCCAGATAGGCAGGCATTGACTGTTGTGCATGAGATAATGCCCTTCTCGCTCCCACCTGAAACTGTCATCTGGTTAAGTGCCAAAAGGATGTTAACTCTGTGTTGAATGATACAACATACATGTAACGCCCTTCTGGCTCTAAACAGACGATATTACATTTCACTGGGAGAACAAGAAGAGGTACTTAAGTCAAGGTGTGCGCTCATTTTGATATACCTGCATATTGTATTGTATTGTATTCTTGTGCATAATATTTCTTCAACGTGAAAATTCATATTCAGTCAAAGCAGACTGCTTTTCAGTCATGTGTCATATTTAGAAGAACTTGTTTAGCAAAGTGTGAACATAGTTGATGTGCTGCCACACCTGGGGGCATTCACTCATTAGCAGATGAAAAACACTCTCAAGGATGATATGAAAGTGTGAACACATAATTTTGCATCGTGAACGCTGGCTGTTACACATATCATATATCTGGAATTATGTGTGGAGTATGAATAATCAATACAGATATCTTTAATTCATCATTATTGATGTTTATCTTTTTTTTTCTTTTAGTTTAAATGGGTCACATTCATTCATGTAGCAAAACCACAGCTACAAATTGTCAAATGTGTGGTTATGCTGAACCTGTACACTCTGTACACTCTGTACACAAACTGTACACTCCTTAAAAACAAATGCAAACTGCATATAAAACGCGGAGCAGATTATTTGTCTGGAAGTTATGCCCCCAGCAATAATCTTATTAACGAGACAAAATGATAGCATTAAGTAGTAATGTGAACAGGAACGTCACAACTGATGTCAGTTTGAAAAAGAGTCCCTTGGAAGCATGATCATCATCTCAACAAGTCAACAAGAAGCGAAGAACTAAATAACAATGTAAAGAGGGATATTTTGACAAAGGTCAGACCCCATTTGACCCTATTCATGAGATGGGTTGAAATGAAAAGATGTATACAATGATGTGAACACATGCTTTAAGACTGAAATCACCTTTATGAGATGCAATCAATGGATTAGATAGCAAATGTAAACAGGGATGTTTGGAAGGTCAGGCACTGTTTTAACATCTTCATAAGAAAGCTAGAAAATAAGAATCACAATGCATAACATACATTTGGAGATGCCTTACATACAGAAAGACATGGTACCGTTGTTCCGAGAGGTGAATTACTACAAGGACAAGGATATTTTGACAAAATTCAGACACCATTTCATCACTTTGAAGTTTCATGCGATGGGGTGAAACGATTTAAAGAACAATCTGAACAAAGATGCCTTTAAAAATCTATACAGAACTGAACTAGTACTAGCTTAATGAGATGCAGTCAATCAATACAATTACATGTGAAATTGATGTTCTGAAGGTCTGGCAATGTTTCAACATCTTCCTGAGATAAGATAAACAGACTGACAATGTATGAACATGGCTACCTTGATTACAGCAAGAAGAAGAAAAACAGGTCATCAAATGATTAAATGAAAATAGGAACAGGGCGATGTCTTAAAGATGTCTTAAGATGTCTTGAAGAAGGTCAGACACTGTGTAATTATCTCCAGTTCAAGGGTGAAATGGTGAAATAACGATATAAATACAGATGCTGAAGATCAGAGACTTTTCAATCACCGTAATGAGATGCAATCCAAGGATTAAATATCAATGTGAACGAAGTCGAGCTGAAGATGGACAGACACTGGACCATAGGCGTGTCTGCACTATCTCGAGATTGCCAAATATCCAGCTATTTTGAACTATCCCGATCGAAACTATCCAGCTATTTGCGTCTTCATTAGACCGAAGTGGCAAATTAGCTGGATAGTTGGTCGGGATAATATCCCAAGATATCTCGGTCTAGTTTGCAAAATATCCTTCTATTTCCGAACTAGCGGGATAGTTTGCGACCGTCTTCATTAGACCGAAGTACGGAGTCAATTATCCCGATCCCATCATGCACAACGATTTCCGGTTCGCACATGCGATCTATACCGCTCAGCGCTGACCTCGCAACCACTGACCTCGAGTAAACACGGAAAACCGCAAACTAGACCGAGATATCTTGGGATATTATCCCGACCAACTATCCAGCTAATTTGCTACTTCGGTCTAATGAAGACGCAAATAAGCTGGATAGTTTGCGATCGGGATAATTCAAATAGCTGGATATTTGGCAATCTCGAGATAGTGCAGACACGCCTAATGAGGCGCCCGTCCTAGGCCATGACCGTATCCGTATCCTGTTTCATAATGCCAAGAAACCAAACGGCCTTCCATCATTACAGTCTTTACCACAGCATCCTTCTTCCCCTATAGACAATCCCCATTAATCATCACAGACAAACCTAGCCAAACTCCCATATATTACTCGCAAATGAGTGAAATCATGTCACAACATGGGATATGATTGCATGCTCTGCAGAAAGAAATATATGAACATTTGTCAACTGTGATGTTTGTGTATTTGCCTGCATGCATTAATAAATAATATCTCGTTAGAGGTTACACAATCTGTCTGGCATTATGGCATTGTCGCCGAGGAGAATAATATTTGTCAGCATCAACTTGTTTGCTTGCAAATGAAATAACTATTTTTCTTTTTCTGAGCACAAATTATGTTTCAGTTTCATGAACAAACATTTGAACGATGCGATAAATAAGAAAATAGAAAGTAAAAACTCATTTAAAAAAGCATATAGTTTACAGTGTAGGTTTCATATATTGTATGGTAATATGGAATAAAAGAAGCTCATAAAAAGGGTTGGTGAAACTATACCTGTCATTCTGTATGTGTTTATGGTAACCAAAACAATGAACTTAGTTGGTTCAATAGGCTACAAAGTTTCGCTAGAATTTCAAAAGGGCATTGTGACAGTGATAGCCTCATAAATTTATACTGCTACATGCCATGGCTAAACACATTAAATTTTAGTTTCACACACAAAGATGTACATGTCTAATGATCACAATCACGATCCTCTTACAAATTGTAATCTCAAAAATAATATTATTCCCTCACAGAACATGATTATTTGTGGACCCCGCTACCACACTCAAATCAGCACATCCATACACGCATAATTTCAAACGTGATATAATTGGACATGTCCAGTCAAGCGCAATAATATCGAGCCAAGCTGGGGCCCACACACTTACATGAAATGGCTCTTAATCCTCCATCAAATGTTTGCTAACAAAACAAAGTCTGCCAGCCTATGATAAACTTGAAGGAAAAAAATTATATTCGATAGTAACACTCAAGACTAGAAATGTGACAGTGTGTCAACAACGTAAGATGCTGACAAAGACTCAAGAGTTGGAAAACCAGGATTGACATTTTGTCGGAAGCGGTGCTTCGTTCAAGTTTTAGGTTGTTCTCTGTCAGTCTAATAACTTGAGAGAATGTGTCATGCCTGACAACAAACATTTCAAACAAAACAGAAACCAGTAGGCCTTTATCACATCTCAAGACTTGTCTTTAAACATTGGTTAGACGAAGAGCGATGGATCGATGCCAAACATTTACATCCCAGTCTACAGCTTAGACCCACTCCTGGTGGACATGCTGTATTGATTTACAATCCTTTGTAGTTTTGGTTGATTCCTAGGTATACATACACAGCGTAAATGTGTACTTATTTTTTTTTAATAATTTTTTTTAATCCAAATATTGACTGCAGCAAGTACACAGGAAATAGCCAGCATCAAAGCGTGGTATTTTCAAGGTGAACTCAAAGCAATATTGCACCTTTTACCTGTTTCCTTGCCGTAATTTATCTTGACTTTTCTTCATATAATTTCTCTATGGTCAAGACTCAAGAACCAGTCATCCTAAACTGACTTTTGACTTTGATACCCCTGTCACACTGCTAATCCAACTCCAAACTTTCTTCCAATGTTTCCATACCGACCGATTCCTAGCAATTCAGGCCATGTTCTCGCAGGGACAGATTTGTGCTTGGTCTGCTTTTGATCTGTAGCCTGTTTCATAAAACTTGTTATCTATAACCAATGATAAATTTCTAATTTCTATGACAAATTTGCTCTCAGCCAATCAAATGCCACAATTTCAGTAGCTTATAACAGTTATTGTGACTTGTTATTGATAACGAGTTTGTCGTCGGTGTGTCAGGGGCATCAACCTCGTGGAGATGTATGGTGGATTTTCAAGCATGACAAATTGGTTTCAGTAGAACGTCTCCTGCAAGGAGGTTCCACAAACATGAGTTGGCTTCCTGTCTAGCTGGAAAAGAGGTCTAACGGTCAAATTCTGCTCTCAAAGTATATTCAAGACCGACATCAATGGCCTTCGATCCTTCCTCCTCACTACACTCATTAAATTTCTAACCCTCCAATCTTGACACAGTAACTTTCACTCCTTGTAAATAATGTTATAATCACCTGCAGTGGCATAATGGGTTTATGAAAGTAGAGCTAATAGATTGGTTTACTAGCATATTCAAATTTATGGATGTTTTTTTCATGGGGACCTAGTGACGAGGTATTCCATTAACCTGTTATTAGTGAATAAACTACAATACTTGGAATCCGGTTTGCATACATTACTTGTTGCTATGTCAGGCAATCATCGGGTAAGTTTCCAGGTTGTCAAAAACAACCTTTCTTTAAATAGTATGGCTGGAATGCTCCCCAGGGAGTGGAGATTGTGCACACAGTGTGTGCGGGCAAGCACTGAATCCAATGACCGGGGTAATAGTATATTTGTAAAGCGCTTAGAGATATTTGTGATAAGCGCTATATAAAAGCTAAACATTATTATATTAGTATTATTATGCATACATTTGAATATGTTAGTAAACCAGCCAATTAGGCATTTCTTCACCACACATCACATGGGGTTTCGACCACGAAAATTGAAAATATGACGCTTACCTTGAAAACAGTAATATTACTGGTACTCTTATTTTGCATTCCATTCTTTCAACATTCGATGTGCATGAGTAAAAGTGTGCATGGATGAAAAAAGCATGACAATATACTCCAAGATTCACATGAATAATTAAAAATAGTAATATTTATGGACAGGATTTATGTCTCAAATTCTGAACTACTACCCAACTTTTATTAAAAGTAAAACAAATTAATAACTATCCTATTGATATGGTTGATGTGATTCCTCAAATACATCTTCAGATATACGTTTCCTTGCCCATATACCATGGACATATATATTATATACACATGTTCATGAAGGAATGTTTAACAACTACTGTAAAATAATTTACTAATTGTATATATTTTTTATATAAAAAGCTATGTTTTTGCAGCAAAATAACCTTCACAAAATGCAGAATTTAATTCTTTTGATTCATTGATTTTGCGGCACGATCTTTAGCAAAATTCACAAAAGCATATAATTAATGCCTACAGAGCCTACATGCTACAGTAGCATCAGTGCATGTGTTCAATCAGTTCTTTCAATGTTGCTGATGAAAGTGTTTTCAAAACAAAATGTGCAGGCCTAGCTAATCCCTGCAAGATGTACATTGAGAGGTATGTGTGTGTGCGAATCTAATCTGGATGATATGCTATCCACTGCAATAAAACACACCCACGGCAGATGGATGGACCAAGAGACAATAGACGGATATAGGATAGATGAACATGGAATGGAGATAGATAGATAGGATGAATGGGAGGCCTTAAAGAATGATTGGTATGAATGGAATGTTGGGTATGATAGCTGCAGATGCTGATACATCTTCACTATCATATCATCACTCTCATCCCGGCCTCAGCGTGATGGCTAGTCTTTGTTCCAATCGAGAGAACTTCTAAATGCAATGAATGCAGCATTCCAGACTGAGAGGACAATGTTTTTACAAATTTGCACTGGTGATCTACCATTTGCGCCCAAAACATTTACAGCGACAATAATTACTCCATGCTTTTTTTCATAACAGATATAGGGTTAGAGCTTACTGGGTTCGAGAATTATGTAGGCTAGGTTTAGGGTAAAGTTTAGGGTAAGGTTTAGGCTTGGATTGAGGGTTAGGCTTGAGATTGAGTTGAGGGTTAGGTTTAGAGTAAACTATGGGGTGAAATGTAGAGCCAGCTTTAGGGTTAGCTCTTAGGGTCAAGTTTAGGGTCAGGCTCAGAATTAGGTTCAATGACAGGTTCAGGGTTAGGTTTGGAGTTGGGTTTGAAGTTAGGTTTAGAGTTAGGATTAGGGTCAGGGGTTAGGGACTGATAGTTCATATGGTGTTTGGGCCAGAGATGACCTCATCCTTAGGAATGGAATTCTGAGAGCATAATGCAATAAAGCAATTGTTGCCACAGCATGTCTCTGTCCACTCTTTTCATTCGTTCAGCTGTTCTTGATCCTCCGGACCCATTAAAGAGTATAATTAAGTCTTTGGCTCCATCATAAATACAAATTGTAAACATGATGACTGTCCTATCCCTCAAAAAAATCTTTACCAGTACTCTCCTCCCATGATCAAAGCTTCTGCCATCGTTCTCTACCCCTCTACCCTTTCTGCCTGTTAGAAAACATTATTTCCGCGGGTCAAATCGTGACTGAGCTCATGACCAAATGCCTGGATGAAGTAGACTAATCTTTCTATAAATAGAAAGATGGGAGATGGAGACTGCATATAGATTGATAGAACTTTTGATGGACCAATGTCATTGTGGCTGCAGTCCCAGGGAAACTTGGGATAACCCCGGAACGACCACCCTCCTACGATAGACTCCAGTTGTGTCTCCATGCTAGTTCCTGGAGACTCCCCCCCCCCCCCCCCTCCCCATCCCCCTCCCCCTCTATCTCTCTCTTCATCTCTGTCTCTCTCTCTCTCTCTCTCTCTCTCTCTCTCTCTCTTTCTCTCTCTATCTATCTTTATTTATCTCTTGCTGTGACCTCAATATACTGGACCCTGCCACACATACCACAGAAACCCAAACACAACATCTCGAGGTGAAAAACCTTACGAACATGAACGTCAACTGTGACATGACAGCCACAAAAATCTCAACACAGGTGACTCAGGCGAGGTGAGCTTCAAATTCCCTGAGGGAATTCTATTCCTTTGTGACCTAGAAAACACAGTGCTTGCCTCTCTTATATTAAATCATCAGTCTGTAGCTATACAAAAAGCAATACAAATTTAATATCTGTAAGGTGTGAGTGAATGCTGTAACACGCTACTTCATTGCATCTTGCACTGTACAACATAGGCCTAAGGCTTAATCAAAGGTCCATTTCTTCACAAGAAATCATCTGTAATCAGTATTACTTTTTTTGTATTAAAAAAAAATTATATAATATTGTTGAGAAATTGCTAACTAAAATTGTACATCAAAGCCAGCCATGAAGACGACCCTGGACTTGCATGAAATTGGAATAAAGAAAAAAAAAGTTTTGAAGTTCACACTCCAATCATCATCTTGATTCCTCCCTTGTGAATTAAGAGGCCA
Source organism: Strongylocentrotus droebachiensis (assembly GCA_035222895.1). NCBI lineage: Eukaryota > Metazoa > Echinodermata > Echinoidea > Camarodonta > Strongylocentrotidae > Strongylocentrotus > Strongylocentrotus droebachiensis. The sequence continues at coordinate 237,232 of JAVYIG010000892.1, forward strand.
AATGATTTGACAATCTGTGTGACAGCTACAGGCCAGGCCTACATTCTCAAACATTAGAGATCTTCTTTGCGTCTCTGAAGATCAAGTCCTACATCTGTCAAGCCAGCCACAAGAATGGGATCAGTATAAAGATAGCATGTACATCTAGCAGACCCAAGGATTTTTATTCATTTCACAGCTTAGCATATAAGCAGGGCACCACCACCTACATACATGTAGGATTATTAAAACAAGATTCATAACCCATAATTCAAATAAAATGAGGCAGGCAGATAAACGTATAGGTCCCTGCTCGGCTTCACTAGGCTTCACACTACAACACCTCTCTGATTTCCGGGGGCGGCAAATGCAAAAATGATAAGCTTTAAATCCTTCCACGACTTGTGACCTTTTATTTGATGCAAATATGAATATTTTGTCAAGAGAAAGAATAACAAGAAAATTTGAGAGAGGGATTGTTGAGATACATTTCAAATTCCAGGGTTCTTATTATATCAAACTTTCATGCGTCCTCCTTTCTTCAAAGGTTGGACTTGATAAAAGCTAGGTAATGCCATGGGAGAGGGAGGACAAGCCATGAATATGTATAGATATAATGAAATAGTCAATCAGAATGAATTGTGTGTGATGGTCACCAAAAACAATTTTTGACGTATGAAAGAATTTGTGATTGCTTGGAATAACAGATTGCAAAGTCTCTCTGTTTTAGAGTTATGTGACTAGTCAGAATAGCAACAAGGATTATTTGGCAATTTTCAACATTTCAAAACGATATCCAACAGCCCCTTATGCTATTTTATAGTGCAGTACAACCCCCCCCCCCCCCCCCCTGGTTCTGGGGAAATACACATCATATCCATATAAATAATTTATTGGATAAATGAATAACTCAAACAAAATTTTCTAGTGTGAAATGGCCCACTGATCAGCAATAAGAAAATCCTCAAAAATATGATTTCATGTACATGTAAATGTCTCAAACAAAATTTTCTAGAAGAAGATCCTCACAGATATTGATTTCATGTACATGTATAACTCAGCTCTTAGAGAGTTCGGTGGTAAGCGCTTTATAAGCACCGCTGGTATTGTATTATTATAATCATTATTATTATTACTAAACAAAATTTTCTAGTGTGAAAGGGCCCACTAATCAGCTGAGGAAGGTGAGGAAAGCTTCATCCCATCATTCCAGCCATGCAGCCAGGCTAATGGCCATCGGACAGCTGATGGGCTGATACCCTCCTCTTATCAACAAAGCATCCTCGTGATGGGTTAAATGCTTCAATGAGAATACCACATGATCTGTCTAAATACCAGACATATGACCCAACCAGTCCTGGCTGCCACACCTAGTATAGTAGTCTATGCGAACGGGGTCCTACACTGAGGCGGCTGAGCATCCATGGTTTTGTCAATTGTAAATATGGTCCTATAAGCCCAGAGTCCAGGATTTTGTTGTGCAATGTCATATGCCAAACATATGTTTAAATTGTTAAAATGCTAAATAGTCTGAAGACACCAGGAGGTGCAATTCCAATGGCTATATTTTTTTATCTATTTATTATAATCTTAAATTTCATTTTTTATGATTTCATTGCCATGACACATCTCAATTTGTTTTCACAGATGTCAGGTAAAAATGTACACAGTCCATATATGGGCTCATTAGCAATGGCTTATCACAATTTAAATTTGTTTTGGCGATTAAAATACCTGGTGCTCAAAATGGATGATAAATTATCATTAAGATCATTAGGATATTGTTGTCAAAACATTCAAATGGTCCTGTGTCATTTGATTTGAAAATACTGCAACACAGACAACAATGACCTGATTTAGTTTTTATCTATCTTTTTTTTTAGCAAGTTGAATTTCTAACAATTTACTGAACGAAAACAAAATGAAGAGATTTCAAAACAACTGGAAAGAGGAAAACACATTCCTCAGTATTTCAGCGCTGACCTGCATACATGTATATCATAGAGAAAGTTGCAACAGGTAGGCCTGAATGAAATTGTCTCCATAAAAGTAATTGAAGTGTGGATTCTAAAGGTATCTCAATTGTTGTATCCATGTCTAAAGTGAAACTAATCTGTTTAACCCATTGCCTATGAGAACTGGGTGGCTCTGTATTAACTCTATGGGAATGAGAGAATTCAGTAGCCAATGGGTTGATAACATTTTCTGCGTGAAAGTATTTGGCTCATGACCTACATCTGTGGAACAAACTTGGGATATTCTGAGAATCCAAAGATTTCCCCCCTCCTCTTGACAGGTCAATCATTTCAGACTATTTCCGAGTCCTGCATTCTTACTGCTTCTTCCTGTGCTCTCCATCTCTGAATGATTGGTCACTCATTCAAGACCATCAGTCTGTCCTAATTTTTTCCTGATGACCAACTAATGCCTGGTCAATAGCACAAGCATATCAGTTATTCCTATTCCTTCCTAGGCTCTCCCTCTCCTTCTTTAATAGTTGCCATTAACTAAATTAACTAAAGGCCAATTCTAGTTCCGTTTTTTTTTTCTTGTGTTCTCCTTTTGCTAATGGGTGGTCAATCACTCAAGACCACCATTCTGTCCTATATCTTCCCAATGACCGACTAATGCCTGGTCAATAACACAAGATCACTTATTCCTATTTATTCCTATGCTCTCCCTCTCTTTCTTTAATAGTTGCCAATAACTAAAGATGAATTCTCGTTCCTCTGTTTTCTTGTGTCCTACTTTTGCTAATGAGTGTTCAATCACTCAAGACCATCAGTCTGTCTTATATCTTCCCAATGACCACCTAATGAATGGTCGATAACATAAGATCCCTTAGTCCGATTTCTTCCTATGCTCTCTCTCTCTCCCCTTCTTAATTACCATTAACTGTAGACTAATTCTAGTTCTCTGTTTTTCTTGAGCCCTCCCTTTCTTTACAACTGGTCAAGACCCTATCTCTCCTCACACCCTGCCAAAAAGAAGGGTGGGGCAAAAAACAGCGCAAATGTCTAATGAATGGTCAATAACTCAAGACTAACTCTTCTCAATGACCCACTTTAATAAGAGTACCTTCAGAGTCTTCTGCAAGGTAAAGATGGAACCTAAACAGCTGATGCTCTGCCAGACAGGTACCCCACTCTGTCAAACAATAGGACCACGGAGTGCAAAAGTTCAAAGGGTAATACCGTTTCATCTTCAGACTTCATTTCATACACGTGAGCAAGGATGACAACAGGAAGAGGACCAAATACAAAACCGTTTCAACTTACGGCCTCTAGCGAAAAGCCAGATTGAATGGACTGAATCAAGAGCATTAGCATGACCGTTGAGAATAAAAAGGAGTTAAGACTCTTCATTGAAAGATCAAAACACGATGAAGCAGAAACAAACTGCTGTGTCTGCTTATTTTAGCAAAATGTTTACAAAACTGTGTGTTTTCGGTTTCCGACCCACTAACCATGTGGAACAAATACTTGGGGGGTTCTTATCTATTCTGATCCCATATCATCGGTAATTATCCGGGGATTTATGTGTTGTGACTAATACCTGTCCCTATGATCCATAACGATATTATTATTCACACCTGAGAACTGCAGGATAATGAAAGACATTAATCTCTATTCTTTCTTTTTTTTTCAAGGGTCTTTTTCCAATTTAAACTTATTTTTATACATTACGTCTTCATATTCTCCACTAATAATCTCCACTAACGATCTCGACTAATGATTATACTTTTCTTGGAAGTATTTTCCCCCAGGAATCAGCACATGCAGGTAATGTCTGTGCATATTTGAATCAAGACAGGGTTGTCTTATAGTAGACCTCGTACTTAACGGCATCTTTTTAAAGGCAAAGATTCAACATTGTTTCTTGAACCACTTTAACAGTTTTAATACTGTCCTTGCGATTGCCATTTAATCATTGTTCTTCAGCCTCGAGTTCTTCTGTTAAGACCCTCAATATTCAAATACCCAAGCATATATCTCCTTGGATTGATGACCTACCTTTTCTTGCTTTCTTCTGAAGTCTGATGGTATCTGAGGACTTCTTCTTGATATCCTGTCTGGCTTTCTTGTACTCTGAAGAAGATAAGAAAGAAAAAAGAGAAAGTCATAAATTTACGTCAGAAATCACAGATACTGTGGGTTTGGACAGGTGGTAGAGGAAATTCAAGTGACAGGGAATATCACTGATAACATATCAAAATGTTTCATTTCTCAAAGCAATTGCTGTATTTTCATTTTGTGTCCGAAACGCTTTGAAACAAAAATCTCTCAATAAACTTGAAATTGGACTTGAAACTACAGAATTTTAACACAATATGCACATTTTATTCATTTGCACATCATGGGATTGAGCAAACATTGGGGGTGGGGTATCTAAACATCAAAGTCTTAAAGAGTAATTTAACACATCATTTTTTTCCTTCAAAACACATGTAAAGCAATGAGAATGTCAGGTTTTGTTTCACAGTAAATTTCAGGTCTATCATTATTTTTGTCAGCAGATATCACAAAGTATACACAAGCTTCGAAAGAATTTACTAAGTCGTCATCATGATGATTGCGACATGCTATTAATAAATGCTTGTATTATTCATGACGCATCTGGATAATGATGACCGATGCATATGGGGGCCCTTAATTAGTCTACTTTGGACATCTTGCTCTGCATAATAGTCCACTCTAAGATGTAGCCTATGTACATGTATGTTTAATCTGGATGTCTGTCCACGTTCGTAGGACATAAATCTCTCTCTCTCCATAATGACAGCTCTGGCCCTTCTGCTTGGTCGATGACGCACCGTGCATCATATGCGAAAGTCATTACACGCTTCTCAATCTCTAATGCACGTTTTTCTCGGAGGAGGGCGGGCAGGTTCAGAGGACTTAAAATAGGACCGATACCAGACGCCAGCTGGCGCGGGCTGCGTTTGTCGCCCCACAGCCAGGTCCACGGTTGAAGGTCCGTCACAGACGAGGGGTCACATGATCATCATAAAATTGAGACCCTTGACAGCTGAGGATAGAGATACATATGTCACATCCCCACTTAAGATGAGGCACGCCTATCACTTGGGATATTTCCGCTCTCGTGTGATACTGTCAAGATAATGGAACTACGAGCCTGGGAGGGGGGGGGGGGAGACTGTTTAACCCCAGCTGATCGTCCCTAAGACCAAAGAGATACTACTTGCTAAGACAGAGTTGTCATGTCTAATGGATATTTCATCCAACTCTATGGATCAGAAAATTCTTCTTCCAATAATGTACATTTGCCATTCCACACCCGGGAGACAAATAGGAACATTGTGTAATGTTCACAGTGAGTGATATTACAAAATTCCCATATGATGAATATTCTGTAAGAAAATTTCAAAGGGAGTGAAGATGGGACAGGTTCACACTTAAAAATGCTTAATTTTAATTCATGAAAGTACTGTCATTATCAGTCTTATCACATTACATCTTGTCCATTTCTTGACATCTACATGTAGTGGCTAGGATTTTTTCAAACATTTTATTATCTACCAAGTATGCAAAATCAGTCACTACAATCTAATTACTAAAGGACATCAAAGAAAAGTTTATTATTCAAGATAACTTCTACATTGGCCAGAAAAAGATGGTCTCATGGGAGAAAGCTAGGAAGCGAGAGTCCCTCATACCAGAAGGATGAGTAAGAAAAGAGCCAGAGCAACGCGCAATACCTTGCTTAAACCTGCTCCATCACTCTTGTCTTACCAACCCTCTCTAACTGTGTAATTCAAGTTGGCATTGCAGGCATACGTTTAGACAGATGTCGGTTAGAGAGGAGATAGAGTTTCTCTCATCTATATTGCTCCTCTAGTGGTTATGTCCAGACCCATTAGGGTGACTCAGGAGAGGCCCGGCCCCACAGAGGACATTGGCAAATCTTTGAGAGATATTAAAAGCTTTAATAGTCAAGCTTACAAGAAGGGGGGGGGGGGTCATGGTGATTTTGCCCCCCCCCCCCCCCCCCACCCCACCCCACCCCACCCCTCACCATTGAAATAGTCCTCCAGGTTGCAATTCAGATAACCCAAAATGTCTTTCTTTAGCCCTGCGATGATTTCTCTTTAGGACATACAAGTATTTTGTTTAATATTACAAAACTGAACAGAGCCCGAGAGGGAGAAAATAGGTGTTGTAATACAGCCCTCATACCCCCCCCCCCTTGATAAAATGCTCACTTTTTCTTGTGTATGAAAAACTTTTTCTTGTTGAAAATTTAGGGAATGCCCCATGTAAATATCGCGGCTGTTACTTAAATCAGCAACAGCTGCATGTTTATCATTACATCAATCTTTATAATAAATGTATATTAAGGGCCAATAATAAATATTCCACAAAACCGGGTTCAAAAATTGCCTTGAAGATGCTTTGTACAGGTCTAGGACTCAAAAGTAGAGGAGACTAACAAACTGGAATCATATTGCACTACCCATCAAATTAACACGTCAAGTGTTAGATATAAGTAGGGGTGTGGGTTATAATGGATGCACTTCACAGTACTTCCACTTGGCAGATACTGTTGGTGAATTAAAATGAAGTTAATATTTCACTTGAGAGGGGGGGGGGAGGGGGGGAGGGGGGGGAGGGGGGGGGGGAGGTTGTGGGGCTCTGATGCAAAACAATATCTCACAAAATAACGATGGTAATAAATGAATGCTCTTATCCTGAGAGAGCTGTGCCTGTCTGCTTCTATCCTCAATCTTTGGTTAGCAATGTAGAGTAGTTAACCCAATAGCAACTAAACCGCCCGAAACCGCCCCTCCTTTTACTCACTGAACCGCCCGAAACCGCCCGTCCGTTTTCGTCCGTTTTCAACGCGCTATAGTATCCGTTCTAGGGTCTACCGTTTAATGTTATGCGTGCGTAATCCTTACGATGTCTACAGTAGGATTCAGCATCGAAAAATAGCGCAGGTTTCATATTCTTCAGAAAAATGTCAAAAAGAGAGAAATATTGCAAATTCTTCCAGTGAGTAATAGGCAATATTTACAAAATTTCTAGTTGCTAATGGGTTAAGAAATAACTTATCCAATATTCATTAATGTTAGATGCTTACTATATGCCTCTTTTTTCTTTCTTTTATTTGTGTTCACTCAACATTGCAAATTGATAAAGATTTTTTTTTTTGTAATTTCTCTCTCTCTGTATTTTTCAGGTAAAGCCCCAGTCCCATATAAAGCCGGACCAGCACGGACGAGCACGGACCACTCCGGACCATCCCGGACCATGGTCTGGGGTGATCCGGGATGATTTGTTCAAAAAATCGCAACCGCCGACCGTCTCCCCGGACCCAACACGGTACCACTACGGACCGCCCCGGACCGTCCGGGCATAGCCCCGGCAGCAGTACAGATCATTCCAGACCCAGCACGGAGCCGCCACGGACCGTCCCGGACCACCCCGGTGCCACCCCGGTACCAACACGGATCGCCCCGGCAGAGCCCCGGATCATCCGTGTAGCCACCGTGCTGGGTCTGGGGTCATCCGTAGGGGCGCCGGGGTGATCCGGGGTCAATAACTCACTCCCGGACTGCCACGGATCAACATGGACCGCCCCGGCGCCACTACGGATGACCCCGGACCCAGCACGGTGGCTGCACGGATCACCCCGGATCAAACTATTGTCCCGGACCGTCCCGGACCACCCCGGCAGTTTTTGACCGTCAAAAACATCCGGGGTCGACTCCCGGACCGCCCAGGACCATCCAGGACCACCCCGGTGCCAACACGGTGTCAACACGGACCGAATCCCGGATCACCCCGGATGGGGTCCGGGATGGTCCGGGACGGTCCGGGACGTATATGGGACTGTAGCTTTAACACATTGCCACATATCAGACCTACAAAGGATATACCTATTTCCATCCAGTTTTACAATTTGCCATCAATCCTCTTGTATGAGGACTTTCCAAAAAATTAACCACCATTATAAAAAACCTTCCCCTCTTTAGATTGTTTTGACCAAAAGATTAAAAAAGAATCACACTGTATTCCTCTGTATTTAAGAAGTTTGCAATAACTACACTTCAGTCCCCAACACCTACTAAACACAGATGGACATGAATTGTGTTGCTCAACGGCCCAACCTCTCCAAAATATTTTATTTACATAAAGAAGCTCAAGTTAATATTTATATTAGTTTTGTTCCTACTGTGTGAAAATGAACTAGAATCTTACACAGCTTTTCAATACTGTTTTGTCAAATGGAATAAGGATTTGTTGAGTGAAACATCTTGCAAAGAAATAGTCTTGCATTTTCAAAGCATCTGCTAATAGTCTGAAGGCCTTTAATTGATATGATTTTACAATTAATGAGCTAACACACTTCTCATGCTCAGCTGACTATATACATGTAGATGGTAACAAATCTTCTGAAGGCCTGTATCTGAGAAAAACTCATTTTCTCGAAAGAAATGTATTCCATTTCAAATCAATGATCATGGATGTTGAAATCCACAGCATTGAGTGAGAGAACATCAGGCGAGTCTTTTGCATCATCAGAAGACTCGACATATATGCCGCCATCAAAACGTACACTCGAGCCATCAGTCTGCATTTTTACGCCTGCCATCTTATATTCCACCCATGTGCTCCAGCAGCCTGTCTATAAACACCTTCCCCTCCCACTCGGCCATCCAATCCATCGTACACACCACGCAGCATATGGGATGCCCTAATCAAAACAGATCCCTACCACCTCCGAGGATTCCCCCTAATTTATACCCCATTCACATCAGAGGAAAGTTATACAAAACTCACATACATAGAGAGAAGCGTATCATAACGAATTACCATAGAATGAAAGGGGTAATCAATGTATGTACATAGGTTTACAAAGTATTGTATTCAAGAAACAAGAAGCTAGTTTTGACAAGGTAACCTAAGGGTCTATAATTATGTCTGATGTCAGCTTATGTCATACTATTGCTCTATAAACAAAACAAAAAACATGCATTCTTGATAAGCCCTTCCCGATTATACAATTCCTGTATGTACAATATGACCTTAACAAGAAAAGTAGAACAAATCGTTTTTCAAGTTTCTGTACCCAAAAAATGCTCAAAATAACTAAAAACAGATGCACTGCTTTTGCCATTTTTCTTAAAAATGTTCAGATTAGAAAGAAAAAAGGTAATTTCTTATAGTGTAAGCCAGCAGTAAATGGTTTTCAAATAGGTACACAATAAATTGTAATAGTCTAAATGGGGCAATTGATATCATTCTCCATTGAGCAGCATCCCTCTCTCCCAAGAGACGAGAGACATTTGGTAAGGAGTAGAATGTTGGGGAGGAGTGAGTATGACACGTGGTATCACTCCATAATTGGCAATTTCAATTCGAGTTAGAAATGACACAAAGCCCTGCAAAATTGATGCAATCCCTGCATAAATATACACTGTCGATTACCGAAATTGACAAGGTATACATTCTTCTTCTTGCGGATCTTGTCACTGGCAATGTTTTCTTTGTGTTTTGTAGTGCAACTGTTTATGTTATGTGTTTATTCCCGAGGCTTTTTAGGGCATTTTCCAATAATAAAGTTAAAATCCGGTTAATTTCATTTGGGGGGGGGGGGAAACTCTTACTTTTATTTGGAAGAAAGAATGAAATATTTTTTTCTTGTCTCCTCATGGAAAGTTATAGTTCATTTGACTGTGGATCACAAGGTCCGCGGTTGGAGTCCCGCCGCGGCAGTAATATCCTTTGGCAAGGCATTAATCTACATTTGCCACAACACTCAATGTGTGGTAAATGGGTACCTGGTAGGATTAATCCTTGAAAAAACGCACTGCGCACTGATAACGACTACCGGAGCCAAAGCTAGGGTAATAATTTCCAAAGCTCTTTGGAAGCGCATAGAGATGTTATTTCATGATGAATTATTTGCTATACAAGAACTGAATAATATTATTATTATTATTACAAACCTTTGGCATGATCCTTGTCGAGTTGAACTGTATTCTTCTTCCATTCCTCCGTCTTCTCTTGTAGAGGGACCACCAAATATTCCGTTATTGAACTAAACAGATAAGAAAAGAAAGAAAGAAAAAACAAAGAACACATAAGAATGCATCATCAATTGAAAAACTGTGATCTGTATATCATAATAAGTGAATACCATTTATTGTTTTCATCAGCTGGCTTGCGTGTGGTTCTGTTGCACTTTCAATGATAAATGACCGGCCTTGGTCTCTATCTTCTTATCTGAAAAACACCACTCCATGCTTGTCCATTTCAAGGGGTCATCCACAAATCATTTGACCACAACAACAAACGGATAGGAACTGTCCGAAAATAGAACCCATCTTCTGCGTTGAGAGCTAGTAGGCATTAACTCATATACCTTTGAGGTAACACTCAGCAAATGCACTTCCGGCACCAAAAAGATGATATCATCTGTTTGGTGGCAAGAAGGTGTTAACTCAAAATATTTTAACAAAGAGTCAATGCCCTTTCGGCTCCACAAGGACGATTATCATCTGTTTGAAGGTAGAAAGGCATTAACTCATATACTCTAACACAGAGTCAGCACCCTTCTGGCTCCAAAAACAGATGATATTGACCCGAGATGGGTTGGTGGCACTTTGAGAGGGAGATACTAAATTGGCTTTGATGACAGACACTGGATGCTTAACTCTCCATGACCTTTCGAGGTCGAGGGATGGCATCCCTTGATTAATTAACTGTTGCATGGCAACTAATTGCCGGAGAGCCGTCTCCGACACGGCGGCGGCTGCGGTTCATCCGCCCGCTGGAGGAAACACAATCTAATAGCTGTCAAATATTGATACCAGGTAGGACCATGGGGTGTGTGTTCACATTCTGATTTATGATGGCTGGGGCAGGTGAGAGATGCTCTAATGGAAGTTTTTCTTTTTTAATCTTATCTTTTATGGAGATGGAATCGAGTCAAAATACCTGGAAAGTGTCCTAATTGATTTATCATTTTCTGTGATTCACGGAATGATCATAAAAGAATAAACATATTAAATGCCATAATCTAATGGAATTATAGAAGTCCTGTATTCAAATTACCCCTTAACTTCTTTTATTGCGAGTTCACTTTTATAAATACATCCACATTTTAATTAACACCTTTCATCTTCAACTGATCTTTCTGTCACAGTAAAAGTATATTCCAATAAAACCCCACAAATAACATGTAAGGTGTATTAAAGGACACCTTTAAACCCTCTGTTAAGAGCTAGAAAAGCATTAATCTTATGTAAAGCCATAAGGTTAATGCCCTTTGGGCTCTCAGAAGACAAAATTATGCAACCAATTTCCTCCATCTGATAAATGAATCTGACATTAAATGCTAAAATCATAACCTCAATTATTCTTTCTGAACAGACTTTACAGCTAAGGGATAGTGTAAACACAGCCATTTTTAATCAGAGAGAGGAACGTGTTGATGTCCCCTTTGAAGGACAGGGGAAGATCACTCTCACACAAAAAACACGATCTTTGAGTTCATGTTTGGGGTCTGTCAAACTCAATAGAAGGATGCATGGATGTAACCTTTCAAGGAAAGCTAGTGTCCCAGGTTCGTAACTTACACAAAGTCAATTCAATTAGCGCATAACTGTATCTTGTTTAACCTCCCCCGCTTTCCCTGATTGTCAAAGCACACACTACAAATTACATGAATGGTGCCTAGTTTGATTATATATCAGAAGATGTGGCATTGCATGGCTTCCATTAAAATTCTATCCCGGACCTGGGAATCACTACATCCATCTAAGGTTACTTGTGAAAATGTGAACACAGTCTTCTAAAACGGTAAACTGACCATAGTGCCCAATTTAGCCTTATTAGATCAAAAGGTAGCAATGTTCACACCTGTATGGCTCAAGCATGCATAATTCAAGCTCGACTTAAGTCAACAAAATTGGGAGGTTTTTAAAGTGCTTGACCTGAACATAGCATGGCAGATTGAATTAAGATTTTGGTATATCTCGTACAAATAATTTCAGTTTGTCCTTGATTTTTTGTTAACTGTCCCTTTAAGTCTCCTCCTGGGTAGGGAAATTTATAAGTCAATGTATTTGATTGATTTGTAAAACATACAGTAAGAGAACTGTCCCTTTAAGTCCCTCAAGTTGACAAAATTGGGAGGGTTTTCAATCGGCCGAGATAAAGACAGCCTGGCAGTTATAAGATCATGGTATACATTGTAAATTGCGCGAGCTTGAGATCTAGGCCTATATTTTTGTGGACTGTAACTTTAAATTTCATAGTCGTTATGTTCTATTGATTTGTTTAAAAAGGTGCAATGCATTATGTGGACTCTCTGGCTGATAAAACCAGTAGGGCTTAAAGTGGACCAGTTGAACACAGCCTGGCAGATTTGATTAAAAGTGTGATTCGTATATTAAACTTGTAAAGGACTTGACCTTGAATTGTGTCTTTCTTATGGACTGTAACCTGAAATTTCATTGGAAGGGATAATTTTTAAGTAATATCAATCATTATGTTCTACTGCTTTGTGTAAAAGCCACCATATGTGGACTCTCCATTTAAGTTGATAAAACCGACCCGGCTTAAAGTGGCCAATGTGAATGCAGCCTTGAAGATTTGATTAAGATCGTGATTGGTATACCTTGTGAAGGACTTGAGCTTGAGTTCTATTGATTTATGTCGAAGGCAGAGTCTGGTCAGGGAGGCTCCGAGTTCCTTTGATGCACCTGTAACAAAAGAAAAACGAAAAGTGGAGAAGGTTAAGATATCGTTGCACAAGAAATTTTGATATCATCTTTTCAATCAATGCAGGTAATACCTAGTAGTAGGTAACATCATCAATTGTTTGACAGGAAATTATATCTCTCACGTTACTTTTCAAATCATTATCTACAATTCAATGATAAAAAGTATAAAGTGTGTACAATTGAATAATATAGCCATTAGTTTATGAGAATGGTTGCAATATATACAGCACCTTTTTCACTGGATACAAAACACTTTGAGGTTTCCAGCCAATCATGATGTGAATAAACATTATTTGATTGTTGTTGACAAAATACATGCACACTACTTTCCTCCTTTTTGTTGCTTGTATTATCCTGATTTACTCGTTTATCACTTGTCTATCTTAGTGCACAGTGACCTACAGCATATTTATGTGAATATTTTGGCAGATGGACATTTTTTAAATTTTTTGTTTACCTTTTGCTTTGAAATATTTCTGATGGTCATATCAATTCTAGTAACAGAGCAAATCATTTTTTGTTCTTACATTTCAATGTAGAAGGATGCAATTCTCTTTTGTGGACCCGTATCCACCTTTCAATGGACAGGACTAAATTGTTATGATAGTCGATACCTGGTATAAGTAGCTTGCACGTAGCAGTGGAATTCTAAACTACATTAGAGAATTCACAACTACACTTCAAATGCTATCTGCCGCTGACTTTCGCTGGGAATAATTGAAGCATGAGTAAGGTTTCACTGTCAAAACCTCTAAGCATCAGAGATGTTTGAAGCTCATGAGAAAGAAGTGGAGAAACACACTGTGATTCCTCTGCTTGCACATAGAAATGGGCAGTACTCAAGCATTCACTAATTCAGTCTTGATTGCAAAAAGCACAGCTACAATGTAAAGCATTAAATGGATGTCTAGGAAACTGACAAGTATATTGCAATTCTATATTTATCCATTAGTTGCAGGAATCAATAACAAAACTGCACTTCTGTCTTCTACTAAAAGCTTTGACTGGTCTGGTAGAAAAAGAGGGATGTGAATGGAGTAAGACTTAATTGGAAAATGGCATTGCAGCTCATCTCTGTAAAGTATGATATTTCTATATTACCATCATAGTTGCAATATATGTGTAAACATATCGCCAAAATGAGTCACTTTGGGAAGGCTTTTAAGTGGAGGAAGCACTTTGGATTCCATTCTTGTGATTATTCTAAGCCAGAATCCCCATTTCTCATGACTTTTAATCTACCCATCCTCGTCTCAGCCTTATACTATGGGCCATACTGTCAAAAATGATTAGTGTGGAATTTCCTTTCCTTTGGAGACAACACCATGTGAACTGAACTCAGTGAAACTAAGGAAAGTGAAGCTTGCAATATGGTTTCTCACAATTATTTTTATCCTTTCAGTTTTTCAGCAAGCTTCATGTACAGTTCTAACCAATGAATGCCTTTTTTTTAAAAACTAGATAAGAAATCAGATATAAAGACATCTTCTTATGAAAATGGTATGTTAAATGATTATGACCTACATTTCCATTTGTATTATTTTATTTTTTTGTAAAAAATAATCAAGTAAAACTCGCTATGTATTATATCTTTGTATTTTCATTTAAATATACCTGTACAAGTAAAGCAGTGATTTTCCAATAAGATTTTGTATAATAACAATGTTACTACAGTATCCTTCAGAATATTTACTTCATTGTTGTTACTTTCATGTGTTCCAAGCATTCTAAAGTAAACATGGAAAGCCATATTCCTGACATAAAATATCTTGAATTGAGACAAATTTGAGGTTACAATAACCTTGTCATGCTAAAACCAACACTGAAATCTATGCTTGCATCATTTCCCTTACTACACATCCCCATGCATTTAATCTGCTGTCAGTCATTGGATCACTAATAACAGTTTCCAAACAAGAGGGCAGTTTGTCTTGCCCCCAGGGCCTGTAACTAACCCACAACACAGACTGTCTACTGTTTATGTCAAGGTCTGGACCTAATAAACGAGTCTGTGATACAGACCCTATTCAACCAAATCAAAGGAAGGAAGAAAAGACCATCGGCACCTGATTAACAAGAACTCTCAAATCATCTAATTATTAGTCTTGCCTTGAAAAAGAAGAAATCCTTTTTTTCAATGTCCTTTACAGGATATAAATATCTTCTCCACACCTTGAGGCTTGTAACTGTAAGGTTTCTCAGCAAATTTGATTTGGGTTTTATTGATTTTCCCCCCCTCCTTTTCTTCGCGACACTGACAAGCTAGAAAGCTTCATGTCGGGCCTCAAAAACCCATCTTTTCAAGCAAATGTGTAGGCTGTGACTATTGGAGGAGTAGGCGCCTTTGAATTTTTTAAACGGATAAATGGCACCATACAAGTGATGTGGATCATCATCATCATTTGATGGTACACGATATGTAGACTCATGCATTTGTAGAACTGAAGGGGCATTCCGGTTTGAACACTGTAGACACTAACAGTTAAGTCATGGTTTATTTCCTGCTTCTCATTTTACAAAATACACAATTATCAACCTTTAAAGTACACTGTGAATCACTTTATAGGTAAGGAAATGTCTGACGAACAATCATGCCAGATACTGTCTATCCTTCTATAGGCTATAAGCTGACATTATTCATTAAATAGAATACATTTACAAACTGATTGGAAGTTACAACGTCCACTATAAAGAGAAGAAAGCAGCTCCAATTAAAAGAAAAGAAAATCATTCACCTTCAAGTGTGACAGTTAACATTATTAAACAGGGAGAGAACCATCCAAAAGGAACTTAAATCTCTCCGACTGTTGAGGCCTGGGCCGATATTCAATTCAGTAAGTAAGAAATTTACTAAGTAAATGGCTAAGTTAAGTAATTTACTTATCTCGTATTCAAATCGCATTTTAGACTTATACTTAAGCAAGACGAAATCTAAGTAAAATACTTACTGATAAGCATTGTGACGTCACACGGTCAATCAAAAGTAATGCGCAATTGATGCATTGCAATAAATGCGCACTGATATAATTGTGCGCAGGTTATAATACTGTGTAAGAAAAACATATACCTGCCAGTCAAGGCCTCCAAATAATTGACTTAAGTCTGGTATGGAGTTGGCTTAGATTTACAGTTAAATACTTAGCCAAAAGTGTGAATTGAATACCAAAATTGGCTAAGTATTTTATCTGAGCCAAATACTAAGTAAAAAGCTTACATTTTGTAGTTAAGTATTGAATTGAATACGGGCCCTGGTGAACAAAGACCCCCACAACTTAGCTTCAAAATAATAATAGAGAAATAAAAAGAGGTTGGTAGGGAGCCCTTATGATAGACTCTCACCTTATATCTTCTAAACAGAAATCCACAGATTCTACGTCCACAAACAACAACAACCGTGAAATTGGGACAGGCGATACCATACACCTCTATGTAAACATCCCATCAAAACAAATTCAGTGTCTGCGAGCAGAGACTATCAAGACTAGACTCCAGGGAACTCCCCAGGACTGACCTGATTGTGACCTTAAATGACCTTTATGAGGTCATTGAAAGTAATATCCTCCTGTATTTTAGGATGACATCTGGGATCCAACTCTTCCCACACCATAGCCCTGGGAGAAATGATTTATAACCCAATACAAACCAGGTAATCCATGCACAAACTCTGCCTCACCAGCAATCCAATGCTGTGTTAATATTTCTACCATGAAAATATTGTTCCATTCAGGTATATATTATAACCATGGAAAATTTGTTTCCAATTCGTAATGTTCATACCACTAATGATTTATATCCCCACACAAACTATAGAAACTCTGCCTCCTGGGAAACCCAGGGCCCTATAACAGCTATAAGCTACCCAAATTATTGCATTTGATTGGCTTAGAGAAATTATCAATGATAATTTTCATAAGACAGGGCTCTGCATTAGGTCAGTATTAATACAGAGATACAATTCCATACATCATTGAATTATGGAGTTTGAAGAGAGTTCCAATCCTCAAAAGAAGGCCTTCACAATATCGCCTAGATAACTAACAACACTCATGAGTAGCAGCGAAACAGGAACAAAAATGGAGCAAATTTCAACAAAGGTACACTCTAAAAATAACTCTTGAAAAGAAAATGGTAAAATTGTCACAATAATCTACATTTCCTATAGTGACTCCCAAAAGGGTTTTTGTTGAATGAAAAGTTTTGTTGGTGTTGGTGGAAGAAGAAAAAAATCTTTCTGTCTTTTGCAATGCTGAGTATACTATGCCCACTGATTAATTTTCGAAACTCATATTGTTTACAAATAAAGAGAGAGAAAAATTGTGTACACTTCACATACAAATTCCGTAAAAAAAAATCTTCTTTTTCCCACGTCTTTCTTCGCAATTTCAGTCTTTCTTTAACTTTCTTATTCTTAGCACGTCAATATTAAAATGTGTATTTCTGCTTTAATGACTAAACATTATGCCTTATAGAAACATGGGTTCCACAATTTTTCCAATAAGCATTACACATAATGCATGCTCAGTGAGTTCCAATATAGCACAGCGGGATAGCAATATCCCTCTTCTTAATTCTCCCACTTTTTCATTCTGTCCTTTCTCAAGCTCTTTCTTCTCTGCCTCTTTTGTCCACTGGTTTCATATGGAAAATGACAGATTTCTACTGACTTTTTTTTTGTGGTGATGATGTATTTTTGGAAACAATCAATGGTCACACATCTGTTTCCCATACATGTATATACTGTATGTAGATGCATTATATTTTCTGGAAGTAAATAACATTAAACAATGTTACGTAGAATCTTAGTTTCCACGCCACGATCACATACAGACAAGGATCACATTAAAATAACTTACACAGCTTTTTATACTACAACAAAAAAAGTTTTAAAAAATAGATTGCTGCAGGAATACTCCAGAACATGGTCGCCTGTTTTTCTTTTCCTTTTTTTATGGTTCATAATACTGTCAGTTTGTTTGTTGGCTCTGTTGCTTAAGGTTGCCAGAATAACCAGCATCTATAATTTCCATCCTGCAATAACAAACAATTTATTAAAAAACTTTGGTTACAAGTACCTCCTGTTTTATGTTCCTCTATCATTCAATGTTCCTTATGTTTTTCTTATATTCCTCTCTTATTCATGTTCCTGTATCCTCCACTCCCTCCTAACCTCTTTCCTGTCACATCTCTACAATCCCAACCTCACTCATAGTTTGACCTTTGACCTCACTGCATTATAAAAGTTGCCAACTTGAGAGTCACAGACTATCCATCTTCTTTTATAAAAGCCACAATAACATGGGCCTAGCTATGACACAAAGCTGTGACGCTATTGTCTGATGTGCCACTACCACTAGCTTTCACATCGACTCCAGCAGTGTATGACATGGCATTTTAACAATCTTCGCACACTCCTTTTCTGATCCTATACAGTGTATATGTATGAAATCTCCAAATATATCTTTGACCTTGATTTAACAAGGTAATGATATTGGTTTCTAAAAAGGAGCGCTGCTATAGACAAGTGTACATGGACATGAATTCAGCTGTTAGCATTGTATCAAATGTGAAGACATTTATAAATAACCCTTGGTATTGATCCTTAGCCATTCTGGAGTCTATCTATAGATGCTCTTTGTTTTGACCGCAAAAACTTCAGTTTAATGATTTTTCAACACACCTTGGGAAAGTTGAAGTAAATTAAGGCAATACATTATATCTACTGCACATCAAGCAAAGGTGACTGACTGGTGAACATATGGTAGCAACACTCCCCAGGGAGTGGAGATGGTGCAGGCAGTGTCTGTGCTGTGAATGAATCATATGAGCTGGGTAATAATAATATCTGTAAAATACTTAGACAGTATTCTGCATTACGCACTTATAAATCCAGATTTATTATCAGTATTATTATATCAGCCACCAATGTAAATCTAAGAAATGGTACACTTTCTTTCAAAAATGATTATTTATAAATTTGTCATCTACTAAGAAATGGTGCAGTTTCTTCAAATAAATGATTTGCCATCTACACTGTATACTCACAAACTGCATGGTTGCCTGATACTGTAGGCCTTCACCCATTTGAACCATCCCATTGATCAAGTTCAGAGAAGCCATAGTATAGCCTCCAGACATATATCCTATTTGTTTTGCTTACAGTATTACCTCCCAAGTCCATTATTACTAGCACTTCCGATGAACTTCCAGCATTGTACTATATGCCTGTCTGATGGAAACCCTCTCAAAATGTTTGCGGTTAATTTCAATAATAGAAAAACTAACCTTTCCATATGGCAAGTTCAATTTGAAGGATTTCATGGCCATTCTCTCGCTTGTCATGCTGGATTGGCGAGCTTAATTTTAAAGCCTCAAGAAAATCTGTTTATCTATATGCTGGGTATGCTTCACTTCTTCTAAGTCAATGAAATGTACCATCTTTTTTAAGATAATCTACAATCGTCATTATCTTGCTTTCATAACTATGATTCTAGTGTGTTCTAACAAAATGTCTTCAAAAGTTGTTTATTTCAATTCAATTCAATTCAAAGTATTTATTTGTTCAATGTATATTCAGAATGGATATTTGTTTCGCTCACTTGACAATAAAGGCTCAGACATTAAAGACAGTGAATGTGTTATCTTTCCGAAGATCTTCCCGCCATGTGAATGCATTGTGTCTCGTCACTGGAGCAAGATATCCTTGTAAACACAAAAGCTATCAACACAATGACGCCATAAAGAGTTCTCATAAGAGTATACTGTCTGTAAAAAGATTTAGGTTGGATTAGTTTATCTATTACAAATCAATTCTGGTTGTACATTTGTGAGCTTTACTTCGATGTAGATATAATTAAAGATATCATCATATTAAGTTTCTATCTCGATATGAATTTTCTGTTCATGATTATATGCAGTATTGATTACAGAAGCTTTTAATTGAACATAGTTTAGGATGGCTATCTTCAATCATTCTAGAATTGATTACAAAATCCAAAGAAGAATACTTATTTTATAATAAAACCAAATATGACACATTCCTTTTTGACATTCAATGTGATGAAGACATGAAATATTTTTTTTTAAAGATTAGACAGGTCAAAATAATTGTAAAATGTAAAATGTAAGGGGTATTTCACCACATGTCTGAACCACGCTGAGGTAATCTGAAATGAAGATCTGAGCTAGATACATGAGAGTGATGAGACCCACCAATATACATCAACTGCTGAGAGCCTGGAGAGCTTTTTAAACATGTATGCTTTCAACATATATTTAATGCTGTTTTAGTATTCGGCTGGCAATATGAATGATTCCAGAGCCATGGAGAGCTGGTTAAACACAGCTAGCAGCAAAAAGAAACCTAATCAAGGGAGATTCTTTGCAAAGTATCAGTCAAATATTCTCAGATCTTAAAATTCTCTGTCAAAGTACGAAAGCATTGGGGGGAAAAAGAGTTAAGTCAATATAGGTCAATTCAAAACCTCAGTAAATGAGCATGACTCATTAAAGGGACTATGTCCCATTTGCAGGCCAAAAAAATGAAAAAGTTAAATTCCAACTGCATTTGAAAGATAATACTAATTTAGAACTTCCCTAAAAAAGGTGGGGCTTGAAAATGTCTTCAAGTGGGAAAATAACGACTATTAGTTGTCAAATCGACTTTAGGGCTATAGAGCCCAAAAGTAATAGTCTTGATTTTCAGACAATTGTACCGAATGGTCATGCGTTTTATGCTGCGCAAAGATTCAATCAGTTTAATCTTGGCCATCACAAGAAGTGGGTTATTGATGTAGACAAATGCTCATGTACCCTTTACAACTCTTTTCATGTATGTTATTACCAAATAAGAAAAAAAGCCAGTCAGTCACTCAATAGTGTCTGACAGTGAAGTCTAGCAAGTAAACGGTTTTCCTTGCATAATTTGAATATGAGGACACTGCTAACGTTTAAATTTCACAGATAGGACATACATGACATATTCATAATTCCTGCAAAGTTCTACAGCATTTGAGGTTGGCTGCAAAAGGGACATAGTACCTTTAAAACATATAAGTTTTTACAGAATAAAAGTAGAATAAAGGATTATTCATGATACGTGGAGGGGGGATAAAGTTGGATGTTGCACTCTCTAGAATTGGGGTCATATTCAATGATTCGAAGATGGTGAAAATACAGCTTGAAAAGCTATACCAGATCCAGGACGAATCCCTGTTTCACAGATACAGTGCTCCACTGCACTTTCGGATGGTCCTTCATCAGCCCTAATTATCTAGTGAAAGTGTCATAGAGCCTTCACTTATCTTTCTAAAATGCCACACCTCAAGTGCATCAAAACTGAACTACCTGCATGTAATCATCTGAATCACCACAACTGAAAGTTAGAAACTTTGCCTGCACTTTGCATAATTTTAATGGCTTGAAAATGGCTGTCGTGAACAATAGGCCTACACAAAACTGTCTTGCTTTGCTTTACATTACAGTTGTTTCATAAAGTCTTAACTTCATACCATTCAGTATCTACATTTATGTTTCCTCTTTGGTATCAGGAATGCAGTCTATTTTTCAATTGAAAAAGCAACCTACAGATGTATGACGTTGTACCACTTATCCTTTAGGCTCCAAATTGAATGTTCTGCATCCGCCTTGGCTAGCTCTTTTTACATTCTTATGTTTAACACAAGTAAATGTTTGAATGTTTTAAGGCATTCCTTGGGAACTGGACACCTAGCCATGACAGGCGAACGGAAGGGAAATAATGGTGATGAAGGGGGAAGTGGGCGAACAAGAGAAGGAGGAACCACTCCATTTGAGGGCACGCTGCCAATTAACCGTACTGCCAATTAGCCCTACTTCCCACTCGCTTGCTTGCTGCCATGTTGGGGGCAGGATGTGCTAAAACAGCAACTGCTCCTCCCAATCCCAATCACATTGTGCGATCCACTTGAGAAAGTCAAAACAAGTGATTGTCCTGAACAACCTGACCCCATTCTCAAGACTTAAACCTCTCATACCCCTCATTTTGTCCCGTTTCTTTTCATGCCATCCGCTAGGGGAGGGGCATACACCCACCAAGCCCCCTTCCTGATAGCTACGCCACTATCAATCATGTCACCGCCCTCTTAACCCTCAGGCAAATCAATCTACAAATGTAACCAAAAGACTTCATCAAATGGAATGGAATTCTACTGCTTGTTTAAACAGTTTTATAAACAGTTTTAAAACATGATTACGCATCCTTCCTTCCTTCTGAATATTTTTTCTTAGTGACCATTGTCCTATTAAAAAGTAAACGTAGCCAGATTAGCATCTTACCACAATAATGACTAGACTTCTGAAACAATTGTTTTTAAATTTTAATAATTAATATCTTTTCCCTTTCTCCCTCACTCTCACTCTTTCTTTCTCTCACTCTCTCTCTCGCTCCCTCCCACTCTTTCTCTCAATATCATATTTCTTCCTACATTATTTTTATATAATATAAATATATATATTTGTTTTCAATATTGATAATTTTCACTTCTGTAATAATAATGAAACTTTAATGAGAATGCTCTACAAAGGAGCTTACAAGAAGGTAAAATATCATTCCAGTATTAGCTGAAGGCCCACAACATGAGAAATTCAAAATTTTCCCACGATGTGAATAAATAGAAACAGTGTTTACCTACATCATACATGTAAACAAGACCAGGATGTAGTACTTGATAAATCCAATGATATCCCTGTCACATCCATGTACATACATGTATATGAAGGAAACCATACATCAATATTCTAAAGAAAGAAATAGTGCCATCATCTACAATTGGATTTATTGCTTTCATACCTTATGACTAAAAATTTCTACCTGTAGTATAGTACCTGGTAATTCTTTGACATAAGTTGAACAATACTATTTTAAATATTATCAGTAAATCATAATCTTCCTGTAGGTTAAAATTTGAAAATGACTATTATGCGCACAAGTCTGAACTCCTGCAATAAAAAGCACATAAATGAAATATAACATCACTCAGGGAAATTCTGAATTTGTTGGTTCATATATTTTGTTACAATGAACGTCAACGCATGCAATATTTGTATAATATTGAATGTGTAGACCTACCACACTCAACATGTACATGTTTTGTTGGTACATCCCACATTTTCATTTGTATTTCAATCTGACGTGCTGGTCAAAATTGGGGAAAAAAGGAAACCTGCCCTCGGTCCGAATCAGGATAAATAGACAATTCCTACAACAAACATTCCCTTGCTATTTGGAGAACAAACATAATGAAGCTGTCAGGATAAATTTTATGTGATAAAGTGCAGGAAATCAAAAGAGAAGTGCACTTGTAAGCTTGCCACACTGGTCTCTTATCAAACGGAAAGATTCAGTGAGACAAGTCCAAAATCAAAACATGGTGATCTTTATAATCAGAGGCACTCTGTAACATTTTGTGACCACATCAATTAATCTTCCTAACTGGTTGAATTTGATATTAATCCCTTGTCAAATTCTAGGAAAGTGGATTTAAAGACTTTACACAGATAAGGTTATTTCTCTAGTGTTATAAGAGTAGAGAAAATGTTAATTTTCCTTTATATTTTTTTACAGAATTCATAAAGTAGTTGCCCTTCTAGAGATAAACAGAGGGTGAAACAATAAGTGGTTTTTTAATTTTAGTCTTCACCTCAGCTAAACAGCTACCGGTATACTGCCGGTAAGTGCAGGCTACACAAAATGTGTGGAAATTTTTCAGCACAATTGCTTCAGCATAATAAGCTATATGGTTACAGTGCTATGGTTAGAGCAAGTCCTTTGCATATCAATGTGAACAGATTAAAGCAACGCTAACTGAACTGAACTCTGGACTCTCAAAGTTTGATTAAAAAAACACAGGTAGCAGGTGGGAATATGTGAATCAAATTTTCTCTTGAAGGCTGCGGTTTATCACAACTCAAGGTCAAGTGTGGTTTATGTGCAAATAGAACACAATCTTTTCTGTTGTTTCATTAAAAACAATTATTCTTCACTTCACACATTTACATGTGATCTTTATGTTACACTGAATGGCTTCTAGTTGATTATAAGGGTGTGTAGCATAAGCTTGGCAGTTAAAATTAATGACTAAAATAGTTTCAAATAAATAAGTCAGTGTATGATATAAACCCTAATGTCCTGCAAATGTAAATAAATTTCATATCAATATTACTATTATCAAAATTTGGGGGGTCTGAACTTATATTGTGGTCGCACATGTGTCCAGGGCACCTGTAAGTGTCGAGCCTTGCTATTACATTGCGTTATCCTTGACCATCCTCGACCATCCTTGACCGATAACTTCCATACTGATTGCAGGGGGAAAGGAAACTGGTGATCACAGCACCGTGGAACATGGATATCCATTGTATCTGTGCATTAAATACTTGTTCCCTTTTGTAAACCTTCATGCAAGCAAACCATAATATATCATGATGAGTCAATGACATTGCATGATTAGTGGGTAGTTTTTGCAAACCGAGAGATATGAAAATAATACTGCACACTCGATCATCCTGGTAGTTTTTCAGAAACCTCAAGATATACCAAATTCTCTTGTCATTCAAAACCATTCATACGGACAATATGTGATACATTTATTATCAGTATTGCATCACACTGCTTCCGCGAAAAGCTTCAATACCCAAACACACATTTTATGACTTGTTATAAAGGACATTAAACCTTGAGAGCTCTCCTGGAAACTGACTAGCGCCTGAACTTCACGATAACAAATTATTAATGAAGACATGGCGAAGAACAATGGGTGCTTGCCGCACTTAAATCAAATCCTGGTTCATTATTCAGCTAGTAATAAAAGACATGTCAGACTAAATTGAAGTACATGGAAAAGCTACTGGATGATAGTAAGTAACACTCAGGGCTTGGGTGTTTCCTCATAAATCTCCTAAGGACAAAGAAGATGCTGCCTCTGGGAAGATAGAAAGGTTTAGGTGTGATGGAAAAGCACAAAAGCTCTGTAATTAGACTGAGTGCCAGACGGCATCAACTCGTATCCTTTCATGTAGCATTAGCGCCTCTATGGCTCTCAAAGGACAGTATCGTGAAAATTGAATAAGCCATGGCTAGACCATTCAATAGTCTAGCGGCACTGTACTTTTAGAATTGTTGGATGAATACACTGAACCATATATCTGTACATCGAATGACTATTGACTCAAACACCTTTTGAGGGTTGTTCGCAAGCAAGAAGGTTGAAAAGGAGTATTCCGCAGCAATGTTTGAAGAGAAAATATCAGGGGGTTCTTCACAAGGCATTTCGATGTGTACTTATCATATCTATGTACATAAAGAGTACGGTAGACCATATACATTGTAGGTGTAGGATCTATAAATAACTATAGTTTTTATATGAACTATGGTTTATTCAACTACCAGCATTGAAATCAAACTGTATACTTCTGTAATGTCCTGTAGGCAATAAAAAGGTTACACTAACAAAAGATATTTCTCTCAATTTTTCTAAAAAGCAGTATGAATAAAGACCGATTTAAGTGAAAAATCTGAAATTTAAACATCATTTGTCAGATCAATGGATGGACAATAAGTCATCTACTGCAGTTGGCCTTGTAATGTGGTCATGTAAAGACACACACTCACACTCCCACATTCACACAATTAACACAATTAGCATTAAGTGTTTGTCGACTCATTAAGTGATTATGTAATAGGTGGTAAATCACTAATGACATAATGCCATTGATACAGTAATCCTCCTCCCCCAAGGTAACATGTAAGGCTCCTCTTAATATCCACCCTTCCGCCCTCCAGCCCCCCCCCCCCCCTCCCCCCACCCAATTACTCATTAGAGCCATTTGTTATGAATGGGGCTTCAAGGTAATGACATGATAGTTTAAAGAAGTGTCTCTGTCCTATAGTGAACTCTACGCCAATATGTTTTCTGTTGTGCACTAAAGCTAATCTTGAGCTCTGGTTTGGGCATGGCTATAATTTATTCTGGATTGTTTATCCTGCAGTAGATTGCTTGAACCAGTAAAATAAAAACAAACATTTGCTGAAAATCATCTCCAATAAAAACCACAACTTTCATTGGCACATTGTGACCTGTGTTGAGCATGGTGTGCAGGCCTATATACCTTGATTTCTTTATCTTTATATGTTCATTAATTAATCAGCTCCTATACATTTTCTACCACACATGGTACATGTCATTTATTTGCAATCTTGAAGCTTATCTTTAACAATTTTTCTTTTTGTTTGTTAGTAATGCCATTATGACAAACAAATTGGCAATTAATATAGAATTAGAAATATACAGTACTCTGTCTGTTTGAAACCAGAGGGTCGTTATCTCTGTGATAAATTGCATGAGTTAATGTAGCGAGATTAGCATTTTACCACAATCATAAATAATCTTCTGAAACAATCATAAATGATCTTATGAAACAATCATGAATGATCTTATGAAACAATCATAAATAATCTTCTGCAACAATCATAATCTTCTGAAACAATCATAAACAATCTTCTGAAAGAATTTTGTGGGCATATTTTCCTCTTAAGCTCTTCAATTGTTGATGAATTACTTTACATGCTAAATCAACTTTCAGATTACTGCGTGTACCAGCTCAAAAATTAAATGACCTGCATACAAGAGGTACACAAGACTGCAGCCTTACACACATCACACAAGCTATTAGAGTCAACACCATCAATCAAATACAGTAGGGTTTACAAGTTCAATTATAAATGGCCCATAACCTACGTTCTAGTTTACACCAAAAATAAGTGATCTGAGATATGACCTGGTTTTGACTGGGACTGAGCCAGCCTAAGGGCACCAACAATATTTGGAAATTAAGATACTGTGCCAGGTAAATGTATAAAGAAGAAATTCTGAGAATAATGAACATTTCGACAGGTCATGAGGCAATCCAGACAAATGAAAAAAGAGGAAAGCTGTTCACGAAATTGTAGCCTTTTTTTCTTCATTTTTCATTCTTCAATACTCCAGGAGCCTAATAAAACACCATTTATTCACGTAAAACCAGATACGGTAAATTAGATAGACAAATTCATTTAGTTGGGACCAGGTATGTAAGAACAACGTCATGAATCAAACCAAGCATTTAATTTCATTGTGTTTGTCAAAATAGGCTACATATGTTACAAATTAATTCACCAATCATGTATCATGTATGATACTTCCTGAATAGGCCTAGCTTTAAAATAGCATACAGATTCTAGACCTCTCTTCTTTTTTTTTCTTCATTTTTTTTGTATCGTTTTCTTCTGAGGGTTGGGATGAATGGAGCAAAATTACATCATTCCATCCGAGTAGCATAGGTATTATACATTAGGTGACTGGACACAATCATGTGAGAATGGTATGTGGAGAAGCAGAATTTAAATTGGGCAGAGCCAAACTAAATGAATGTGACCACTCTGTTTGGTCGGGGCTGCTAATGAAAATAACGATCACCGTAGTAGTCCCACACACTCGCTCAATTTCATCCCTTCAAAATGTCCCAGCCTGAGCCTGAGGGTCCGGGGGACGATGACGTACATTGACGGAGTTAGTTTGTCTTCCCCACTCAGTCGATAACATCAATAGTAATAATAGGGGCTTCCATCATTTGGAGCTCTGCTGTGTGTACATGTATGTGTATGCAGCTAGCCCACGGATGCATACTCCTCTACTCATGGGTTCCTTGTTATCTTCATTCCTCTTTTTGAATATTTGTGAGATTATTTTGTCTCATTGAGTTTATTCTTCATTTTCTTTCCTTGCTTCCTTTGATTTTCATTCCAAACTATTACTTCCATATAAAAATTTAAGAAATAGTAAGACTATCATTTTTTTTTTTCCGGTTTCTCCTATCATTTCTCAACCGATATATATCTTTGATATGTTAGTTAAGCCTCGGTCACAAATGCCATTACGAACTGCTAAGAACGCCGTACAAACGATTTTCAGACAATGGAAATTCAGGAAGAAAATGGAAAAACGGAGATTCGTAATTATCGTAGCTTTAGGTTGTTGCAATAAAGCATCTACTGCCATTCAAAAATACCCAGTCAAAACAGCCTTATTGCAGGCAGTTGATGCTATGCTCTCCTCATCTATATGGTACAAGTAGTGCCCATCAATCACCCTCATTCTCATCTCATTCTTGCCCCCCTCCCCAATCAATCTCTCCCCCCCACCTCTTTCTCTCTCTATATCTTTCAATGCCTATACCCCTCTTTTTCCCAATCACTCACTTTATGCCCCCCCCCCCCCAATTCTTTCTCCACCCCACCCTCTCATTCGCATCCCTTCATCAGTATTAGCTATACAGTCAATCTCTGTGAGTGAAAACAGCCTTCGATATTCACTCTCTCTCTCCTTCATTACTTCAATCTCTTTGACATTGTTGTTTGCCTCCCTCGATCAATCTCGTCTTATTAGTGGGCTTGCCATGGCTTGGCTCAAGCACAGCTCAACCTAAGATGGAAGGGCCCTTTGCCAAGAGGGAAATATAAGAGCAAAACATTATACCTGCCATGAGCGCAACATGATATTTTCCGCAACCCTATTTATTCCACGGGAGTATATAACTCCTGAAGGAATAATCTAGGGAGAACAGTTTATATTTTTAAGTTCTAAATACCAAGACACACTCCGAGCGTAAGACAGCCACTACATGCAATATCACAACTTCATAGGGATTTCATAATTTTAATTCTTAGGAAGGGCACTGACCTCCAAGTTCAAGCAAACTGTATAAAGCGGAGGATCATCTATATTACAGGAAAAGCAATATGCAACCTCTGTTTCTTCCAAGGGGTATTCTTAATTAAAGCCAAAAATTGGGGCACATACTGTACATGTACACTGCCCTAGCTGTCCCCGTTCCTCAATTCATAGCTATATTTACATCATCTGTATGCTTACCATCAGAAGAAAAAAGGAAAAAAATCTTTAGTAGATATACTGACTCTTACTGAGGACAGCAAAAGAAAATGTATTTTATGTAACAAGAGAAATATACATGGAGAAAAAAAAGGGTAGAAATCATGTTTCACGTATAAAATGTGTAATAATGCCAGAAGGCAAAAAAAATGTCTTCATGTTATTGATTAGTTACACTATGCATCACACAAACACGTCTTTTCAGTTCGCTTTTGTCATGCAACAGGTGTTCGGCAATGTGCTTTAAGAAATTCAATATCTCTCTTTTTTTTGTACATGATTTCCAAAGATGATACAAAGCCATGTTCATTATATTTTTTGGCAGGAAAAGAGAGGCAATGAATATGCCAATTCAAGAAAAAAAAGCAACGATAATACAAAGATTTATCCCTGAAGGAAAAAGAATATCATGTGCACAATAGACAATATACCAAAACAAGCTGTTGTGGGTTTCTGGTTTATGAATAAAAGACATGGACCATAAATAACACGATCAATTTCATAAACTAGAGGGAACCGCCCATAGATGAAAATGGTGAGAGTAATAAGAGATGCACTACGGCTAATCCTCTCCTCCTCTCTCTTTCCTTCTCTATCATTCCACAGCTCATCCCCCTCTCAACCTCTCCCACTCTCTCACGCTCTCTCCCTCTCTCTCTCTCTCTCTCTTTCTTTTCTCTCTTACTCTTCATTGCTATCTGCCTCTATTGCTTATTCTCTTTCTCCTACAAGCAACCATCCCCATTGATATCATTCACCTCTCTCTCTCTCTCTCTGCCACTTTCCCCTGCAACCTTCCCCTTCTTCTCCAAAACTTATATTCATTTCTCCATCTCTATCTAGTTCTCCATCTGATATGAATCGGCACTCTTGTCCAGACCAAGGGAGGCTTCTGGGACTCCCTTAAAAGGGGGCAATGACCTGCCTATTATCGTATCATAGGATTAAGGCAAGTCAGGCATTTTACATGGCTTTGATCATATCTTGCCCAAAGGCCATATGCCAATGTATTAGACTTGATTTGCTACTACGTGTACCTGGCATTAATCACCTTGGACGACTTATATTTGGTACTTACTGTAGTCCACACTTTCATGGCTAACAAACCTCTAACTGCCCCCCCCCCATGTCTTTCTTCTCCATTCTACATCTAACTAGCACTACCCCTCCACCTTACCAAACCCAACCCTCTCCCTCTATCTCCCCCATCCTTTGTTCCTCCTTCCTATCCTCTTTCTACCCCCTCCCTCACGCTCAGTCTATCATTCCGTCATTCTTTCCCTCCGTTTCCCTCCATCCTTTCCTCTCTCCAAGACACAACTTTCCCACTTTCCATTTTATCATAGCATAATTTATGAACAATATTTTCTTGTCTTTGAAAACGTCACTAAAAAGCTCCTAATGTAATACCTCCCACTGGCACTACAGAAATGTCAAAGATTTCAAGTAATGGGTCTTGCATAGTTTTTTTTTTTCTTCTCCCAGGTGCTTTCGGTCAAATCCGGTTAATGTGCCATGCCACTTGCATCCCTTGATTAGAATTGAGTGAGACAGGATATAAACAATGACAAGCCCTGAACATGGACAAAGCGAGATAAAGCACAACTGCAAGATTATCTACAGAAGTAACTGCTACAATACACCCCCCCCCCCACCCCCACATTATTTTGATATGTGATATGTGAACCCAAACATGAGCCCAATGCCTCTGAAATCAATAACAGACCAAAAGCAAACACCTTTACACAAGTTTACCCTACACCTACTGAGATCAGATAATATTAGCCAAAGTCATCTATTTTTCCACTTTCACTCAATGTGGGAAGTCCTTTCTACTTTGTCTTGCAAAATGACACACTGGGCTACAAAATAAGCTCTTGAGAAAAGGGAATGAATAGAAAGTGTAAAAGAGAATTTGTTTGGTCAATGAAAGGTAGGATGATTTTCGTTCAACAAACTTCACAAATAAATAACAAGTTTCAATGCACCACGGAGGTGGTCTGTCATGGCATGAAATGCTTCTTGCTCATGAAAGGTTTTCAAAGAGAGAAAGAAGGGGGGAAAGATGAAGATAAAGAGGAAAAGTAAGACATTAACTTATTTTTAGTTGACATAATAGAAAAAATAAAAAGCATAAAGGAAGGTTAATACTTAAAATTCACATAAAAGGAAGGAAACTTGCATTTTATACAATAGGAATATATGGACAGGGAAAGAGAAGGAGTCATTGGCAGCATACACGAGAGAGTAACAAACAAGATGTCTACTGACAGCTATAATACACTGCCTATTTGCTGCATCAAATATCAAATAAAATATCAAATGATTATAGGGATATTGAAGAGCTTTAATATTAAGGATGAAGTTAATCAAATTCCACATTACTTGATGGGTACGATCTGATGATGAATTCCTCTATAAACTCTCAGAACATTGAAGGGGAAATGAACTCTTTGTTGTCTGAATATTTACTTGGCAAAGAGGTTCTTTCATATCATTATTTGCAGACTTACAAAATACCAGTGGTTTTACTATTTTCTCCTCAAACAGCCCTCTGATTTAAACAGAATTCTCACATGATTGATATTTAACATGTATAAAAAAAATTAAAAATATGTATTTAACAATTTTGTATCATCTTCTCTCCAAATCTTATCTCATGAAGCCCAAATACATCACTATTCAGCAATCGCCCTTTCCACTTTAAAAAAGTCCTTTTTTACAAATTCAGTAAAATTACACAGATTGGTCAACAAAGCTAATATATAGTTTCAACCTCCCTCCAGCTTATCGATTGCCTTGGATTGAAGAAACCTCTTCCAACAGGAAAAGAATAAGAACCTTGACTCAATTTGTATAAAGTTTTGGATTCGCTTTTGTTGATCTGGATTTAAGGATTATATCCTATCCAAACTGTTGTGATGCACGGTATCATTTTGGTTGGTTGCTGGTTCAGTGAAATTTGAGTTGGAGCTTAGGATTGTAGCTCTTTTCTCCAAAGTTTGTAAAAAATGCCAAATAAGAGAATTTTTTTTTAAATAGATGCATGACTCTTTTTCCATGTCCAAGGATGAAAAAGATACTGGTATCATTACATTGGAAGTTAACAAACAATTCAGCATGATATTTTCAATATTCAGGCATCACCTTTCGATTAGAAATTGGTGAAATTGGTGAAATTAAAATTGGAGTGTGATTATTTTTATCAAGTTTACATTTGCAAACTTTTCAAAAACTTTACAGGGCACCTATAACTGCGAGAGAAAACAAACAATGATAACATCCGTCTATTAAACTCTCTCCTATGAAAAAAATTCTGCTGAGAGCCAGAAGGGTGTTACCTCTGTATTAAACACATTGGTTGAAAGTCCTTCTCGCTCTCACCTGCAGATGAAATGAAGATGGGGGACTGCATCATCATGCAGGAAGTCTTGGAGACTCTTGGTTTCATTCTTGGAGGGCGCATCTGTCACAGGTAATTTGCTTGTTAAACTCAACATGAAAACAGGACTCCTCTAAAGTTACACACACCCATCCATCTTCACCTTGGTTCAGCCAGCTTTCTAGTTCAGAAGTCTCTTGAATTTTTATTGAACATAATTTTATGTCATCGAAAACGAGGACATCTGTAGAAACTAGAAAGTAATGGTGTATGTTTTTGTTTTGGGGGATTCTTTCGCTATTTGTCTGTCACCATTTCTAACAGATAGTTCTCATTGAGACTTTGAGCTTTAATATTCAAAATGTCATCATCCATGTCTTTCAATACAGTCTTTCAATTACAGAATCACAAGCATTACACTTGGTGCTCCATAAATATCATCAACAGTTGCTAGGGAAATTTCATGAGACAGATATATATTACTAAGTTATTTATGTATTTACTGTATAGTATCATACAGTAGTTGTTAAGGTATAAATTCAATTTAACAGTACGTGCAAAATTCTGCTAAAGGGATGCACTTCATTGAAGACACACAGAATGATTAATTGCCCCTACCCACTTGTAAAGATTAATCGTCTTGGCAATTCAATAAAAAATCTTAATCGGATGACATCATCCCCTGGCAACTTCATCACCAAATTACGCTTCATAATAATCCTCACCGTTGCCATGGTTTCATCACATGTGGCCATTATCTGTCTGTGACAACGACCAGTCAATGAAATGGACTTTGACAGTGGCTAAATTGAGAAAGAAGTCAAGCCTCTGAAAATCCCAGGAAATTGTCCAAATTAGCAATAAGACAATACCGGTAGCTATGTTCGCACGGCATTGTCATACTTTAAAACTGCAAATCAGTGAAACCTCAAACTTTTAAACAACGACCCACTAGCAACAACGACCCACTAGCAACAACGAGGGTTCACACAAGACCAACACAACTGCTTGAGGTTTAAAACTTGGAGCCAAGCAAGCAGCTGATCACTGAAGTTAATAACTACAAAGTTGGTGAAACCTTAAAGTTAATTATGTTCGCACAGTACGTGACTGCGAGAAGTGCCCAGGCTGCTAGTAGTTTTCACGTTAACTGTAAGAAAATTTAAGATCACTCGAGGCTTAAAACTTCAAGTCAAGTTTCCAAAACAATGAGTGCGTCCACACAGTATTTAACTAGGGACTTTTAGATTCTGCATAACAAGAATGTGGACTGCCCTTTTAAGGCAATGTGACGTCACTGCCAGTGCCTTAAAAGGACGTCACATTGCCTTAAAAAGGGCAGTCCACGTTCTCGTCGTGCAGAATCTAAAAGTCCCTATTACCAGATAGTCTCAAAGTTTAAAGCCAAGAGGTAAAAACGCTAACAGATCATCGTGTGAACCTTGCTAAAAACCCAACATCAATGTTTGCTAATTCAGGTCAATCCGGGACATATTCTCACTTCCTGATCAGCTTACGAATTAGTAGGCCGTGTGAGTTGGGAGAAACGTGATATATTTCAGGGCAAAGTTTAGAATTTCAATCTCATCAGCACTATTTATCACTTGATAATTACTGACCACAGATTAACACAGATTAAATGGAGAACAAAATTATCAGACCTTTGTAAAGTTCAAGCTCCTTTTATATCACTGAATATGTTCATTACAAAAAATGCATTAATAATGAAAAACTATATGAAAACAAGATTAACTTTATGACAGTTGTTGTAAATATATGCTTATCCCTCGCTCCCCCCCCCACACACACACACACACGCACACCCCAAGACTATGTTGTCATCATGTAAGTCCTACCTGTGTGTATGAATTAGTTGTGCAGGCCTTCATGCTTTTAAATATTTATGAATCGCGCTTTCCTTCTTTTAATTCCATAGACCTGTCTACTCCATATTCATGTGAGTATGATAAAGCTGCCAGAGTTTCTAAATGCGCTTTTTTTCCTTCTTCTCCCCAGTAGGAATATTTTAATCTTCATCATGCGGGTAAAACAATCTTCCCAGGAGGCTCTGAAAACTGGTTTCCAATGTTCTCACGTGTCAAAGGTCAAAGCTTATAGGGGTCACCTTGTCAATGTTTTGTGTCAACATCAATGTTAAATGTATGTGCCAACGTGGGCAGGTTGGTGTAATGTGAGTAGAGAAGTATAACATGACTACTCAATCATGTTTTTGATCTAGGAATTCAAAGCCCATATATACTGGTAAATATAGCATTATAAAGAGAACCAGAAGGACATTCACTTACATTTACATGTTGGATCTACATATTAAACTTTGAATATTGGCTTATTGCCGTTTGGTCTACCAGTTCATCTGCTACCGATCGGTCTATTCCCATATGGTCTACACCTAGCCCTTCTACTATCTACATTGTCTAATAATCATTTCATCTACTTATTTGATCTAATGACCATTTAGGCTAATAGTCATTAGTCTACCGTATTTGCTGGCGTAAAGGCCGCAGTATTTTTGGAAGAGAAAATATCAAAAAGTCGGGGTGCGGCGTATACGCCGAAACAATAAAAATCGCAAGTCAAAACAGCACGTCCATTATTTGTAGGCAACTTCATACAAAAAAATATATTAACAAAATTGACTTGAAAACACATCGGACAAGATCTATTCTGAACTCACGTCAGCAGCAAATTTGAAGAAGTTATCTTTTTAATCATTGTGCAACCAAAGAAATAAGAAGAAAACTGACCAGAAACTCGTACTAAAAATCGTACTTGTAAAAATGTCCTTGGCTTTAGACAGCGCATGGCCCGGTAACCAAAATCATACCTCGCTCACACACTCTGTGGTGGGGAGCTACCGGGCTGGGAGTTGCAACAAATCCAACGCAGCTTCTGAGATTCACAGCGCTGCAGCGCGCAATCGTCGGTGTTCTTAACTTTTCAGTAAGATAATTCTGAATTATAATTGAGACTATCTAATTAATTAAAGCGACAAACTAACCTCGGTAGATCTCTAATAACAATACAAAAGCTTGTTTATTTTCTCCATTTAGCATACGATAGGGCCGGTAAGACCGGATAACATTATGGACACAGCTTGGTTATGGCAGGCCATTCATGTTTCTGTATGCATGCGAAGCGCCCTCTAGTGTCCAATGAATGTGCTAATCTGCCTAAAAATCGATAAAGATTTGCTAAATTACGATCATTTTTTAGGTAAACTTCCTGTAAATTTATAAAATGATTGATAATTTTGATATTAGTTTGTAGGAAAAATAGAGTTCTACGAGAAAATTATGATTATTTTCTTTGGTCCGTTTTTTTTTTTTCTCCTTTTTTTTCCTTTTTTTTTTTTTTTTTTCTCTACGAAATGTCAAAGTTGGGGGTGCGGCCTATGCGTGGTGCGGCCTTTACGCCGGCAAATACGGTACTACCATAGACCATATCGGAAAATGGGAATGGACTAACTGGGTAGTAGACAAACTGGTTTATTGTGCATAGACCAAACGGCAATTCACCAATACAGTTAGCCCCCTTCTGGCTCTGGGAAGATGATACTTTCTCTTTCCTTCTGATTTGTCTTTAAAGAAAAATCATATTTGTAGTTCAGGAAAACAAATCAAGGTCAACTATGAAGTTCTTTCTCCTCCCCACCTCTTTTTTTTCTCTCTCACAATGCGATTAAAAACATGTAACCTACCGTCATCTTTCATCATTGACATTAAAAAAAATGATTGATGCTTATCCCCCGCACCATCAGACATCATGAACTAATTACCTCAAATGCTACCAGCTCTATTTTCTTTTTCACATCCTACCATTATTTTTTATCCATGTTACAGAGTGGTACAAACATTGCTTCTGCTCAATTTGCTTCCCACATGAATTCCACTTCAGTTAAAGGTCAGTTAAAGGTCAATTAAAGGTAAAGTGCAGATTCTAGTTCTTTGTGGGTGCTTCCTCATTAGCCCTAGCAACCTCGAGCTCGAGCTTGAGTTTGAGGAATAGATCGATGATGAGACCTACACATGTACATGTAGCACTTGCCAAGAACCATGTCTAAAATACCCTGTTCTCATTAGACAAAGAGAAAAGATGATTGTATAAACTTATATTTAAACTTTCAAACGTAAGCAGGTAAACATGCTCGTACATTATGTATCACAATAGAAAAGTAGGTCTAAAACAAAAAGGGCACTTTTCCACGAATGAGCCAGCTCTTTGGGAAAATATCAAGTAATTTCTAAATCTATGTTAAGACGATTGGGAGGATAGTCTCATCTAACCGAGCACAGCAGTGAAAAAAAACTTCATTTCTGCATCTTCACTACGAATTAGAGAGCTATTTGATCGGCCAATGGCTCCAGATCAGCATACGCAGGCTCATTTTCGGACTTATGGAAACGCACCTTGCCGGGTGGGGTCGTGACAGAAACCTGCCATTCACAGAGCAAAGGAGGGATGATTGCTCCCACACCCACCCAGCCAGCATTTCCATCTACTTCATGTCCTTCACACATGTAATCAATTTGGGTAATAAAGAGATTCAGAGTTCACGATCTCCAGTACGGATTGGCATTATATGAGCGCTCTTCACACTTGCTACCTAGTTTCTAATTCAAATTAGGGGATTGCTGCGTAGGTCCAAAATTCAATTAACAGAGGGGTGTTCCACTTTATATCAAGGAGTTAGATTTTTACAGGTGCACTGGTTGCCGTTGATCTTTTCCCACCTTGTAACTGTAAGTACATGAACATGCCTCCAAGCCTCCTCCCTCCCCCCCCCAAAAAAAAGGCATATCGCGTGATTTTCTTCGATTCAAATATCAAAACAGACACATAGGCCAAGAGCATTAGGTCAAAATAGGCTTAAACCTGGACATTTTTGGTAACAAGCTGATTTTTTCAGGAAAGCTCCAGGAATATGTCTAGAATAACATACTAAAAGTCCTCGTGTATCCTCCTTGAGCGTTTTCCGCAATCCAAGATGGCGTCCAAAATGGCCGCCATTTCCTGAATTTTCTTATAGCTTTGCAACTAGATAACCCAAATACAAAATTTAAATGTCTAAATATATGTTTTTTAGCTTAAGGAACTCAATAAAGTACTTATTGATAAATTTAGAAGAACAAAATAGCTGTAAAACCACTTGGGCCCTTCCCGAAATCCAAAATGGCGCCCTAAATTGTTGCCATTTCCTCATTTTTCCTGTAACTTTGCAACTAGATAACCCTAATACAAAATTTAAATGTCTAAACATATGTTTTTCAGCATAAGGAACTCAACAAAATACTTATCAATACATTTTGAAACACATAAGTAGCAGTAAAACCACTTAAGCCCTTCCCGAAATCCAAAATGGCCACCATTTCCGATCGTATCTCATTGTATTATCAAAGATACGTTATGAATATAATCAAATGTCTTGACCAGAATAGCACCTTTGAAATACATATCAGTACAAACAAACTTTTCATTACAAAAATACTTCTTATGCATAAAGTACACACACCCACACCCACACCCACACCCACGCACGCACACACACACACACACATACACAATCACCAAAGAAAAGTGAAGGGGAAATATAGGAGTTTGTCCTAAATCACTTATATTATTGCATTATATGAGGGAAACATTTTTACCCTCAGTTGTATTGCTAAACAGAGAGGGAGACATTTTGTACCACAGGGTCTATAATTGTCTTCACATCAAGCACATGAGATGAAACTTTAGTGCTAACCAACTTTTTTACCAACAAGATGCAGTTCATATCTACTATGAGGTGAGTTTCATTTCAAACTATTAATTATTACTTAGAAAGTTCAAGTATAATTTTGGTATTCATATCTGTTTAGAATTATACAGAGTTACATGTGCTACAAATACACAGCACATGGCAGTAAAATGTATAGCACATGGCAATGAATTGACATGTAGTATCCTATTGTTTCACCTAAAACATTGTGATGATCAAATTCATTTATTCATTTCATTCAGATTACATAAATGATATTGCACTGACTAACCTGAGTGCACTGGCACTGGAACTTACAATATAGTCTACATCTAGAGTATAGATAGATATTAGTTCTACATCTAAGTTAGATCTAACTAGCTCTAGGCCTAAGTTAGATCTAACTAGATCTAGGCCTAAGTTAGGTCTAACTAGATCTAGCTCTATAATGTTAAGATCTAGATGAGCGGTTATAAGTAAATTGACACATCAGTATAAGATGGATGATCCTGTTAATAAAGGTAGTACTAGTCTAATCCGTACCAGACACTCTGACAATCACATTCTTATCTCACCATGTGTCATGCACGCCCCAGCCTACCTTGCTAACCCTATATTCCCAAGCAGATGTGTGATAAATACTTTTTCCTAAACAAAACAAAAAACAATGCATATTTTTTGTCATTACAGATGATGGATGTGCATTGCATTATCTGTAAAGAAACATCACCTGATACAGTTGCAGTTGGGGAGAAGGGACGGAGGACACTTGTGGTGTCAAGTTTAGAACGCGGTGATGGCTTCCATGAGTCATTTGAGAAGACAACACCACTACGAATCCATGCTGTTTGTCGCAAGAATTACACAAGGAACTGTTCCATAGTGTCTGCAAAGAGAAAATCTTCATGTCTTCAAGAAGTAGAAGATGTGACTCAACTTCGCTCAAGTGCTTCAAAGACATTTAACATAAAAAATGATTGTATGTTCTGTTTGGAGTCCATCACTCAGGACACTAAAAACCCTTCCCGCAGAAAAGGTTCAATAAGCAGTGTTGAGACCTTAGAGTTCCAGGTAACAGTATTGGATCGTTCAAGAGAGCGAGATGACAAGTGGGGTAACGATGTCTCTGATCGTGTGCAACAAGCATATGATCTGGTTGCAGCTGAAGCCAAGTATCATCGAGCATGTGCCCAATCCTTCTTTAAGAACAAGTATGAGGGAATTTCAACTGACAATATTCGACAGGAAGCATTTCAGCATCTCTGTAAGTTTCTTGATGACAGTGATGAATGCCAATACTCAGTTCAAGAGCTTTCAGATTACATGGCCACATTTCTGGAAGGGAGCGAGGGTTTCTCACTGAAGCATCTCAAGCGCAAGCTCAAGGATCATTATGGTGATGATCTAGTTATAACCAGCATCAAAGGAAAGTCCAGTATCGTGAGTTTCCGTGACTCGGCAAACAAAATACTTCATGAAAAGTGGAACAGTGATAGAGTGTCAGATGCTGAGAGCCAAAGCGATCGCATAATAGATATGGCTGCTTCCATCATCCTCAACGATATCAGACTGACAGTGTACAACCGTGAAGAGTACTCAACATTAGATGGAACTGAAAATGGAGACACATTAGTACCAAGGTCGCTAAAGCGTTTCATACATAATGTAGTGGACAGCAAAGGCAAAGGTCACACGGTTTCAAACAGGAAATGCACTTCAATAGCACATGCCATCATCTCTGCCAGTAGGCCCAGGTCATTTGTTTCACCAATATTGTTGGGAATAGCTGTGTATATACACCGGAAGTATGGCTCACGTGAACTGATAGACATCTTGAGCAGCATGAGCTTTGCTGATGATTATAAAGAAGTACAGCGGTTTGAACAAGCCCTCATGTCAAATGATGAACCATCCTATCACCTGGGCGGTTTTACCCAATTCGTGTTTGACAATGCCGACTTCAATGTAGCGACAGTGACTGGTCACAACACTTTCCACAACATGGGAGGAATCGCTTGTGTTACTCCGCCTGGGATTGTGGATACTTCACCCATCAAACGTTCAGTGAAATTGCAATTGGCTGACAAAGTTGGAGCATTTGGACATATTCCTATAAAGACATACAGCAAACCTGCTGTTCCTGGCTTACGGTCTGTTGTAATAGGTCCCCTCGAGAAACCTGACCAGGAGCTCCCGTCTCTCCGATCCGCAGCTGCCCTAGACTCCCTCTGGGTCGCTGGCTATGTTCTAGAACTAGACTTGTGTCCTTCATGGAGTGGTTTCATGAAAGTGGCAATGCAGAGTGACCAGTACGAAAGGACGAGAATTGAAACTCTGCCCTTCATCAATTTGGACCCCTCCAATCCGAGTACCATCTACACTGCACTATGCTTTGCACAGTCACAATGTGAAAAGCATAACTTGAGAATATGTGCAGTAACATTTGACCAGCCCTTGTACATCAAGGCAGCAGAGATTGTAGCTTCTTCTCAAGACCTAGACAAAGTATTCGTCCGTCTTGGTGGATTTCACCTCCTCATGTCATATCTTGGCAGCATAGGCCACATCATGGACGGAAGTGGGCTTGCAGAGCTATGGGAGACAGTGTACGCCAAAGGGTCTGTCATACATATGCAATCAGGTCATGCATTTTCCCGTTCTCTCCGTGCACACATTCTTACTGCAGCTTCCCTCATTGGCGTGTTGATGGGTAAACCTGGCATCTTAGACAGCATAGATAAGGACCACTTAGCGAATCTTTATGGTGCACTTCTAAACCAGGACAAGAAGGCAACTGATGTAGCTGAGGAGGAGTGTGTCAAACAGTTAAGTCAGATCATTTCACAACTCCTTGATCAGACAGCAGGACAAAGTAGGACAGGGAAGCTTTGGGTGCAGTATATCCGACAAGTGTCTCTTCTGCAATGTTTCATTCGAGCTGAAAGGACAGGGGACTGGATGCTCCATCTCAGCTGTGTGAGGGAAATGATACCACATTTCCATGCTGCAGGACATCTTCACTATGCCAAATCTGCCAGGTTGTATTTACAACAGATGGAAGCCCTAGAGCAAATCATGCCAGGAAATGAATATACACAATTCGCAGAAAAGGGATACTTCACCATCCGCCGTGTGGATTCATTCTGGGGTGGGAACTTCTCTGATCAGACCATTGAGCAGTTCCTGATGCGGCAGCTGAAAACATCTGGAGGAATGACTCATGGACGTGGAATCACAGACAGTACATTGGCAAAGTGGGTTCATGCACTTCCTCGCTGTATTCCTATCTGTGATGAACTGGAACAGTTCACCGGAGTGCACACTGGTACGTCAGAGCAACATAAAGACATACGGCAAAGTACCAGGTCAAGAGATAACAAAGATAGATGCATCTTTGTTAGATGGTTGCAGGCACATCCACCATTTACTGGATATGAAACTGATTGCCTGGTCTCCTTGTCAACTGGCATCGTCGCTGACTCATCTGTCAATTGTGATAAAGCAGTAGATATCGGCCTAGCAGCGGCATCCGCAATGAATGATATGAAGTTCACAGATATCAAGCTACATCGTAATGACAAGGTGAAGACCATTGGTGCCAAGAGTAAGACGGTGAAAATCAGGGGACAAAGCACAGAGGTCAACCCAACACTACTGTTCAACAGAATCACATGTGTCCTGAAAGACAGCACTGAGATGGAATCGTTCTTCACTTATGAGCTTGCTCCCCAGCCTCCTTCCCTTTTCAAAGGTGGGGTGATGCGGAAGCCAACAAAGAGTTCGCTGGGTCTCCTGCTGAAGTCGTTCACTAAGCAATCCAACCTGCCAGAAAATGGTCTCTTTGTTTTAGATGGTGGTCACCTACTGCAATCAGTTGTTTGGCCACAACCGTCAACCTATGCTGATGTTGTTAAGTCGTACATTTCATACATTCTTAAGCATTATGGAGCTCATTCGACGGTGGTGTTTGATGGATATGGAAGTGCAACTTCGACAAAGGTAGCTGAGCAGAGACGAAGATCCCAGAAATGTACCTCTAGTGACATCATATTTGATGATAATATGCCAACAACCACAACCCAAGCCGCTTTCCTAGCCAACAGCAACAATAAGATGAGACTTATACAAACTCTACGTGACAACATGCTCATGGCTGGTATACGTGTCAAGCAGGCAGAAGCGGATGCCGACACCCTGATTGTCTCCACGGCACTAGCAGTAGCAGAGTCAGAACAGGTGCCAGTTGTTGTCGTAGGTACGGATACAGACCTACTGGTCATGCTAGTTGCTAGGGCAACCACATCCACAGATATGCACATGCTATGCCGCAGTAATCCTGTCACGGTCTTCAACATTCATGAAATTCAGCATGTCATAGGGGACACTAGAATTCACCTGATGTTTCTTCATGCTGTGACAGGATGTGATACGGTTTCTGCAATCTACCGTCAAGGCAAGCGTAAAGCTTTCAATATGGTCCACAAGAAACGGGACTATGACTTGCTTGATACCTTCACAGACAGTGGAAGCACCCATGACGAGGTAAAAAGAGCTGGGGAAGCCTTCATTCTTAAGCTTTATGGGGCCAGCAGATTTGAATCTCTTGATGACTACCGTCACATTGCATACAAGCGGGCAATCGGCCGCAGTTCTCTGAGTTCATCCTTTCAGCTGGAAAGTCTACCTCCAACTAGTGCTGCAGCAAAGCAGCATTCATACCGCACCTATCTTACAGTCCAGGAATGGATGGGTAACTCATTACCTCCAACAGAATGGGGCTGGCGATTTCAGGATGGAACTCTTACACCTGTAGAGACAGACATTGCTGTGGCACCCGACACTTTGCTGAACATGGTAGCATGTGGGTGCAAACCAGAGGGTTGCAGAAGCATGACATGTAGCTGCAAGAAACTTGGACTCTTCTGTACCTCAATGTGCAGTAAATGCAGTGGCCTCAATTGCAACAATACAGCACCAATAGATCCCAACGATGATGATATTGTGGCCCTTGCCCTAACTTCAGCGGACATTAACACTGGAGATTCAGCATCTGACGATGAGGATGATGACTAATGCAACTGAGAAGTATACTTTGTGCACGCTTAAGGTAAAGAGATTGTTGATCTATCAATATTTGAGCTGCTCATGGACAATGGATATATTAGGCCTAAATATTTCATTTCTGAACCTCAAATATGTATATAGAAAACTTATATTTCACAATCGTCTGGATGCAGAATAGTATCGACATCACCTTGCATATTTAAAGAGCCTGTGAAAGATGTCAATACATAACTTCATGAATCTAAATTTCTAAAGAATCAACACAGGATGTTCCGACAACGGTTTTGACCTTAAAGTCCATTCAATGTTGTCAAGAATGAAAATATGAAGAAATAAGCAAACTGGCGGTCATTTTGGATATCATTTATTAAATTCAACTGGAAATTTCGAATATTTACATCTCTATCTTTATTTTTTGAGCTTTGTTGTTTCTTTATAACAGGCATAAATATTTGCTTTACATTACTAATTTGAATTGTGATGAACGTACAAAATGGCGGGCATTTTGGGCGCCATTTTGGATTTTGGGATGACCTCAAGTGGTTTTAATGGTACTTGTGTGTTTCAAAATTTCTAAATAAGTATTTTATTGGGTTACTTATGTATCAAAACATATATTTAGACACTTAAAGTGTGTATTGGGGTTACCTAGTTTCAAATTTATGAGAAAAACAGCAAATGGCGGCCATTTTGGACGCCATCTTGGATTGCGGAAAACGCTCAAGGAGGATATACGAGGACTTTTAGTATGTTATTCTAGACATATTCCTGGAGCTATCCTGAAAAAATCAGCTTGTTACCAAAAATGTCCATGTTAAAACTAATGCTCTTGGCCTACAGAAATGTAGGCCTACATGTATATACAGCTCCAAAATTCCTAAAATACACATCTGTGTTTAATCACATGAAATTATAAGTAACTCTATTTTTAATACCTGAGGTTGATATGACCTGAATAAACACCATTGTTTCTAGAAATGTATGTCTAATTCTCAATTGTAAAATACCAGCAATTTTTGAGCGGATCAAAAGGGGAATTGAAGTGCAGCAATGTGAAAGAGGACTCTATTCAGAATAATGGTGCAGGATTTATAGCTCTATCAAACCTCCCCTCCCTTGACTCCACCATAGACCTCTGTCTGACCCTGGACTTACTGCCAAGTTGACATCACTGTCAGAGTCAGTAGTCCCTGTGTATACCCACGAAACCCATACAGTGGATTACACTGTAAAGTCTATGGGAAGACAACGTTTCAAGTTACTGTACTCAGGAATACCAACCTAGAAAACAATACAAAACGGAGAGAGAGAGAGCAAAGTTTAGCCCTTGGTTCTGGAATTCTGAGAAACTCT
Organism: Strongylocentrotus droebachiensis; assembly: GCA_035222895.1. Lineage (NCBI taxonomy): Eukaryota > Metazoa > Echinodermata > Echinoidea > Camarodonta > Strongylocentrotidae > Strongylocentrotus > Strongylocentrotus droebachiensis. The sequence continues at coordinate 281,484 of JAVYIG010000892.1, forward strand.
GACAAGAGCTATACTATGGAAAGCATTGAAATACATGTAATGCCAGGAAAAATACAAGAAGAATATCAGAAATTGTCCCTGAAGAAATATAATTATTAGCTATTAAAAACAAAAATTTAGTGCCACCTATAGTATCTCTAGTACTTTTAGTAGGTCAACCACGCCTACAAAATGCTTGCATAATTTAGACTTGCATACATCATAAACTTTTTCTTCGCATTTATGGACCATTAAGAAGAAAGTGCGTCCACAGGCTGCAATCTCCATTTAAGAGTTCTCATTACCAGTAAATTATCCTTTCTTTATCGCCCTGATATAAATTCAGTCATTTTTTCCCATCTTTGAGCAGCTCATCTCATCTCTTTTTTCCAGGATTTCAATACTATTAATTTGAACCCATTCAGAAGAGCTGGGCCCGGGGTAGTCACATGTATTGATAGAGAAAGGCAACGTGCTTCCGCCCGAGGTCCAACGCACGCCGGTGCTTGGATTCAGATGGAAAATGAGTTTCATCCATCGCTCCCGACGGAGAAAAAGTCTGTTCATACTAAAGGTAATTTATAAGATACTTGGATAAAGAAACGTTATTTAAAGAACAATCATAAAGCAAAAGGAGCGTACAGACGAGAAATGTCATATCAAGAAACGTCATATAAAAGAATGAACTTTGAAGAGGTCGGATACATGACAGCTTGCCAATCATCAGTACACACTCACAACGAGCCCCGCCTAATTATACAATTTTCTTACCATTCAACGTTAAAACTAGAGCGGGGTGTTGATTCTTTATCGAGTTTGGGTTCTAAATGACGCTCAAACAGGCGTTTCGTTACACAAAGTTTCTTTATACGACGTTCAGACTAGGGGATAATTTATTACTTATCGTATAGCAATATGATTCCTGTTCAGCTATATATGATGATTCGGTTGTACCCTTCATTCAGACTCTAGAATTCGCATATCACACACAGAAAGTATAACTGGGCGGGCTTTGCATGACCGCGCACTCATGATTGACCGGCTGTCATATCAAATGACCTTGTGTCTTGATATGATGCTGCTATCTAGTCTGTACGCTCCTTTCGCTATACAATGATTTATTATATGTTTCTTTATACGTTTCTTTATACCATGCAGCTATCTAGTCTGTTGGCTCCTTTTCGCGATACAACGATTCTTTATACGTTCCTTTGTACGAGTTCTACATAAATTCCCTGTAATCTGAACAGGCTACTACGGCAGTCTAAACGCAGGGTGAGTTTCCTCCATTGCTCCTAGCTGACAGAGAGAGAGGGTCATCTCCTGCTGAAGATGAACCGGTTTACCATCTGTTTGTCATGGACAATGCCTTGGTATAAACACCCTAATAAGGTACCCACGTTGACAATTCAATGGATCTGGATGGCAATGACAGCCAACAGGGAAATGCAACAAAAAACGAATTCTAGCTGCTGCACTGTAATTTTACACTGTATTGACTTCCAGGCTTTACTTTGTCAAAGATATAAGGGCAGGATTCGGAAGCAATGTTTTAAATTAGGCTTAGGATTGGGATTAAGGGTTTGTCGAAGCTAGGAATGTGTATGGTGTGAGAAATCAAACACAAATCAAATTTTATTGGAGCACATTTCTTATATCCTATGCAGCATAAAAATTACATTCCATGATGCACAGCAACATCCAAAGTCCAAAATCCAAAAAAATATTTACATTGTATGTTGATTACAAATGGAAATAACTAATCAACTATCATATCAATGATGATCCTTTGTCACACCTTGATGACAAAGGGTCTATCTAAAGTTCTAAACGGAGAAAAAAATCAACAACATGAATTGCAACTCAAAATAGAATTTAATTGTGTTTCGCGTTAAACAAATATCCTGCTAATTATCCACCTTTATTGTTGATTTTGCCACCATTTATAGGTTGCCATCAATAAACCGTGGGTGTCAACTAAAGCTCAAGTTCATTGATCCAAATCAATAGCTGAAGATGTAATTAATAAGCTGAGCCACTCATTATGGATGTCTAGCTAAGCATACGGTTACATGTTAACAGCTGCACAGTATCTCATAGTATCGTTCCAATCTATTCTACATTTTCTTGGTAAGCTGCAACTGTATACTGGCCAATCTCTCTAAAAAGAAGAGATGCTATGAACTTGAATGGGCTTGAACATTAACGGCAGGATGTTTTCTACCTCTCCCTGCTGTTGTAGGGTAGCACAGATATTCCGCAAATAAGATCCCCTTTGCTTTAAAAGCTGTTAAGAGCCAACAGAATGTTCAAATTATAAATTGTTTCTGTATGTTATTGGAGTCATGAAAGAAAATGCTGAAATAATAGTATTGAGACAAATATCTTTCTTCATGAAGCTCTGTTTTCACTTTCTTTTTTAGTCAAGGTTTTTTTTTGTGTTTCTTTAACTCCAAGTACATGAGCAACGAGAGCCAATATTTCAACTTCTATTAAAGCAGGATCAATAATAAAGAGAGGATGTAATGCTAAGGAATCCAACTTGGTGCTCATTTTTCAGTGCCTCTTCATGGTGCATTAAATGTTGTACCTATATTGTAACAGTACACTACTCATTAACAATGGCTCAATTAACGGGGTAGGCCTACCATCAGTTCAGAGACAGAAGGACATTAAATCCTTTACTTCACACAGAATTAATACCCTTCTGGCTCCAAAGGGGCCATATCTCTACACACAATTGAATGCATTTATTCCAAATTTTCTAAACAATTGAATTACAAATGCTCATGAGGGGCCTACATGAAGTGCAAGCAGCAAGCGTGCATACATGTATACGCATCCTCAATACAGTTCTTCAACCATCTCACATAACCAGGCAGCATGCTATACACCTACACCTACTAAGTATTCGTTAGTGCTCATCATAAGCTGATTATACATCCAGAGAGTCAATATCTGGGACTATTTAGAGGAGAAGAAATATCACTATATAGATCTGCTTACACAATCCTCCATAATAGAGTTCAGGTGCATTGGGGAACCTACTGGAGAAGGATAACAAACCCTAAATGATTGATTCTAACTCTAAGTGCATGTTCCATCAAACTGTATGTATGGTATGGGTATCCTAGAGGAGCAATTAAGCTTCAGGTAAATGTATCGGATAGCATACTAATGATCCTCAATTCCTTGGCTTATCCATCTTGAAATTGGCATGAGGAAAGTGTCGCCCTACAGCATGCAGTGGGCAACATTTTAAGAATTCAGGAACAAAGTATTTCTTGTTCAAGTATTATTAATGCCATATTTGACATTGGCCATTTTCATGTCACAATACTTTCGCAAATTGGAAAAATGAAGAATTGAGACATGAAAAAAATCTGGTTTTAGAGAGAGTAAGGAAGGTTCAACTGAATTCTGAAATCAAAATTCTGCTATAAACCAATAAAGGCATGTGTACGCAATATGAAAGTTATTTTTGTGATTTTGTTTTCCTACTCTCTCTATATATATCTCTCTTTCTTTCTCTCTCTCATATGTAATTTTTCCTGTAAAGAGTGAACCCATGATCCCCTTTCAATATTCAATGGGGTGTAAATAACTGGCACACCAAGGGCAAAACACAAATCCAAATTATAAAGAGGTTTATCTGTCAACAATTCTTCTCTGGATTCAATTTTGTAAACACAGTGACCTCCATGCAAACATATTCCACGATTATTTAAAATGCAAACCTATCATTATTAAAATTCTGTTACAGATAAAGGTTGCATGCAGCTTCATATCAATAACAACATAATTCTATTTCTGTATTTTTATTGTTCTCCCACTGAGAGAAAATATACCTTAATCTGCCAGTGAAGTGGAAACAAGTAAACAAATTTATACCAAATTGTAATTTGTTTCACCCACTATACGTCAATTAACCTAAATTAAACAGTAATACATGTAGACAAATTTTTAGGTCTACAGTACACATACAATTAAACAATTTTTAAAGTACAAAAAATTTTAATTCAAAGTTGTGGCAGTGTCAGTATGCATACATCCATTTTAAATTGCAATTAAAAATCATATTAAAAAGTTGTAAGCTTAGGAAAGATTTGATGTGTACTATAAGTTCAAAAGAGATATTTTCTTGTTTGTTTCCTTACTTTCCTTTATAGTGCATTTAAAAAACTGCTGTTCAATGATACAATTAACTTTAAAACTTTTGTTTTTTGTGTAAAGAAACACATCACTAAATATTCTTTGTTATTGTAATCAATGTCAATTTAGATGGTTTTGGTATCATAACACCTAAAATATAAAGTAACATGTTTTAAATGTCAATGCATTTCATTGCATAAAGATGAAATGTTTAATAACAAAAACATCAACAAATCCAGATACCTACACAAAATACAGCTTAAGATCATGGGCTGAGCCATGGCAAGTTTTTAGCCAACAAATACATTTCATTTCCTCATAATCAGGTATTGTCATCATAAAGAAACAAAAACAATAACAAAAGCAAAACAAATACAAATTCAGACTGAATGGGAAATATTTCTGTCTCATCGTGACGCACGAAAATTAGGCCTTTTCAATTAACAAAAGATGAACTGCTCCAATCGGACAAGAAAATAATTATTAGAGTCATCCTGGTAATGATATGTGCAAGGTCACAAATTGCACTAACATAATCCTAATATAACTGAAATTATTTCTTTTGTGGTCAAACGATCGGTCCTGAAATAGACTGGAATAACATCCAGAGGAAATTAATTCACTGTCCATTCTGGTTCGCAATCACCAATTGGAGGTTTATTGATTCAGTGGCCGAATTCAGTAGCCGAATTCATGAAGCAATTCCTGCAAAAGAAAGGGTAGGATTTGCAGAAAACCTTGTAATTTGTATTGAAAGACACAAATCATGAAAATCAGTATTGATTTTATTATTTACGATATAAATCTACGTATCTACCTATTCTACTTTGCTATTGTTGCACCTCAACATTGCATAACCGAAACTTAAAACACATCGCCAAATTGCTCATACCCCCCCGCCCAAAGGCGCCCTCCGTGACCCTTGCGTCCGAGCGCCGCCAACGTAACCTCTTCCTCTTATCACGAGTTCCCTAGGATACACCTTGGTAAAGGCGCTGGGGATGGAGGGAGGGAAAATAGGTAGATACGTAGATTTATATCGTAAATAATAAAATCAATACTGATTTTCATGATTTACATCAATAAATCAACGTATCTACCTATTCTACTTTGCTAAAGACCAGCACAGATTAATGCCGGGTGGTAAAAACCAAGCAAACTTATCAATTCAAATGAGAAATAGACGACGAAGCCGCCTTCAGAGAAGCGACCACAAAGGCTCGTTCGCCCGCGGGCACATCTTTGAGGTAAAAAACAGAAAAAGAACTTGGAGACTTCCAAAAAGCTGCTTTACAGATATCTTGAACTGAAACTCCGATGAAAAGAGCCCAAGACGTACTGACACTGTGAGTATCATGGGCACGAGGAGCCCTGCCAGGCGTCAAGGCCTCAGGACCCGCAGCCTTGATAGCCAAGACTAACCACCTGGAGATCGTATCCCGAGATGCCGCCGAAAGTGGCTCTCGAGAAACCAGAAAGAGCTGATCCGACTTGCGAAAAGGCTTCGTCTTGTAAAGATACCATTTGAGGGCGCGAAAGGGACACCACAGTCCGTCCCTGAAGACCGAAGAAAAATCCGACAAGGGATGAAGCACCACTTCCACTGAACCCGACGTGTCAGACTGATTCTAAGCAATAAAAGAAGCCTTGGGAATCAAACGAACCCCACGTCCTTCCCAGCGGATATGCCCAGGGGCAGCCGAAAGGGTATGAAGTGAGCTCCTACGCTGACCAGAAGTGATTACCATGAGAAAAACCGTCTTGACCGTAGTAAGCAGAAGCGTCGCAGAACACAGCGGTTCGAAGGGAGTGCCAAAACCTTGGATAAACTCCACACTGGTGTCAGAGGTCTGAAGAAGGGCCTCTTAAGGAAGAAAGACTTCAAAAGAGCCGCTAGCTGAGGAGCAGAAGAAACCGAAGATAGCAGACCGATAGCCACAAATCGTTGACAGAGCTCTCCCCTTGTCATACAAAGAGCTCAGAAAGTCAGCAATAGAAAGTAAAGACGCCTCTCTAGGGGCGACGCCCACCTCCTCACACCAAGTGTGAAAAGCATCCAACCAGGAGTTGTAAACCGTCCTGGTCGACTCTCGTCTACTCTGGACTAGAAATTGTACAGCACGTTCGGAGAAACCTGACGAACAAGCCCTCTTCCCGATAACCGCCAAGCGGTCAGACGGAGGATTTCCAGTCGCTGGTGTAGAATACCAGACAGAGGTTGCGACACCAGATCCGGATGACACGGCAACGACCACGGAGCCCCCACCAGGAGGGTCAGGAGGTCCTGAAACCACGACCTCGCCGGCCACCAAGGAGCTATGAGAATCATCATCGCTTGATCTTCCCTGATCTTCCAGAGCACATGGGGAAACAACGCGAACGGGGGAAAGGCGTAAGCCCTCCATCCCTCCACGGGATCGCAAAAGCGTCCAGAGCAAAAGCTCCTGGTTCCCAGACTCTCGAGAATATCGAGGAAAACGATGGTTGAGCGAAGTTGCGAAGAGATCGATGTCGAGAACACCGAACACTCTCCCCAGTTGCCTGAAGACAGTCGGAGGCAGAGTCCACTCTGAGGGAAGGCACTTGCCTCGGGAGAGAAAGTCCGCTAATATATTCTCTTCGCCCGGGATATGTGATGCAATCGGGAACACCCTCGTCCCCTTGCACCACGCCCAGAGTCGAGAGGCCAACTCGTTCAGAGCCACAGAATGAGTGCCTCCCTGTCTGTTGATGTACGCCATCACCGATACGTTGTCCGTAAGAAACAGAACCGAACAACCCACCAGACGAGCACGGAAGTGACGAAGCGAAGCAACACTCCCATGAGTTCCAACACATTGATGTGGAGCAGAAAGTCCAGATGACTCCAGTCTCCTGAAATCATTGACCCCTGGCAATGACCTCCCCAAACCAACAGCGACGCGTCCGTGGTGACGGTCACAGAAGGGAGAGGAACTCGGCAGCGTTTGCCCTGAAGGAAGAAGGAACGACGAAGCCAAGGACCTAGAAGACCCTTGACTCCGGACAACAGGGAGATCCACGACAATAAAAGAACTCACGCTCGGCTGATAAAACTCCAACAGAAAGAGTTGGAAGGGACTCATCAAAAGTCGACAATCTGGAAGCATGCCGACTAGACTGGAGAGAAACCCTAGCCACTGAAGCCAACACTCGGCTTTCACCCGACGTGCACATCTCAGAGACCGAGCAGTCCTGACTATCGTCTCGACCCTGTCGAGCCTGGGACGAGCCAGCTGATGACGAATGTCCAGCTGAGCACCTAGGTAAGACGGCGTGCGAGCCGGAACGAATTCTGATTTCTCCCAAAATATGCGAAATCCGAGATCTTGAGTCGTGCTGATCAGAATCTGCATATGATCCAACAGCATGACTGACGCCACGACTCTCGTGAAAATCCGAGGAGCAGGGCGCAAACCGAACAGGAGCGCTCTGTAACGGTAGAATTTGCCCAGGAAGGCAAAAACCCCACAAGATCCCGCGACCGCGGATGTATCGGCACATGAAAATAAGCGTCGCGAAGATCCAAAGAAACCGCGACGTCTGCGGGATTCAATGAAGAAAGGATGGTTGCCAGATGATCCATTCGGAAATGAACCTTTCCCAAATGAAGGTTAAACCGCTTCATGTTGAGAATCATTCTTAAAGAACCCGAGCACTTGGGAATCACGAACACCGGCGACAAACAAAGACATGGGTGATCGTCTACTTCCTCTATTGCCCCCTTCTCTAACAGAGACACGAAATCGGAGGAAAAGTGACTCTGAAAAAGAGGGGACATGATCGGAGAGCGGCTCCGGAGGACGCCATTCGGAAGAGGTTCCACAAAATCTATGAAGAACCCTTCTCGTACCACCGACAGAACAAATGCGTCGCTGGTGATCTTCTCCCACGCCGGGAGAAATCTCTGGAGCCGCCCGCCGACCTAAGACCCAAGCACTCGGGGGAAGCCATCACTAGAAAATGACTTCCCACCCCACGAAAGGGAGTCCGGGAAGATAGAAGAATCACGGTAAGAAGAAACTCGAGACGAAGGACGACCACGATCCTGGTATTCCTCCTCGGCCGGGTACCAGTCCTGAGGGCGGCCCTTAGACTGGCCGACGTTCTTACGAAAAGAACCCGAAATCTTCAAACTTTTCTTACGAGGTCTGGAGGAAGGAACCGGTTCTTGGACATCGCGAAAAGCAACGGACAGGTCTCGAGCCTGCTTCTCACCATCAATCTCGGCTTGCAGTAGAGTAGTGAAACTATCTCCACAAAGGCGGGGGCTGGCCACTGGAATCTGCGGAAGCAGTCCTGGAATTTGATGCGGTCGAATGCCCAAATAAGTGAGCACAGCCTCCCGACGATACTTCTCGATGGAATGCGAAGTCACCGCAAGCCGTGAGAAAAGATCAAACAACAAATTGTCACTTTTATCAAAAGGACCACGAGTCCCAAACTTCTTCCCCAAACGACTGGCCACCGCCACAAGTTTGGGAGAAACCCGTTTAGGACACAAATACAAATCCGCATTCTGAGGAACGAAAGCGTACTTGTCCACCTGCCGCTTAAGAAATCCCGTCGATGACGACAAGTCTTCTGCGGCATTCACAAATTCTTCTTTGTGTAGAACAGGAAGAAACAGTCCCTGAAACGCTGAAGAGTCCGATTTAGAAGACAGGAAGCCCCGCCGATAACTCCGGGACGACACAAGAATCGGGCACATATTTGTGAAACAAGGCTAACGAATCCGCGCCAGAGACACAAACGGAAGTAGACGCATCATCCCCCGCAACTGAACCAGACGACTGAGCGATGGAACCAGTGTCCCAACGATCAACCGAGCCCCCCCTATCTTGACCAGATAAACAGGGACGATCCCCGCCTCTCGGAGCGCCCAACGAAGCGTGAGGCGGAGAAGCAAAAAAGAGAGGACCCCGGCTGAATACGACAACTCGAAACCCGCACCGGCGACTGCTCAGGCGAGATCGATGCATCTTCGGAAAACTCCGAAAATAAATCAACCGCGATCGGATCCGAAAGTGAAGTAGGACGAACCGGAGGAGCCGACTCGGGCACCGAAGATCGAAAAGCGACAGCAAAAGCCCGCATCCAATCCGAAAATTCCGGCGGGGGTGGAGGCACCGACGGAGGGAGAGTAGCCACCAAAGGCGGACCCCGAGGAACCGCAAACGGTGCCATAAAATCAGAGCGCGGATTCTTCGAAGGATAAACAAAATCCGAGGAAGAACCGGCCACCGCGTCCCGGGAACCCCGCCTCTTACGAGACGTAGCGGTAACGGAAAAGGCCGAAGAAACGGGACGGTTATCCGATAAAGGTCCGACGGTAGGAGTTCCCCGCAAACCGAATCGGGAAAACGGAACACGCACCGACGGAGAGGCGCGGTTAGTTGAAGCCCCAGGATCCGACTCGGATGCATGGGTATCCGGACCGAAATCCGGAACCGGCAAATCCGACAAAGGGACAGAAGAACCGAACGGAGACCGGTTCAAGTCCGGATCCACAGAAGCAACCCGAATATCCGTTGATGGATTTGTGCACCGACCAAACAAAAGAACCGACGGAACAATTGTTGGCGGTGCAGAACTAAGGCCCGTTCCACCCAGGATAAGAACCCTGGGTTTCCGGGAACCGTATTGAGGGGCGACGTATCGCCTTGCTCAACCATTCTCCTGGGCTTCCCTTGCCCGCATAAACGTCCACTGACGTTCGCATCCCCGGGGTTTGCGGTGTCACCACCGCTCCCGAGGGGCGTAACTAACGAAGACTTATAACTGGAATCCTTCGTCTTCGTACCCGTCAATGGATTTGTGCACCGACCAAACAAAAGAACCGACGGAACAATTGTTGGCGGTGCAGAACTAAGGCCCGTTCCACCCAGGATAAGAACCCTGGGTTTCCGGGAACCGTATTGAGGGGCGACGTATCGCCTTGCTCAACCATTCTCCTGGGCTTCCCTTGCCCGCATAAACGTCCACTGACGTTCGCATCCCCGGGGTTTGCGGTGTCACCACCGCTCCCGAGGGGCGTACTTATTAATAGAATCCTTCGTCTTCTTTCTCGCGACAGAACTTGATTTCTTCTTCGTGAAACCTGCTAAGAGAAAATAAGAACTGCGAGACATATTATAACCTGCGGGAAAGAAAATTAAACAAAGGGTACGAGCAATTATCAACAAGAATTAAATAAACTACCAGTGACTAAAACACCCCACCGACTACCCCCGCACGCACCCGAGGCCTCGGAGGAGTGAGGACAGGCAAACACGAAAGCGGAAACGTAACAGTAGTCGGCAAGAAAACGTTCTAGAATACTGATAAATAAATAAATTCACGGAGTGAAACTACTCTCTAACGAACAGGAAATCGTAGAGAATATTATAAAAGGCGAAAATGCGAACCAAAAAGTGACTAAAAGAGGAAAAACTCTTCAACTTTTGGGAGCGATTTTTAGTGTAACTTATCCGTTCGGATGCGAAGAGATAAGAGAAAGAGGTTACGTTGGCGGCGCTCGGACGCAAGGGTCACGGAGGGCGCCTTTGGGCGGGGGGGTATGAGCAATTTGGCGATGTGTTTTAAGTTTCGGTTATGCAATGTTGAGGTGCAACAATAGCAAAGTAGAATAGGTAGATACGTTGATTTATTGATGTAAATAAGGCCATGTTTTATGTACATTGAGTGTAGTAGTTGTATCTATAGTTTTTTAATCAATTTCTGGATGTAGACATGGTGTAATGGCAATGATAGTAATAATAGGCACAAACAAAAATATGTATAATGAAATTATAGAAAAGATTGATAAGTAATCAAACACAATGATTGCATCTGCAGAGTCAATTTTTTGCATTTTTATTGGAATCAACTTCAATAATTTTTTGATAACATACAGAAGGATTAAAGTGCATGTTGGCCTACATTTTTAAAATTTACTGCACGTGTATACTATAAGCATGCTCATGTAGCAGACCTACAGAGCATTTTACTGGCCCAAACATAATTGTTTGTGCCTTCAATAGACCATCACTAAGGACTGTAAAAGCTGTACTCAGAAATTGATTGCTGGCTAATGAACAGTTAACAGTTAAGCCTCTTAGTGAAGCCAGTTAAATGCTTATTAGGTGATTGTTATAAAGCATGCATGCACGATTGGTGCTTTCAATTCTTGTTTTGTAAACCTGTGTGTCCTGACTAGATCTGGAGACAGGGACGTCCTTTGGTGAACCCTCCAAAACAGCTCTATGTAAAAACAGCTACATGTAAAAAGACGCTATTTTAGGACTGTCTTCATTAGTTCGAGTTGGCCAAATAGCCTGCTATTTGTGATTCAGGAAATTAGCCTGAATTCACAAATCAGACAAATAGCAGGCTATTTTGCAAACAAGCCCAAGATATCTTGGGAAGATTTTCCCAGCAGAAAGACCGCTATTTGCGTCTTCACCAGCCAAATAGCCTGCTATTTCGAGATCGGGCTAATTTCCTGAATCAGAAATAGCGGGCTATTTGGCAAACTCGAGCTGATGAAAACAGGTCTTTTAAGACTCTCCTCTTGATGTATTGGTATTGTTTGCATCAGGTTTTGACAACAAACCTTCAAGTACGGTATATGTAGGCCTACATCTCCAATAGTCAAACACTCATTGGTTGTCTGTCTGGAGCTAGAAAGACGGTATCCTATATCATTTCACACAGAGCTAATGCTCTTTTGCCTCCAAACATCCAAGGTGAGGGATGCACTTGATAATGATAATAAAACAATTAGCGATCAGAATTTTTGTTTCCCCTCTCTCATCTTTCCCTGCTGTTTTCTGATTAATTTTCAATGATCAAAGTGACCCATGCTGTGTAGGAGCTCGAGTCATAAGACCACAGGGGGCCAACTTTTAAACAATGGTCTATTACTCTTTTCTATTAAAGTTGTTATATACATGTATGTACATTAATTGTCAAAATCTGTTCTTGCTATACACATTTAAAAAAATTACTTCATTTTCTATTACCGTATTTGCCGGCGTAAAGGCCGCACCCCCGCATAGGCCGCACCCCCAACTTTGCCATTTCGTAGAGAAAAAAAAAAAAAAAAAAAAAAAAAACGGACCAAAGAAAATAATTGTAATTTTCCCGTAGAACTCTATTTTTCCTACACACTAATACCAAAATTTTCAATCATTTTATAAATTTACAGGAAGTTTACCTAAAAAATGATCGTAATTTAGCAAATCTTCATCGATTTTTAGGCAGATTAGCACATTCATGGTACACTAGAGGGCGCTTCGCATGCATACAGAAACCTAAATGGCCAACCTATCGCAGGGTGGAAGCATGGTGGAAGGATTTTTTTTTTTTATAATGTTATCCGGTCTTACCCCTATCGTACCGTCAAATGGAGAAAATAAACAAGCTTTTGTATTGTTATTAGAGATCTACCGAGGTTAGTTTGTCGCTTTAATTAATTAGATAGTCTCAATTATAATTCAGAATTATCTTACTGAAAAGTTAACAACACCGATGATTGCGCGCTGTGCATCTCCGAAGGTGCGTTGGATTTGTTAGCAACTCTCAGCCCCGTAGCTCCCCACCACAGAGTGTGTGAGTAAGGTATGATTTTGGTGTACCAAAATCATACCTTACTCACACACTCTGTGGTGGGGAGCTACGGGGCTGAGAGTTGCTAACAAATCCAACGCACCTTTGGAGATGCACAGCGCGCAATCATCGGTGTTCTTAAGGACATTTTTACATTTTTACAACTTTACAAGTACGAGTTTCTGGTCAGTTTTCTTCTTATTTCTTTGGTTGCACAACGATTAAAAAGATAACTTCTTCAAATTTGCTGCTGACGTGGTTCAGAAAAGATCTTGTCCGATGTGTTTTCAAGTCAATTTTGTTAATATATTTTGTTGTATGAAGTTGCCTACAAATAATGGACGTGCTGTTTTGACTTGCGATTTTTACTCTTTCGGCGTAAAGGCCGCACCCTGACTTTTTGATATTTTCTCTTCCAAAAATACTGCGGCCTTTACGCCGGCAAATACGGTAGACTGGATATGAACACTGTACACTTACACTTCAGGGCCCCGTATTACAAAGAGTTGATATCAATGATCAATCGCGACTTATATGCGATTTATATCAATCGCAACTACATTGTATGTACATAAGATATAGGAGACTGCAAACTTGCGATTGATTGAACTATTTGAAAGACAGGGCCAAGTATGATTTTTTTTAAAGGTCTCAAAACACCATGTAAATACTGTTCGAAGAGAGATAGAAAATGTATTTGTTCCTTCAAAATTTATACCAATCAACCTGACATGGCTCCCATAAACATTTTATCCCTGAAAATCATTCTTCATTTATTTTAATCTAAAACAGAAGATAGGATAACAAGAGTTGTTTACAAAATACATCTCTCATTCCAAAAATAGCCTATTTGTTCAGTGCCATTCATGCACCTCCTACACAATCTACATGAGAAATGATCTTGCAAGTGATCTCTGCTTTCCAAGCGATCTGATAATAATATATTGCTTGGACCATGGAGATGTTTGCCTGGACCATGGACAATCTTGGTGGCCTAATAAGCGCAGAGGCTGTGTGTGTATGGCTGACAGCTGATCTGAAGAGGCCAAGAAATGTTTGGAGATGATTCTTTGTTTACCTCTTGATGACTGACCAAGTATCAAATGGGTTTACTCTTCATCGCAAGTTTGCTCTGCTGGTTAATGTTTACCTCGGCCCATGGCACATAAACTTGAAGAGTGTGTGGCTCATAATACATGTATGTATGTGTGCTGTTTGAGAAAACAAAGTATGCATCTCATTTATCCAATTAAGGCTCATCAGGGAGTCCATGATGTGCAGAGCATTCACAGAAGAAGAGATTGAAACAAAATTTGATGCGATAAAGAAGTGTTGTATAAAGAATCTCTGTAGCTAATGTGGTTCCACACAGGATGATTGTATTATGAAAAGGAACCGAATATATAGAAACTAGCTTTAGGTATTAAGCTTACATCATGGGCGTTGCTCAAGGTATAAAAATAATAGATATACTGTACATGTAACCATGGTTACATAAGCACATAATCATGATAAGCCCCACCCAGTATTATGGTTTTAGTTTCATACAATCTTCATGAATATAGGCAATGAACCCCACTTCTTTATCAGGTTGTTGTTCGAAATGATGCTCAATAATCTGTTCGTATGACTGTGAGCAGGTCTAATGAGAATTTCTCAATCATTAAATTAGGAATTGGAGAGCCGTGTATAATTACTGTAGATGTTGCCAACGGAAAATCGCATGGGTTAATTGTCTGCTCTGTATCAAATATATAGCTGAATTGAATCATCATTGAGCCTAGTATAGTAAACGTCTACTTACAGTTACACACAATATTTCATTTGAATACACACAGCATTTCATTTGAATACAATGTTCAGACGACAACAATCAACTATTGCATCACTACAATGTATGCAGTTATATACATGTAAATGTACATTGTAGCTACATAAGAAGTTTAGCTAGTCTGAATTCGGGTCTGGAAACAAAGCAGGCATCTCATTATTTTCTCTCCGCCCCTCCAGGAATCATAGAGAACGAAGATGGATGTCAGGGGGAAGTGAGGCATGACCTTGTTTGGGTTGGCATCATTCATCAACCCTTTATTGACTTGAACTTGAGGATTCATCATTTAGGGTCTATGATTACACCCAGGGCAAACAATGTTATGACCATGATGTTTGTTCTTTCAAGATTTATTGTCGTTTTAAGATATAATTACATGATTAACATAAGATGCACAATGACAACACTGGGATCTCTCTTTATTCTGCCCTATGCAATTCACATATGCAGGTTCAGAGCTGTACACAAAGCAGCCTGCATAACATTTGTCTTTCACATCATACTAGTTTTTCTCTTTGATTTCTCCTAGTCGATTACTAGGAGAAGGGCATTATTAACAAAGTTTGAGGTAGAAGTAGACGCTCTTTTTGAGAGACGAAGAAAAATGAACAAAACAAGATGTGTTAGCCAATTGAAAAATAAAACAAAAAGCTTGGTCTAATTGGCTAAATTGATTTTGCACGTTCATTTATAATTATAATTTTCTCTACCTTCATTATAGGAAGGGGGGTTTTGATTTAAGAAAATTACAGAAACGAAATGCTGCCTGGCTCATGCAAAGTACAAAGAGAGGCCCCACAAAGGAGCGAAATCTTTCACATTATCATCCCATATCTCCATCCCCCTTGAACCTCGACGGGTTGGCATTAATCATCCTTCCTCCACCATTGGTATTCAAGTCATGATTCTCTATCCATGGGACTGCATGCATTCGGACAGGGGTAGAGCGGAAGGATACCCAATGCCTACTATCAAAATTCACTGACCCCCATTCACAAACATCCCAGTGCATATGAAATGAGGGATTGTGGGGGGGGGAGCAGCAAAGTTCTGCCTGGGTGATGTATTGCCTCTGAAGTGGAATGGCCAACAATTTATAGAGTATGATGCAAATTCTGAAGGGGCTTGAAAAATATGAGCACCCAGGTCATGGAGGAACTGTGGAGGGTGGGAAAGGGCAAGTGTGGCTGTGGTTTTCAACTATAGATTGCATGATGAAAAATGCAGTTCTTACAATTCAGATACAAAATAAACCCCATTCACACTAGAAATAAGATGCTCCTAGCGGCATGCCTAAACTGACTTTTGTTGGTACATGTATTTTAAATTTGCAGTATGACTAGAGTGCTTTCAAGGAATATTGTGCAAATTTAGGGACTACCTTCTGAAAATGGGCTGTAGGAACACTCCTTTCGTGAATGTTTCCTAGTGCAGTTGTGTCCTAAGGCTCCTGTGAACTCAGCGCACTTTAAAAAGATCCCTCCTGTACTTACTTTTCTGAGTGTGAATGGGGGCATACAGTCACCTGTTTTTCTCCCATGAATCATCTTCTTGTGCCATCCCTGCATAAATACACATCTCTCCATATTATAAACAGAATATTTGGCACAAATAGTCAGATATTCTATTTCCCTCAGTAATAGTTCCTTCATTTATAGACCACGTTATAATTCTGATCTATTTTGATGATTTACACTCAAGACAGAATCGAGTTATGTTTTTTCAGAGCCGAACAATTTGCAAATAATACAGGTAAAAGTTGTTACACTTCTATGAAAAAGTTGTTAAACTTGAACTACATATGTAATTCCCATCAATACCAAATAATGATTTTTAAGCATTTACCTTTTGTGGTGGATTCTAATCAACAGGAACCCAACTGACCCAAAAAGAGAAGTGGAAACGAGTCAACTTGCTGGCATCTTTGGAGGCATATGTATTGAGTTGAGTTAGGGTGAAAGTTTGGACAAACAATGACCTTTACTCAACAAATCAAACATACAAATCAAAGCCACATTTGTGGTTCTGCAGCTCAGAGAACTTGGGGCTATTTTTCTGGACGACTTCTTTCTACCACAGTTTGCTATTCTTTGAGCAGACCTCATTGTCGCTAAAAAAAATGGTCTCTTGGCAATGTAACATAATATAAATCATATTCATATTTCTTTTTAATCTTACATCTGATCAAACAGATAACTCATCCCTATTAAAGAGGGCAAACTTTAAATTCTTCTTTAAATGAAGCAAACTGATAACAACTGAAAAGTCTCTCTGGTACAAAAACATTATCAGTCCTTATCGCACTGCAACAAATCTGCTAAATTATAAACAGGACTGCAATATGAAATTAAAATGTTATGTCGGTTAGCATTTTGTTTGTGTATTTATTTATTTTTTTGATTTTTTGTTGTTGATTTTTTGTTGTTTGTTTTCTATGTTCAATTTGTTTTTTATGTTGATAACGCTCATTTTCAAAAGGACAGTAGGGTATCGAAATCATCTTCATGATACATCATATGTACATCTCTGGAGGTGCTTCCCAACACCCAAAGACATGTGTAGTTTGTTGACATAAACATGATGAAGCCATATGCAACCGGGGTGTGAAGAGCAGACTAAACAAACCTCTGTTGACCCTGGACATGCACTTTCATCCAGCCTTTGTTCATTGTAGGGAACAGCCTCTGAGGGAGGCACCAGAGGTCACCCAGGGGTCAAAGTTCACTGCCATGGACCAATCAGGGCAGATGTTCTCCAGCAGGATTCTCTATTTGTTTTTATATGTCATAACACTAAACATGTGATAGAGATCTCAATTGGGGCTGTGTCTTTGAAATTGAAAAAAAAAACACAACACAGAGAACAAACGCACATTCAGCTCTGGCATTGCACCAAAGAACAAGTCCAGATGCTATTTCCATGCCTTCCAAAAGTACAATTTTTCAAAGTGAAAATGAAAGAAGTTATATTTAGCACTTTCTTTCAAAGTTTATAAAAGCTGTTGCAAATTGTATGCATTTGAATATTTGAAGACATATTTCACTTTGGTTTTGTTTTCCTTACTGTCCACACTACTCTGGATTGATTTTTGCCTCATGAATGCATTAAAGGTAAAGACCAGTAATGGTCATGCGATTGCATTGTGAAAGAAACGTTGTGGAATCGATCAGAAAAGGTTGATCATCTAGCATCTAGCATCTGCAAGGTTCTGGAATCATCAAAATGATAAGAAATTTGGCCCATTCTTCGTAAAGTTACAAGCACTATACACAGAAAGATGTATATGGGACTACCCTATCTCTCTCACCAGACCATGAGAGAGATAAATTTACCAAATATATGAATTAGTAGGCGGTTTCCCGGCAAATTTTGTATCATCATGTATTAGTCAAAACATATTCTTTCACATGATTGGTAATGAGAGCTTCCATTTCATTTTTTGAAATTGGGGCTTTGCCAATACTGGTCTTTACCTTTAAGCTATAGGGCCATAACCGTTTAATGGTCCCTTAAATTTGAAACACAGTTAATTGTAAGTTATCTCAATTAAATAGCTATCATATTATATCAACCTATGAATGGCACTTCCCATGCATACACCCACCAGCATAATTGTATCCATTCATATTAGCTTTCAACGAATGGTCAAACATGGCCATGTTACATAACTCGTCTAAAACACAGGGTCAGAAATTGACTATGTGTCATGACTGCTTTTACTTTTTATGCCAAATTGCAGTTGTATCATACACGGCAACCTACGTTTCAAAGGGGAGGCGAGGGCAATTCAATTAACATAACACCATATGGGTGGGAAGATTTATGGGGGGGGGGCATGTCATCCTAACATCCAGTATATATTCTTTTTCTCCACTTCTTATTTGACGGTCATACAAGTTCAAACAAACTGAGGAGGGTTAGATCGAGACATTGTAAATTAAAGCAGCATAGGATTCAGAGTTCAGACAGAGGATACAATCAAATTTTGACGGACCATCAAAAAGGAAATCGTTTCAACCGCCAATAGGAAAAGGAGGAAGTTTTTCGCAAAGCAATAAAGGCTATGTTGTGCATTGCATGATGATCCATGATCAAAAAGATATGATACAATCAAGCTGTCAGATTTCATTCAGGCGCTAGCTCTTAATGTGTCCTCATGCCCTCTCCCTCTCCAGCTACGTGTATTTTGCTGTCTTGAAGTAGAAAAGCAATGAAAATAATCCTTCATGATCACTATTTACTTATCTATTGAGGTGAAAATTATTCCCATTACATCAAAAGAGACAAGGATTTCATTAGCAGATAGACAAGGCTAAGACTGTTATGCCCGTAGATGAGAAAAGAGCAACCATTACGATCATTTTCAGTCATTGGCTTGCATTGTGAAGCATACAATCTCAGCACAATGTGTAAGATGTAACCCTTTTTTTACTCTGACCAGCAGACAGCATTATCATTATTGCAAGCACAAACGCAGTCTCCTTGCCAGTGTATTGAACCCTGCGTTGGTCTAATAACCCAGAATCTTGTTAGAACAGTCCGGTGGCCACAAAGCTGACGGAATGGGATTAACCCATAGAAGGCTACTTGAGGTTTAAACAGAGGAAAGGATTTACTGTGGATTTAGAGGAAGCATTTACTCAAGTTCAGGGGAAGTTCCATGCCCTTTCAGACGTGGCCGGCCGCTAAACCTATAAGCGCAGGCAGGAGAATGCAAGCTGGTCAAATAATAGAAATGTTTGATGCCTTGTGGAGAGGAGGGTAAAGGAACTTCTCAAGCAGGAACATTTCATCTGTTAAGAACTAGAAGGGCATTATCTAAATCATGTACATGTAGAACTTAGATAGATTAGCATCTTTCTAGCTTTTAGAAGACCATTTCACAAATAGCACCATGTACATGTCAGTTAGAAAGAAACTGAACTGAATGAAACTCTGAATTAAGAATGCCTTTTGAATCCAAAGTTGAAATGTCTGTGTTAATCAGCTTTAGGTTTTCTAAGGTTCTTGTCATCAGGACACCAAATTATCTAGTACTGGAGAAAAGTGATTTACATTATCGCATCTCATATCTCTGTTCCACCCTATAAATAGCTCTCCCACACATCACCTAAACAACTTTCTTACTCTGTATCTGTTTAGCAAGGGATGAGAAGAGAGATACACCCTGGAATAAATCTCAAGTTCCTCGGTATCAGTGACAGATGTATGCTGATTAATACAGGTTCTTTTCACATGATAAACATGAGATTCTATGAAAGGATTCCATTCTTTTCACATGATTAACATGATATTCTTTGAAAGGACACATACTTTCTTGACAATATGTTCCTTTGACTGCAGAGATGAAGTGTGAACTGATTCGCCTACCCTGTACAAACACATCATCAAGCCATATGAAAATACACAATAGAAACAAGCTCCTTATGAAAATACACAATGAAAGAAACAAGTCTTTGTTGAAAACAGAACAAACATCTTTTTAGTCAGCAAGTATGTGACTTTGAATGATGATTTACAGGTGGAAACTTTCTTTTTTGGGAGGGGTGCTACGAGGTTTCAAAATTGATTTATCTCCGCCTTTGATGGTTTAATTGGTATTGTCTATTAAAACACAGAGCTTATCTACAACAAAGCAGGTCTAGGTCTAGGAGCAAGGGTAGAGGATATCCCCAAAGACATCACTCATCAGCAGAAATGCACCCTCACAACCAGGTCAGTGTTATCTGTCCTCATTGACTCAACCCCTGGCTTCCTAACCTGGATACCTAGAGGCCAGCAGTGATGGAAGCTCACTCAGTACATGCAGAGGTCAAACCCAAGTTGAAGGCATGAATGAACCCCTGACAGGGATAATGCAGGACAGAAGAGTCTGAACCGAACAAAGTATAGACTACTAGCCTTCACAGGAATTTTGTTGTACTTGTAGCTGTATCTTGCCTGCCATAGCGGAGCTGATTTGAGCTATACTCCACACACAGTATTTTGCAATTAGTGGTAAATAAAGGAGGATGAGATTGCAGACTGGCCAAATTTCTATGATTAGAATACAAATTGATTAAATTTACATCAAATTTTTTCTGAAACTGGTATTTCTCTGGTATGACATTTGAAACTGAAACTCAAACTCAAAGCAGATTCACATGTATTGTCATACAACATTTTTCAAATCAGTGTTGAACTAACAACATGAAGCAAATGCAAGCTGCCGGGCATTAAATCGCCTTGGTTTGGACAAGATATCCATACAAACGTAATGCAATGCAATATGCATACAGTGCATTAGATATCAAAACATTTGGAAAATATGTATTTTATTGAGTTTCCAACAAAACATTCGCTCTCAGTCTCGTAGCATTGAAGTCGATCAAGATCCTTTGGAGACGAGCCTACTAAGATCAAGAGACCATAATTCACTCATCTAAACCCAAAAGTCATTCTCCTATTGGAGACATCGTAATTTTACCCCAATCAAGATGCCGACCTGCAGACCGCATTTTGGCTCTGAACCAATACAGACCAGACTAATCCCGCCAAAAAAAACCTTCTTCAAATACAGCAACATATTGCCAATATTTATCAATCAATTCCATATTCCTCCCCACTAAATCCGGTCGGGGAAAAATTACCGGCCCATCTACTTAACCGAATTGAAAATATTTTGGGAGTACTCGAGCATGCCAAGCAATGAGCGCAATACGAGTACGCAATGACTGACGGAACGGCCCGGCTTGGCTTATGTAGGCTACATAAGGGCATGTGTAAATGAGCTTGTGTGTACACATGCACATGGACTAAATTCGCATGGAATGAATTAACCTCTGATTGGAGGTTCTAGTGCGTGTGAGGCACAGGCATACGGTTATCAAATTAATTTGCAGACGAAAGTAAGCCATTTCTTCGGCTTGATTAAATCGGGGAGTTTGCGTTCGCCGGCGACTGGATATCCCAACGCACGACACGGAGAGTAATTATGTCTACACAACGGTTCCTTGAGAAGCAGTATCTAGACAGAGAGGAGATGGGAGGTTTAATACAGGGGACCCTGGACACCAATGGCCATTACTTTCAATCAGAAAGGGAAAACACAAAAAAAGCTACCACAATTACATTGCTCTCAAGTTCAGGGTCGTAAATGCACGTTTGTAATTTGATTACCAATATCTGTCATTCAATCATTTGTTTAATTAAAATAATACGAAAACTAGTAAGAACAAAATTCTCTAAAACGCTAGCGGGTACAATGTGTTTTCTGTTCTAATAACCTTGACTGTCCCTATCCAATATTCATTAAATTATATTTTATTATCAACATCATATACTATTTATAGTTTGTTTTAAAGTAATTTATTTGTAGTCCTGAGTCAGATGTGAAATACCTCTGAATGATAAAATGATATGCATGCATTCAACATTTTGGTTAATGTTTAAAGGATGGCAACAAAATATATTTGAGGAACCAACATCATATATGTTACATACATCATACATGAATGTATACAGTTCGCAGATGCATCCTACCAAGTTAATGTTCGCCCCTTGACAACCATGATGGCCAAAAATTAGAGATTCACACCTTGGATATAAATCATGCTACAATTTGTACAAATCAAAATGAGCATTAGCAAACATCAAAAGCATTACGCCTCATAAAATATAAATAGCGAACAAGTCAAAAACCATGTTTGTCGCATTTGGCGAACAGAACCCCAAGACGTGGCGAGGCACCCCTCGCATTATACAGGGCCCAGGCATCTGCTAAAGCCATGCTCATTACTAAGAATGGCAGGAATTTTCTGCAGCCCTGACTCTTGAAATCAATCTACCAAATTTGTCGGCTACAATGACGAGATTTACAGCTTCCCTGTTGGAGATGTATGTCTATGCATCTGTGTATGGTCCGGGGACTGGGCTGAGGGTGGGGGAGGGGGGACGTGGGGGGGCAATGCCGTTTATCTACCCCCTGTCCACACACAACATTTTCCGTGATTAGCTATACCGTTTCGCGATAGTGATACCGTTTCGCGATAGTTTTACGATGAAATTGTGTGTGTGGACGCTCACTAACGATACGTCGTATAACGAAACTAGTCTAACGAAACGCAGGTTTGGGCATCGTTTCGAACTGAAACTCAATAAAGAATCACGCCTAATCACGGAAATGTTGTGTGTGGACAGGGAAAGTAACTAGTGTAACTAACTGGGCGGGGCTTAACGTGACCTCGAGCAAAAGGAGACCAGACTGTAGAGTTTCAGGATTACTTTCTTCTGTTTATGGACATCCTTGAATTTATACGATGATTATTTATATGACGTTTCTTGTGTGTGGACACTTTGAAATTTATACTATGATTCTTTACACAACGTTTCGTTATAGAGTTTTGAGATAAATTGTTTTGTGTGTGGACACGCTGTACTACCATTGGTTCTGTCTTTCTCCACTGCTTTGTTTCTTGGTTTCTTTCCTATAGATGTACAATAGTACATGGAGACACCACAGTATCTGTATTTTTTTTTTTACAACAGTACTTGTAACCATGGAGAATGTGTGTCTTTTCCGCTAAATGCACTTTCTGTTAAGATAAAAACCCATAAAAGTAGTTGATAAAATGATATAATTGCCATCATTGAAGAAAAAACTTAAGCAAAAACGTCTACTGGTAACCTTGGAGAAAGCATGTCTTTCTGCTGACAGCACGAAAAGCTATCAAAGGAGTTAATAAAAATGAAATAATTACCATCATTTTTAAAAAGAACTTAGCAAAAACAAGTACGGGTACAACCCACGCAGTATATAACAGAAAGTTTGAAGAAGCATTTTTATAAGCTCCATTGAAAAATACGCCTGAACCCGCTGTGTCCATGAAGATTAGATAATAAATTCTAAATATAAGCCTAAATTACCTAAAAATGTCAGGCCTTTAGCACGTCCAAAGCACTAATGCATCCTTTTTCAGGATAAAGTGGTAGATAATTTGTAGAAGAGCATGACTCTACGAGCACGTACATGTACATGATGTACAGTACATGTACATGTATACTTCATCGAATCTGCTGGTATGAAATTACGCTTCACGTTTCAAAGGACAAGTTCCAACAAAGGACTGTCATTCTCTTCATATTTTGAAACAATTTCTTTTTATCTATTCTTGACATAAGATTCACTGGTGTATTCTTTAATATGATACTTCACTATGCAAGCAAACAGGCCTATACATTTTGAAAATGTATAAATAACCATCCTTTACAGCTGTGTTTAATCACACACAGATGCAAACCAAACTGGTGTACAATTCTTGAATTGTCCTTTCAATATAACAACGTAATACATTTCTTTACCATATCTTCATATATCTTACCATCCCATTTTTATCAATAAATGTCAATTTGAACTGTCCTTCTCTCGCTCCCTACCACTTGATAAAAAAACAAGTCTTGGTTGCCAACAACAACCACGCTCTCTTTGAGGCAAGTACTTGCAGATAAGTCCCCCCCCCCCCCCTCCCCTAGCAATTTACATCCAATTGTTTCTTGATCCCTTCGAACAGTCATGCAATCAGGGGCACTTCCTATTGTATAATCTCATAACACCAATTTGGACCCCCCCCCCCCCCACCCCCTCTGCCCCTGGCCCACAACCTAAGGTTCTGACCCCCTTATGCTTTATATGAAAACAAAGTATTATATTATGCCAACCCACCAAGACTAGCCAACAACAGGATACTCAATTAATTAGTCAAGACTGCACTAATGAAGATGAGATAATAAGACAGCTCTATCTCTGCAGAATACATAAAAGAGGCCAGCCGTAAGCTGTCAAAAATAGTTCAACCTGGGGTGCATGTTATTATCATTGGCTTACATGAAGGATATAGCAAGAGTAGGCATACATGTAGGATGATTATTCATAGAGCGATGATTATTCATACAGCAATTATTGCATAATACACCTCTTTTTCACTACAATTCTACACTAGAAAAAAAAGTGTTAAATTGGAGTGCAGATTACATAACTGGTTAATGTACATGTCTTCTACAAGGGATAATCACCAAACCAATTATGAGTTTGAAGGGGTCAGCGAAAGTGTCAACTCATTAACGATGCATCTTCATTTCAATGCGTTGGGGTCTGCATATAGATCACACAATATCCATCTGTGCTATTATGCAGTGAGGTCTTCTTTATCCAGGGTAGCCTCATCAGTGTTAATATTTGTCTTCCTGCAATTATTATTAGTAGTAGTAGTAGTATCTTGGTATTGCCAGGTACCAATTCAATACACCTTGAGAAAGCTGTCGATGAAACGCCTTGTTCAAGGACATACTATTCAGCAAGCATCTGGCGAGGCTGGAACCCAGGACCTCTCGAATGAGAGTCAATACCTTCATCAATATACAAGAGTGCTCGAACTACACAGTATGCCATCAATGTCATGGAAAATTCTACAAAACTCAAGCACACAATATAAGTACACGTATGATTAAAGCACGCAAGCTCGACTCCAGCCCTGTTGCCAACTCACTCAGCATTTCATATCTCGCCTGGAGTACTGATTGATCCTATTTGTAGTTCATTGTTAGTATAACAGTATCACCATTGTTGGTGTTAAGTGGATTAAAGCTTTGAGCTGTTGAGAAAACATGCTCCCCAATAATAAAAAATACACCGCAAAAATGGGGGGTTTACAAAGGGAAGCTGGTAAAATTCAGTCTGAAAATTAGCAGTATTTTCTCTTCTCTCCCCCCTGCCCCCTTCTATTCCCTCTCTCTCTCTCACTCCTTGACTCTCCGTGAAAAAAACAAATTTCAATGATTAAAAAGCCATAACTGACATTTTCTCAAATCAATTAATTCATTTGGATATATTCAGCACAACACAACAATTTAATTCCATAATCAATTTGCAGTACAATGACCTTTTTTCTGTAGATATATAATTAATTTCATTCTTGCATGAATTGTTTATGAATCCTGTCATCAACTGAATAGACGATGATGAAAAAAAGAAAAATAAATATCTTCCTATGCAATAAGTGGTGACTCATTTTCCATCAACTCCACAAACTGCTTACTTTCAATATCAGGTAAATTCATAATGCAGCTTTTCTAAATTAGTCTGTGCACGCACAGTTGTGGATACTGGATGTCCTACCGCAAATATAAAGCACGTTTTCCAAATCGTTGTTAATCTGACTGTTCGGGATTCCCTTTGTCTTAGTCATCACCGCCGTGTATGCCTGAATATTTTTTCAATCAACATTTAATATCCTGGATATGACTGTATTAAGTTCCAACTGCACGATATATACAACGTGGATTAGTTGAAATATCAGCTATATTTAGGGCTTTCGTTGCTAGCATCGAAGTTCATGAATAGTTCAGGCGAAAGCTAATATTCATCACCGTCACTGCTGACGCAGGCTTGCGTGCATCAAGGATATTACATAAGTCCATTAGCTTATAACAAGCTGATCTGACCTGCTATTTTTAGTTTATAAGGATTAATTGACTGACCCATGAAACGATTATGAAACATGTTATATGATCTGATTGTGAGGCATTCAAAATATTTTTGTCATTCTAATTTAGGCTGATTTATATTTTCCATATCATAGCTCTGTGCGGTTGGTGTTGCTTACTTTTTAGGCACGACATTAAATTGAAATTCATGATGATCACCTGAATGATATTATGCTCATACATGTACATACAACATGTAAATCTTCTGTTTTGGAACCAGATGGGCGTCAACTCATATACTTTAACACAGAGCTAAACCTTGTTTGGCTCTAAACAGACCAAATGATCATGGAACTCTTAGAAAAGTTCAATAATTGCAGTTTTATAATAAAGCAAGAAATGGTCCATATCTTTTGTTCTGCAGATTCTCTCTTGGTTTGCTGCGCAGACAAAAATGCCATGCTTTTAAAGAAAAGCCTCCACATGTATGTTTGTTCTTTCATAAAACCAGCAACAGACTAAACGTAACTGAAGATGAGGAAACCTCCTTTCTATGTTTGTCAAGAATAGTTCCTCTTTAAAACCAAGCACCTATGTACATGTAAATAGAATAAAAATGTCATAAATAAGGTGTAGGCATAATGTACATGTCCCACATATTGTATTGTGTGTGCCTAACTACTCCCAGATTTTTTGTACTGGTATTGTATTCATATGAGCCTATCGACTCCCCCAGTGCCTACCTCTTGTATTAGTAGCAGCATCGGCCAGCCGCTGGAATGCATCCAAGAACGCTGACAGGACTGTGATGGTGGCCCTAAACACACAAACAAGGAAAGAGAAACAGAAAAATAAAGAGATTGGATGATTAATGATAAGATGACATCAGAGTCAAGGCATCTGACAGCAGGCTATCTGTACTGTCAATAGGCCTGCCTTCATCAGCTCGAGATTGCCAAATATCCCGCTATTTTAACTTTCCCGATCACAAATTATCCAGTTAATTTGCGTCTTCATCAGCCCGAAGTTGCAATTAGCGGGATATTTGGTCAAGATAATCATCCCAAGATATCTTAGGCTAATTTGCAAAATATCCCGCTATTTGTCCGGTGCATCTTCACCAGCCGGAAGACTTGCACTATGCGCGAATGCTGAGCAAAATATCTTGAGCTAATTTCTCGAGCTCGAATTTCAAGTTTCAAAGTCAAGTCTCAAGCTGGTGAAGAAGCAATTTGTAAGTTCAGGATTATTTCCCAAATTAGAAATAGCGGGCTATTTGACAATCTTGAGCTGATGAGGACAGGCCTAATGTCTCAATAAACCAGAAGGACCATCTACTATCTCACTGTGCTGTATGATGTACGAACCTTTAAACAGGCCTCTTTGCAGGTAAATATACATGTGCGATAGATGTCCGTAGTTTCAGTTGTGTTTCAACTTCCAAACCAAATCTCTTATAAATAGGATCTCTTCTGTTCATCTCAAGTTTTAAGATCATAAAATATGAGGTTCATATAAGTAATACAGTATCTGTATTTCATATTTTGTCATTTAGGTGATTAAGCAAGTATCAGATGTACCCACCTTTACATTCAGCTTTCAGGGTAGCTTATAATCTAGGCGGAGTGCCGAGCTTTTTTCTTTGCTGCTAGACTAACCCTAAGCAGAACGTCTGATACGGCGAGACTACGAACCGTGAGTCGCGAAGCGGCTCACCGCCTATACTCACTGGTCTAGCTTTAGTCGTTGTTTTTTTATTATCGACCCTGAATCCGTGGCAGTTTTCGTACGAAAAACTGCCACGGATTCATGGTCGATAATAAAAAAAACAACGACTAAAGCTAGACCAGTGAGTATAGGCGGTGCGCGGCTCACGGTTCGTAGTCTCGCCGTATCAGACGTTCTGCTTAAGGTTAGTCTAGCAGCAAAGAAAAAAGCTCGGCACTCCGCCTAGATTATAGGCTACTTTCAGGGAGGATTCATTCAGAAATCAGGGAGGTTTCTATCAATGGCATACAGCATAATAGAAATAATCTTTCCAATCTATCAAAAATCAAATTATCAGGGAAGGTTTAAGCATCTCTGAAGTATGGTGCATACATGTTGGTCACATCCCTTTTGTGACTAAAAAATGTTAAGTTTTTTTCAGAAGTGATCTTACAGTTTCAAGTTTCGTATATAGAGCTTGGGAAGAAAAAAATTCAGGTTGATTTATAAATTCATGAAACATTATATTGACTATTCAATAAGTTTTCATGTCACAATTATTCTGTTTGAATCCTTAGTGTCATTTGTAATTATACTTGCAAGCTAGCATTCACTGTCACTATTAAATGTGGCAGACATACATGAAACCAATAAATTGAAATGCGCACAATTTCCTCCGACTGGGTTTACTCTTCATTTCACACAGAGCCATGGGGTAGACAGTAAGCAATTAAATTAAGTTTCATTAGCCCGACCCCTCGTGGCTAGGCACAGCTTGTTACTGTTACCGGTAAGAGGGCAAAACGATAGAACGCACAACAATGGGACGCCAGTCAGTCAATGGCAAGCCAGTAACTTTTCAATATCATCGATAAAACGAGACTTGAACAGTAAAGAAGAGGGGTACTACACTCTCCTCTTGGCGATGTCTAATTATTAAACTCTCCTCGACATCCCCTAGAGTACGTATTTAGATACATAGATAGGAAATGAATCTATAAGCCCAAAATGTCATCATAACTGCCTTGATATACGGCCGCTTTTATTTCCCTCTCATACCGCCATAAAGCATGAAAGATTGTTCACTAAGAGATGACTCATCTTTTTGTATAAATTGTGGATACGAAAGGCCGAGCAAGCTGTATGATTATGACGGAGAATTAGTGAAGCGGGCTAAATGTAAGCAATCTGCCCTGCCAGTGACAAAATTGGCCGAGCGTGCATTCTGCTTCCGTGACAGTAATCACTCCAAGGATCGTCTCGTAAATGTTTGCTTTTGATCCGTGTTTGCCGAAGAATCCCGCCTAATTCATGTTTTGTTTCCGACTAATGAAAGATTCATGCTGCATGTCATCTATGTGAATCTTTATCTCAACACAAAAATGGGATGTGTTTCATCTCCTTCAATTTTCAGTGATTCTTTTGTAGCATCCAAGCATAACAGACAAACGTAATTAAAATATTTTGTTCCAGAGAAAAAGCATGATTCACAATTTCAAACAACATACAATGCTCATAAATCTTCATCATATAATCTTATGAAAACTAAGTACTGTAACCTCCATTTTAAATCAGACATGGAAATGATTGGTCATTGCAATAAAATGAATATCAACTGAAAAAACAGGACCATATGTCACTCTATTTCTTCTTTTCATTCCCAAACTAACGAACAGGAAATCATATCACTGCATTTCAGACACACATAGCAAGCAGAGTCGATTAAAAAAGACTCCCTTTTGTTTCTGCACAGCGCATGTGTTAGGAAGGTGCTAATATCAACAAATGCTGCACATGTTACTGAACAGCTGTAAATTAACAATTGGTCAACATCTGTTTAGCTAATGTGTGCTGTTCATGTGTTCAACACACATGTAGCCCTTCACACTTACGTTAAAGATGACTGGAAGGCCTACATGCATAATGTATGCAAGACCACGACACACAGTACTGGAGATGAAAATTTGCATGTTCACTAAAGTACTTTTTTTATTATGACTGAACTTTACTTGACTTACCAGTATTTTTATAAAAGTTGATTGAAAGATTGAAAATCACACAGGAAGTATTTATGCACGGTGAAATTTACTCAAGAAAGGGTGTGTAACAAAGGAAAGTTGGGGAAATTTCAGAAATATACCAGAAATCAACAAGAAGTATTTTGGGGGAGGGCAATATTGTAAACAAGGAGGAATGTGTAATTTATAAGGTAGTGATGAGCTTCTGGAAATGAAACCTATCACAGTACTAATACGCTGAAGCTCATATTTCAGGGCACTGTACACAAACAGCCTCCTGCAGTTTGACTTTTGATGAGTGAGAGTTTATTGAGAGCCAAAAGGGTATTAACTTTGTGTTAAAATGTTCGGAGTTAACACCCTTCTGGCTCCAAACAGATGAAATGTCCTTTCAAGTTTATACATGGACAATGAATATCCAAAGTTGTTGTGTTATTAGAGTCATGTGTGATATGAGAAGTATTGAATGGGGAAGTTAAAACATACCTGAGTTGTGTGTGAAGCTTGCCTGCCTTACTGGAGAAATCATCCCAAAGAGGTGAATGTGACTGTAAAATAGAGAAAAAATAAAATAAAAAGATATAGCAGATTTAGCATCAAAGATACACTGTATGACACAACCCTCGTTATATACATTCGTTTGAAAATACATGTACATGACAGCACAGAGGTTAGATTAGTAGTCTTGAAACCAGAAGATCCGAAGTTCAAATCTAAATCAGTGAGGGGGTAAAGTAGTTTTTAGGCCTTATCTACATGTACATGTACAGTACATGTTCGCATGATGCAACAAAATCCCCTAAGCACAATCAATTTTGGTGTTAAATTATACAGAAATATGACACGCACTACCCTTACATGTACATTGTACATGTATGTGTCATTCTATAATGCCACAAGCAACAATTGGTTTCCCAGGAACTTTCTAGCAACCATTTTGCAAGTGCTTGCTACTGTACATTAGCATGCTGAAGGTAAAACAAAATGCCAAGCACAGAATTGTTACTATCAAAGTATGTAACATGTATATGAACTCAAAGAAACAAAGTCCATATCTACTAAAGATCATCTTCTTCATGTAGACGTCTGCCTGGACCGTGAAATCCTTTTTCATAACGAGCATCCAACATTCTCAACTATCAATCGTAAGGTCAACTGCAATGTTGCTCTTTCATTATCAAAATTAGCAGGAAAATTCCAACCATGGGTTACAAATTTCTAAACATATAAGTCCCATTTTCTTTACAAAGTCCATACAAATTTGTACATCATATCAAAATTAATTTGCCTCCTCATCCACAAAACTTAGAAGATGGACAGACTCTTAGTACTGTAGCATGAATAAAGAATTACCAAATTTGACATGAAATAACAAGAAATAAAACAAAACGTTTTTTAATTACAGTCACATTGCATACACATCTACTGTACACCTGTACATGTACATTTATATCAAGGTTCAAATACACTGATGTATTCTTCAGGAGCTTCAATATAAATTTGATATTTTCCTCATTCTTTTTTTAATTTGTTATGTTGAATAACAGAAGAAGTCCATCATCAAACAAAACTATTAGTTCATGATGTTTACATCCTAGATGGGGGGATTCAGAATGGGGCTTTCATTAGCCATCTTGTGGCTAATGAAAGATTATTCTAATAATTAGAATAATACAAGATGATCTTCTGAAACTACTAAAAGTAATTTGAAATATAAGTGAGTGGGTTTGAATTGACATCCTTAGGAAGTAGAAACTCCCATAAACTACTTACATGTAGCTTGTTTGGATTTAAGGTACATGCATAATGTTTAAAAAATAAATGGGAAAATAATGCATGTTGTATCTCTAGAATTATATTTTCACATTTCCTGGTACTTTGGAAAAGTATGAAAGTACCATAAAAATGCACAGAATTGTACAGGTTGTATACAATGTAGATTTTAAAAAGTACATGTATCTTAGATTTGTAGAAATGAGTAAAACCGTAACTACATGTACCTGTACATTACATTACATGCAAATATATGTTCACTACTACAAAATGTAGCACTTTTTGGTTTCCTGAGTTTCCTCCCCATCCTCTAAACGAAGACATGAAATCCATGACTCATGCTCGATTTCACTTTAATTATGGCAAATCTGCAGCAAATGCACGTTTCGGGAGGTAACCTTGTCACACGTTCGTGATCATATTCAGCCCTAAACAGTGAAGCCGCGCTCTAGCCCCGTACTCCATTAGCTGGTGGGATGGGAGAGGACGGCTTACCCCCTCAAAGTAAAAATGTCCCATCCCGGTGTTTTATGATGTCCCGCCATCACATAGGTAGCAATTAACATTTTATGCATCTCAGGGATGCGCTCCTACTCATCGATAGCATGAGTCCACAGACGGTATGGTCTTCGGATGGGGCTCTGTCGGGGGCGCATCGTGATGTCACTGAGATGGCTCAAGCGCTATCGAGGGCCTGCTCACATAGTCTACATTTCATACTGATATGAAATAAATATGCATCTCTATGCTATTGACAACACTCATTTTACATTACAAAAATGCAATAAAACTCTGGGGGGTTTTCCCCTGATGGTAAAACAAATTTGGTATTATATTGAAGTTGAATTCCATAAAGACTGTACAGTCAAAGTAGACTCTGATGAACTGCATTCTTTGTTGCTTGACCTAGATTTCTCTTCCCTAATACCAGAAAATTACAAATTTGTAAGCATTTCTATTTCCACAAGAAACAAAGCAACTTATGATAGGTAAAGTCTGTGTTCAAGTTTACCTGGAAGAGAACTAAAAATATACTCTATCTGAACAGAAAACTGACAAGTATGGTTATTTTCAAACAAATACAAAAGGACAAATGTAATCATTTCCCCTTCACAAATGAATGCTAGTCTGCTCCATATGAATCCTTTTAAAGTGGAATGTTTCAATGTAATGAAACTTCATGTTCTGTGGGACACAAAGTGCCGGTACAAATTGAAATGTTGAGGCTGTGGCAGGTATTTCCATGATTAGGTTTCCACCACATTTCCTCAGCTCAAGAGTAATTTGCATAGCATTCAAGACTACACGGCGACGAGTACATGGGGACGATGGCCCATTAAATGTCCGTTGCTAGGCAACCGGGCCACAAGTGTGAACCTTGCTCGGGAGACAAGACAGCGTGTACTTGACAGAGTAATAAGAGAGTGGAACACTAATTGGAAAATACACTGGAAGCTTCAACAATGCATGACACGTGGGCACATGACGCTGGTGGCTCGACATCAAGCGCTCTTTTTTTTATGGCGGCAAAAACGTAAAGGCTCGTTCAGATATGGCGCGGCAAAACACCGCAAAAAAGCGGCTGCGGTTTTTTAACATGTAAAATGAATGGCAACAGAGCGCAACAAAGGACTAGCATGTATCCACTGAGCTCTGTGCCATAAGATTCAGAAACGTGAAGCGTATTACATTATCAGTCATCATAAAAAATGTCACTGTTTTGCAAAACCATAACTGAACGAGCCTTAATTAATAAAGACACTAAGTGCCTACAGTCCTTCAGAAGGCCAAAATGTTGATTGCATTTTTATAGGAAACATAAGAGCTATTATTACAAAATAAAGTTAATGGAAAGTTCAATGAAAGCTTCAACAGTGCATGGCAGTGGGCACATGCATGACACTGGTGGCACCCTTTTTTAATGGACGCAAAAATATAAGATAGCAAGTGCCAAGGGGACTGTAGAAGGCCAACATGTACATGTAGATTGCATTTTTATGAGTAAAATAAGAGCATTTATATTTTTTAATTAAGCTACTGGAAAATTGATTGAAGCTTTAACAATGCATGACACTTGGGCACACGCGCATCATATTTCGATGAAAGCACAAGGAAAGACTTGCATATGAACTGTACATGTACAATGTACATGTAGGTAGTACGCCTACGTTGGTTTTTATATGTCAAATAAGAGCAATTATTACAAAAATCAAGTTAATGGAAAATCGATTCAAAGCTTTAACAATGCATGGCACATACGGTAGGCATATGACGCTGGTACAGCTTGAAAAGCACCTTAACTATTTTTCAACGGACGTGAAAGGAGAGATGTACTAACCATATTGCAATAAACCAAAAGCAAAGAGAGTAAGCCCCTTCTTACTTGCATACAAATATAAGTTGCTTTTTCAAGGATCAAATAGGAGCAATTATTTCACAAAATCAAGTTGAATCAATTTGAATTGCTAAATATTATGATCCGACTTGCTGAACTGCTTGAGATGATTATGAGCCTCCCAGGCCTCACTACGATCATCCAAAACCCCTGGAGCAGAACATCATTTTCCATTCCAAATGAGGGAGATAAGAAGCCGTCACCTGGGATGGTTATCAGGGGAGCAATTTGAGCCCCATTATAAAGCAGCCATTAATGCAAATGATCACCATTTCCATTGCTTTGACACAAGGGAGAGATGCGGAGTGATTTCAATTGAGAGCTCGGACTCAAAGAATGGGTTGAGTTCTGGGAAGAGGTGAACAATCATTTGTGAGCGTAATCATTGTATTATGCAAGAGTGGAAGGACATCAGATAAAAGATATTCCCTGAAAAGCATGGCTCTTCATATGCCTTGATATTCTGAATATGGCATGTAACAGCATAAAAATTGGGACAGGTTTTTATGCCACGTGTTCCTGTAGTCCTGTATACATGTACATATTTCTTTGTACAGTGCTTGTAACTTTACCAAGACTAAGCCAAATTTCTTATCATTTTGATGACTCCAGAACCTTGCAGTAGGCACCAATACTAATATATGCTACAATGTAGATGATCAACCTTTTCTGATCCTTTCCACAACATTTCTTTCACAATGCAATCGCATGACCAGGACTCAACTTTATCTTTAATAGATGCTTGCGTACAATCAAAGAGTTATCCTTGATACAATGTGTATGTTGGGTAATATTATACCAGGGTTAAAAGTTGAATTTAATGTACTGGATTTAAAAAGTTTTCAGGTTTTAGAGTTACATTATATCATGCAGATTACATTTATTTATTAAAGGTAATACAAAGTTTTGGGAAATTTTGAAAATTGGGTGGATAGTGAATCTTAACAATTTTGATATATTTGGATGCCCCTGTGGATGTATTATAAGAACTAAAAAAATTAGCCCCTAAAACATTTCTGTTTTCGAGAAAAATTGAATATAACAATTTACCGGTGCTCCCGGTAAATTTTAATAAATTTCAAATAGCGCCTATATGGCCGTACAATGGTAGCTGCGACCATGAAAATCTCAGAATATGTAGTTGGGATATATAATTTCCAAACGGGAATAGCTAATCGGTCGATTTTAGTCAAGAAGCATTGTTTCATAGCTAAATGAATATCTTGACCGTGAGAGGGAGCTATACAACTTAAAGAGTTTATTATTTATAATTTCATAAGTTTAGACTCGATTTCAACCGCGACAACGATCAATATATATTGTAGGAACGCATATGCTTCCAATATGTTAATTTGAACCAAATTCATGACCCCATACCAAAACTTTGTAATACCTTTAAACCAGATGACAGAAATCTCTTGAATCTACTTGATGGGACATCACCGGCCGCTGGCCCTGTGCCGTGTCTTTAATCAAAGAAATGTACAGTATGTCTTCCTTCTGAGTTCATGACTAACATGTACATGGACAAGTAAGCCTCTATGGACATGTACATGTCAATCCTTCTTTCAATAAAATTCAGACTTTTTTAGACTTGGTAATGGATGTTCAAAACATTAAAAAGAAAAGTAAATTTCAGAATTATTTTTAAAATGTATTACATCTGATCAGAAAATCAAGAAGACCGTCAATTGAAGGAGGTAGATTATCTTGAAGTAGAAGAAGAAGAAGAAGAAGTATAAAATACTAGGAAAAAAAATGTTTTGCTCCAGGATTTTTCATGTAAAGTGAACATTGTACCGGATGACAAGAAGTCAAAGGTAAAAATAAACAAATACTTCCAAGTTGAAATGGACTCTCTTTTGTGGAATGTACAGAAGCAGGGTAGCTTACTATTTGATCAGCTGAAATGTATTGAAGCGGGATGACAGTGAGGATCTTATGGGAAAGCCTTTGAGGCAACATCATACAGTAGTATTCAGTCAAGCAGTTTGTTTGAGTTCCTATTTTTGTTAGTATCCAATGGGGTACTTTCAAGTACATGTACGGTACATGTACTTTCATTTTGCATACACACTGTACATGTACAGTAGTAGAACATTTACTGTGTTCAGCAAATATCCAAATTTGACATTTTTCTGCTTTTACAATCAGTTTAGTGAAAGACCAACGTGTTTGTCAAATTGAGTACCCGGTACAGTTTTTGAGGGGGGGTGGGGAATATATAATGTACATGTACAAAACACTATTTATCCTCATACAGTACATGTACATGTACACAATGGCAGAGAGTTTACAGGCAGAGCCTACACATACATGTACTTTACATGTACAGGTGTAATGTTAAAGCACTCATAATGATACAATGTATGTACACAAGATTAAACCTGTAGGTCCTTGTTATGGAACTGAAACTGTTTCTTCTCTATCTCTCTCTCATAATCATATGATTTCTAAATGTATTCATTTTGTAGCTTAATTTATTCATGATTTCATTTCAGTCCAACTAATCAATATTTTCACACCGAACACTGTAAAAAGAGAGTAAAATAATATTACCTGTCTATAATTAAGATCTTTAAAAATCTATATCAAATGGGAAAAGGATCAAATAATATTAACACACCCTGCCAAATGTCCCACTCAATGACTGGATGCCCTCCATATCATTATGTCAAGCATGCATACACCAATATAGTAAGCACATACGTAACTACATGTAGTATGTACACATGCAGTGAGGTACATTAGTAGCACACGGATATTTGAAATATGAATATTTCATTGTCCACAGACGGTACCACAAATCAATAAAGGCTTCCCACAGCACTGCATTCATGATGACGTGCATCATATCTCGGTGTGCAATAAAAAAGAATCACTAATCTCCTTGACATTTTGTCAGGCTGCCGGTATATCAAGGTGTGCTTTGGCATCCACAGACTTAATTACAAACAACCCATAAATTAAGAAGCGGACATCCACTTTGTACACTAAGAGATTGATGCCTAATGAGAATGAGTACATACATGTATACTGCACATGTACATAGATGTAAGGTTGCCTGGGAAAATTCACTCTTAGTCTTATTTAAAGATGAAGTTGAGACTTGAGTTCTGGTCATGCGATTGCATTGTGAAAGAAACGGTGTGGAATCGACCAGAAAAGGTTGATCATCTAGTACATGTATAGCCTATAATCTAGGCGGAGTGCCAAGCTTTTTTCTTTGCTGCTAGACTAACCTTAAGCAGAACGTCTGATACGGCGAGACTACGAACCGTGAGTCGCGAAGCGGCTCACCGCCTATACTCACTGGTCTAGCTTTAGTCGTTGTTTTTTTATTATCGACCTTGAATCCGTGGCAGTTTTTCGTACGAAAACTGCCACGGATTCATGGTCGATAATAAAAAAACAACGACTAAAGCTAGACCAGTGAGTATAGGCGGTGAGCCGCTTCGCGACTCACGGTTCGTAGTCTCGCCGTATCAGACGTTCTGCTTAGGGTTAGTCTAGCAGCAAAGAAAAAAGCTCGGCACTCCGCCTAGATTATAGGCTAGTACATGTACAGTGTGTACATGTAAGTATTTGTGTGTATTGCAAGGTTCTGGAATCATCAAAATGATAAAAAATTTGGCCAAGTCTTGGTAAAGTTACAAACACCGTACACAGAAAGATGTATATGGGACTACACGACCATGAGGCGTAAAAATCTGTCCCGATTTTTACGATGTTACATAACATATTTAGAATATGAAGGCCTTTGAAGAGCCATGCTTTTCAGGGAACATGTTTTATGTGATGTTCTTCCACACTTGCATAACACTGATAAGATAACGCTCACAAATTATTTTTCACCTCATCCCAGACCTCAACCTTCTCTTAAATACGATTGACATTTTTAGGAAATCAAAGTCAATTAGCGTAATTTTTAAAATCAACAATGCAGAAAAATACAGACTATCTTGACAAGAAGGCTTCTTCTAGCTAAGTTTGCATATTTAGGCATACTAGATAAATAATGTACACGTACAATGTAGAACACCATTTCAATTTTCAATTTTCAATCAAATCAATTTCATTTCAATAAAATATTGTACTACAGTATGGTGTACAATGTGAACATTTTCAACACATTTCCAATTTAAATTTAGTAATTCAGTGTGATCATAAATAATTTCACTATCAAATCTATCAAAATTACTGCCATATGCCTTTATTGCAACTTCAGTCTTGTGGACAAATGTAAAAAGAAAAGCAAAAAAGGTAGGCTCCACGATGTATTCTGTGTACATGTATCTGCTCATATTAGATGGTCAGAGCTATAGCTATGCTTCAATTGGCAATTTAAGCCCACGCTGTGTGACCTCCCAGTGAACTCAGCTTTTAATAGAAAGGTGCATATTGCTCATGAGTCCATTAACAATTATTCCCTGGGTTGAAATCAATTCCAATGAGAGAAATATGGCCAGCCTTTTTTTTTTTTGCTTCACGTCACATGTGTCTTCATTATGCTCTTGAAACAAAGGTGTGAAACTGTTCACTTCGTCTATTGAGAACTAGAAGGGCATTGACTTTACATGTACAGTATGTGGGAAAGGATACGGATTAAAGTCCTTATGGAAATCAGCATTCAAGATTTGTTTAAGGTAATGTCTATCCTGACTTCACACTGATTTGAATACCGGTAAAGGTAGAATTTTTGCACTCAAAATCAAAACACAATTTTATGTCAATTGCTACCCCACTACTACAATGTTATACATTGTATACTGTACTCTCCCAATTAAATAATATTTCTACCAATACCATAAATATACAACATTCAATTCACTGAAAGCATGTTTTTAAATCCTTCTGAAGGAATATATTATCATCAACAATCAAGAAGACACATCTTTTATGATGTGACTGTGTACAACTACAAATTATTCTGATAATTATCTTCATTGCCAATTTATACAGTTATCTTCACATCTCCACCAATCAAAATTTATTTTAAATCATTACATTAACCTTTAATCACAGCATTCTTACTGCATTAAATACACACATTGTACATGTATGTACAACTCTGAAACCACTCCATTTTTGTGGTAATTCAAATTCAAAACTGACATGCATTCAGGATCCAGTCAATGATTATCTTTCTGTTGTTCAGTTGTGGACGCAGAGTCCAAAGGTCACCTAAAGTGAAATAACAGAAAATATGACTAACACATGTATACTGTCTGCTTTATCTTATTTAAACGAGCACATGCTTACTTAAGTGGAACAAATTAAACAAGCACTTTATACACTGTAGACCCAATATAAGCCTACAGCAGGCGTCCAATGCACGATATGCCATGATAAGAATGACACATTAAAATGAATGTTTATTTCTTTTTTTAAATGTACATGTGTACAATTTCTACGGCAGAAAGGAGGGATCAATATTTGTTTAATACATGCATGTAACACATTTGACATTTTGTTTTCTACCGTACTTACAAGTATTAAAGTAAAGTATTTTGAACCCCCATAAATTCTCACAGGACATACTGTAGGTTCCCTGTCTTTCTAAAAAAAACTCATTAACCCTTCTAGGAATTATAAAGGTAAACCATACTAAGTAAAAGCTACTTAACACAGGCTGGATAATAAAGAGCAGACAATGCCATCCTGAGCTAGCTGTTTTCCTCTACTTTTCAAAACCCACTCAAGTGGAAAGACAAAGTACCTGTGTGGGTTTTTTTAACAGCCTAAACTGTATTGTTCACCTGAGTATTAATTCCTTTGTTGGTGCACATGTATTCAAAAGATGTCCTCACTGCACCCACCCAGCTGTTTTCTAAATTGATTCGCTAGTCCAATGAACAGAGGACGAGTGTAATGTGATGGTAGTAATAAATTATGATTCATGAAATGTAAAGAAACTGCCTGAAAGCCTCAAACCCTTTATAAACCACATTAATGTAATGAGACAGCGACTTCACATCAACACAATTCAAACATGTTGTTATACTTCGATTTGATTAATCCCTCAATCACCTTCTAAAAAGGCATTCTTTCCAGAGAGGCAATGACATATAAATCATATCACAATTCACAATATAATTCAAAGTGAACATGGCTGCATTTCTTGAGGTGCGGCCTGAACTTGCAATGAAGGCTGCTAAAATTTCATTGTTATCGATGCTCCCCTCCCCCTCCTTGTTTTGTTGATCTCTTTAGGTGGGAGAGATACACTGTAGTCTGCAGAGTGCAGTACTAGGGGTAGAACGTTTCTACTGTAGCTGCAGCAATATATATAATATCCTCCAAAAAAGAGTTACAGACACGGGACAGACTACAGGCAGATTAGACTTGATGTAAACATTTGAACAATTTATGAATAAAATTTTTTACTGGTAATTCATGTCATATCATAATCAGTAGTTATCACAATTGTACGATTAAAACTCAAAATTCCAAGAGACTATCATTTTGGTTCCTCAGCTCAGTGGTATTCAACTTCAATTTTAAGATCACACTTTTTTCTTTTTTTTTCTCAACATTGAGAATTGAGTCATTACAACATGATCTGATAAATTTTAGAATTTAGATCTAGATCTAGTCTCGTTTCATACAAAATGACAGGTCAACTTTCGTCATTCCATCAGAGACTTCTAGTTTTAACACTTGCCATTTCATATCTGTTTTTTATTTCTGTTTCATTTGGAGTTATATAATTTCAATATTCTTCATTTAGAATCTAGACTCTATAAATAAATGTGCACAGTTTTGGACCAACTTAATTCTCTCGAATCTACTCACCTTCATATCATTAATCACACTCTGGAATAAGCCTCCAAGAACACTGCAATCCCTTTCACTCCCTTCCATTGATACAATATTTTCCTGCTTGTTTTAGAAATAACTGGAAATATCCACAACAAAACTCCACGAGGTTGGGGAGACTGTGAGAGGAAGTCCCCGATCTTTTGTTTGTGCTGTTTCAATTTACTCGCTACTCCTGAGACTAGACCGCTGGGCTCTCGATGTCCCTTCGCGCTACCGCACCGGCCGCGGCGTCGGCTGCAGCTGGAACGAAGTCCGGTACCCGTTCCTCGAGAGAGATTACAAGTTCAAGCGATACTCCACTGTTTTGAAAAACGAGCTGCCGACTAGTTTTCACAATCATGAAGTGATTTTGATATTCATCGCCAAAAATTCACATGAATTTCCTCGAAAATCCGACATTGACGTGGTAATTTGGGAGAGCCCGCTACACCATAAACGTCGAAAACGCGAGTGCTATTAACGGAACGTGTACGATCGATCACGAGCGCACAGATAGTGCGCCCGCGTCGCGGATAATGCACATGCATAGAGCTGAGCACCACGCGTTCGCGGATACAAACCCACATTAACAAATTATTAATGTTTTCTATTTTTCAATACTTTGTTAATGTTTGTAAATTCTGAATTTGATTCCGTTTATTGATGATTTTAAGGGCTCGGCGGAAATCATACAAGATTTTAGAATATTTTACATCAAAGAAGAAGAAGAAAAAAAACTCGTTTTACTTTACATTTCAAAAAGAGGAGCCCATCGATCTTGGTGTTTAGTTATATACGGTACTTCCACTTTTTATAGCTAATTTATATAAAATGCTAAGTAAATGAATGTTGTTGTTGTCGTGCTTTTACCTTGTAGTTGCTTTATTTGAGTTTTGATCCATAAAGACTCAAAGAAAAACAAATTAGAATGTATTTCATCTAGAATCCTAGATCAAAATAATTGAGCCGCATGGTCACTTTCAGTGTCAGTAGCTGACTTTAAAAAACAAAAGGATAAACGAAATTTGTAATGGCCCCTTACTTATTTTTATTTTTTATTGTTTAGGGGAGGGGGGCCTTCCTTGTCAGATATGCCAAGGACAATAATCATAGCTCTGAAATCAATCCTGGGGGTGTTTCATCAAGTCTTAAAATTGATTTTGAAATCAAAATCAATTTTAGTTGAACACCCCTGGACCCACCGTTGGATATGGGAAGGAAGGCAGTTAGTTACCTCTACCCCATGCTGCAAATTTCTGCAATAATGAAGTTGTAAAGGGGTGGTCCACCCCGATTATAAGTGATAATGCAATCAGAAAATGAGAAAAACAATCTAGTGAAAGTTGTGAGCAATATCCGATTAGATACAGGAAAGTTATGAGTTTTTTAAGTTGTCATCAGTAATAAACAAATTGGCAATACTATGAGCTGTTAAATAACTCGATCGATTGATTGATTGATTTTTATTCGACAAGCTTCCAACA
Source organism: Strongylocentrotus droebachiensis (assembly GCA_035222895.1). Taxonomy (NCBI): domain Eukaryota; kingdom Metazoa; phylum Echinodermata; class Echinoidea; order Camarodonta; family Strongylocentrotidae; genus Strongylocentrotus; species Strongylocentrotus droebachiensis. The sequence goes on from JAVYIG010000892.1 coordinate 323,691, forward strand.
TACAACAATATACAATAATAACAGATCAAAAATAAGTCAGCTTGAACAGGATAACCCACGAAAGCTCGAGAGCTTATTTCCAGTGGGGTCCCTTACAGACATGTATACAATTAATAAATTAAAATAGTAATATTTACAGACAGATAAGAAAATTAAAAGAACTACTTATTAAAGATAATAATAACAACATTAAACTGATGATAGAAATGATATTAAGTACAAGAAGAAAAAGAAGAAGGAGAAGAAGAAAAAGAGGAGAAGGAAGAAGAGGAAAATAATGATGAATTTGTAGAATTTCTATAACGTACGAAAACATAAGTATATACAACATGAAAAAGTATGAACCGACAGAAGAATAACAATTTCAATCATATAACATGTCATTCACTTCTCTTCTCTGACTGTCAAGTATTAGGTATTCCTTTAATTTCCTCTTAAAATGATCATAGTTTCCTATTTCTTTTACACCATTGGGAAGGGAATTCCAATGTTTTATGGCATTGTAATAAAACGAATTTCCAATACTACCTACTCTTTCTGGTAAGTTAAAGTTGAATCGTCTATTTCTTGTATTATAATCATGTACGTCAGTAACAAGATCGAAGTTGGATCGAATATAATGATTCGACCTAGTATGATATATTTTATGCACGTGATGCAATGCGAGTTGTTTTGATCTTTGGTCGACTTCAAGAAAACCAGCTTTAGAAAGTTCGCTATAGCCAACATGAGTTCTTGGACCAGAACAGTTGATAAATCTCACCATGCATTTTGTTCTGTATAATCTTCAACTTCTTTTGATCTGACTTGTTTATGTTACTGTACCATGCAGGGTTAGCATAGTCAAATAAACATTGAATAAGAGCAAAACAGAGTGTACGTCTTGCTTTTAAATCCATACAACTTTGATATCTGTACAAAAATTTCAGACGAGAATTTGCTTTTTTTACAACTGATTCTACTAAAGATGAAAATGAAATTGCGCTAGCCAACTCAATGCCTAAATACTTCACAGACTCTTTTCTCTTGATTGCTTGATTATTGTGTCTCACTTTGAATTCAAATGACTTTTTAGAACTACTTTTAGAACAAAATAAAATGCTTTCTGTTTTTCCCAAGTGTAAAGAAAGCTTATTATCAGTCATCCAATCGACACACGTAGACAGCTGTTCACTGAGCTTTTCCTCAATATATTTAGGATCAGGATTTGAATAGAGTAGTACGCTGTCATCTGCGTACAATAATAGTTTGAAGTCTTTTATACAAGTACACATATCATTTATATAACTTGAAAATAGAATTGGGCCTAAAATACTTCCCTGAGGAACACCGCATGTTATAGGCATTAGTTTGGAACGAATATCATGAATGGCCACTACTTGGTGCCGATTAGATAAGTAGGATCTGAACCAATCTAAACTTGCCTTATCAAAACCCATTAGTTGTAACTTCTTCAATAAGACGCAATGATTAACTGTATCAAAAGCTTTTTGCAGATCAAGGAGCACCATACCAACAAAGCGCCCTTGGGAAGTTTCTCTCCTCAAATAATCAGTCAAATGAATTAGACATGTTTCAGTCGAATAATCATGTCGAAAACCAGATTGAAATTCATAAATTATATCATTTTCTTTGAAGTATCTTTCAATTTGAACACAGACCGATTTTTCTAGAATCTTTGATGCTACGCTTAAAACACTAATAGGTCTATAGTTGCTAACATCAGTTTTATCTTTCTTTTTATAAAGTGGAGTCACTTTTGCTATTTTCATATCTTCTGGAAAAGTACTCGTCAAGATAGATAGGTTCATTAAGTAACTTAGAGGCTTAAATAAAACCTTCGCACCATCTTTTAGAAATTTAGCTGGAATCAAGTCTAACCCAGTACTTTTTGATACATTCAACTTACGTAACTCTTTGAAAACAAATTGTTCACTGATTGGTAATAACTCGAAGCTGTTTTCACGTACACCTTTTCTTTCGTAAAAGTCACGAATACAATCATTGTCTGCGCTGAAAAAGTCTTTGGAAGGGGGGAGTTTGTCTACTAATTTGGCAGCCACATTTGTGAAATGAGAATTGAATTCATCAGCGATGGCCATCTTATCATGACATAATTCCCCATCAATTTTAATGACAGATTCTTGTTCTTTTCGCTTCTTATTTTTCAATCCTAAGCTTTTTAGATTCTGCCAAAGTTTTTTCGAATCTTGTTTATTTTCTTCTATCTTGTTTTGTAAGTAATCGAGTTTAGCCTTTTTCACCTCTCTTTGGACCATATTTCTTAATACTCTGTATCTTTTATAGAGCTTCTCATCTTTTGCTCTTTTCCTCCATTTTTTGTATACTATATTTCTCTCTTGAATTAGGGAAAGAATATCTTTAGTCACCCAAGTTTCTGATCTTTGTTTTATTCTTATCCGTTTCAGTGGCGCTATCATATTCAAATTTGAGATAAAAACATGTTGAAATATTGACCATGCCTCATTTACATCTGTACAGTCAGTTATTCGTGACCAATCAACAACAGATAGTTGAAGATTGAAAGACTCTTCTGTATATTTTTTCATGGATCTGATATCATTAGTCCTGTGATGACCTATAGCCAGTCTAACATTTTTCCGTGTACAGAAAGTAAAATAATGGTCGCTAATACCTAGATCAATGACACCACTTTGACTTATTTTATTTTCTTTGGTACAACCAACATGATCCAATAGAGAAGAACATATAGGTGTAACGCGTGTTGCGTCTTTAATGAGTTGACTAAACCCATGAAGACTCAACAAGTCAAAATATTTTTTAGCCAGTGGCGATTTGCGAAGAAGACAAATATTCATGTCTCCTAAAAGAATTATTTCGTCATCCTTCTTTAATGTATCAAGAATATTGGACAATTTCTCGATAAACAAATTGTTTTTCGGAGGTCGATACAGAACACCAACAACAATTGGTTTTGATCTTGGTATAAGCAAATTTATCCACAGGGATTCCATATCTCCAGTACTTATAGCATCCATAATATTAAATGCAATATCATTTCTGATATAGAAACATACACCACCTCCAGAGCCAGAGGATCGATCATGGCGTATGATTTTATATCCGTCTATTTCAATTTCTTCATCATTTATGGAATTGTTTAACCATGTTTCAGTGAAAGCAATAATAGACAGCCTTTTTCTTTTAAAAAGAATTCTAAGTTCCGATATCTTGTTTAGAATAGACCTCACATTAAGGTGTAAAAAATGAAGACCTTTAACTTTAAACTTTTCTTCAAATTCTTGATAAAGAGAAGTGTTTTCATCTCTGAGGTTTGGCTGAATTACTCTTGCTATCGCTTGCTTTTCAGGTGTAACGCGCGTTATCTTAAAATAGTTTTCTTTTAGTCTATCCTCGTTTTGGCTTTCTTTCTCTAAACAATCGTCGTTAAATAATGAGTCACAAAAAGATGGCAGACAACATGTTAAACAATTCCACTTCTCATCAGGGCATTCATAATATAACCTGCGGTACTCTGAAAAACTGATAGCTTGACAATTAGTGTGAAACCATTTTTTACAATAAGAACACAGAAGGCCGTGTTGATTACATTTGACTGGCTTATCACAGTTCCCACAAGGGAACTTATATTTTCGACCGTCAACTATAATTTTCGGATCATCACTAGATTTTGTCAAACTTTCACTTAATTCAATACCCTTCTTACAAATTGAAGATATTTCGCCCAGTCTTTCATGTCCACCTTGGATGGTCTGAAGGCTGGTTTCGGTCGTGACCTCTGATCGACTGCACTGAAATCCAAAGATCTCCCAGAAACAGATTCGGCGTAGGACTTTACGGGGCTGCTTTTCTCCTCATCAGAATGAAGACTCTGGTTTTCTCGGTAGATGGCTTGATGCCGCCTTGCTCCAGGTTCACTGCCTGTAACTTGATCGGACGACCGTTGAGTCCAGCCATGGCCTCGTGTTGTCGGTTGGTCAGCACTGTTGATGAGGCGTTTCAGGTTGCCTGCCAAGATTCGTTGACCGGCTCTGTTGAGGTGAACGCCATCACGCCCGAGATGCTGCTCGCTGATATCATTGTTGATGATGAGGCCCCATCTGTTCTCGCTGGCTGCCAACTCCATCAGATAGTTGATCTCATCAACCCGCTTCTTGTCCGCTTCACTCTCCCCTCTACGATGGATGATCGTAGAGACTGAGACGTTAAACCCCTCGGCAGCAACAGACTTGCCGAGGTCTGTGATTTGGTGGCAAACTTCACCAGCACCCTCAGAGATGTTGTTGGTGCCAGCGTGGATGATCAGTTCTCCCCCTGGCTTGAGAAACTCGCAAGGTGAAGAGGTGAATATGTCTCTCACTTTTGCACCGGGAAAAGAGACGCATCTCACATTCTTGCTGCGGGAGAGATGTCTTCCGTCGATGTGTTTTATCATGGAATCACCGACCACAACTACATCTCGTTTGTTGCGGATCACACTATGTCGGTGGCGGTATCCCTCCATCTGCTCATGGTATGGTGGTGAAGTAGAAGTAGTACTAGTAGGTGTTGACAAAGATCGGTCTGAGCTGTCATCAGTTGCGTCGTTGTCAACAGTTGCGTCGCTGTCATCAGAGATAACTTCAGAATGGGTGATGTTGGTTTTGGAGAACAACTTCAGGTGCTTGGCCTTGTAGTCAATAACTAAATTATCTAATTTCTCTTCGTGTGATTATAATTTACAAAAAAAATGTTTCATGATTTTTGTATCATGTGAAATATGAAAGCAATAAAATATACACTGATACTGAAACTGAAACTTGTTTCCCACTTTGATGAAGGAAACAATTTGTTTTTCATGTTAACAAATTGTGATTGATACTAAAAGTCGTATGGCATGATTATAACTTACAAAGTATTGTTTTATATCGTAATATTTGTATCATGTGAAATATGGAAAGCCTGAAACTGAAAATTATTTCCCACTTAGACTGGAAACAATTTGTTTTTAATGTTAACAAATTGCAAATGGTACTAAAAGTCGTATGGCATGAATTTCTTGCGTTTTTTTTTCTTCTCTCTTCCATGAATCACACCAAAAAGCATTTTCCATTACCGATTCATAATTTCTTATATTTTATCTGTTTTGCTCAAACTTTCATTCTTTTTCCTGCTTGTATTAAAACCAACTTAATATCAGGATGGAGGTTTCTATTTAACTTGAGATGTTGTAGCCACATTAATTTTAGTGTACTTTTGCACACTGTTCCCTCCGTTTTTAATATAGTTGGTAAACTTCGGGCAATGGGTCGTAGGCCTATTATTTTAAACATCCTAGTAATTCTTTGTGATAGACTTTTGCGTATTCGCGTCTTTTAAATTTGTTGCTAGCCATGCAGTAAAAGCTCACAATCAGGCGTGGTTCTGGAAGCAGTGGAGCATCTCAGGGGCTGCTGAGGGGGCACAAAGTGACCCGCAGAAGTTAAAAATAAAGGAAGAAAATGAAGAGAACTTATTGTTCCTAAAGGATTATGCTCCCCCAATCCAGAGTAAACTGCAGAGGGAATCTTATTTGAGGAGCATATACAATTCAGCTTGATTGTTTTGGCCTAAAGTTCGCTAATAATAAAAATTCTTTAGGATCTGTTAATTTTGCACCGCTAAAAATTGGATATAGTGCATTATATAACTTGAAGGGAAATACATCAAATAAATATGTTCAACTGAAGAAAATAAAATAATGTAGGCCTTTTTATTACTTTGATGGACATAATAATCATGCTTCTTAAACCGTATAAAAAAGAGAACTCTAATTATGAAAAGATTTCACAGTGTAAATTTTCCTTCTTCCTTTTTAATTTCAGTCATAAAAAATTATGATGAATGGATTATTTGGATGCGAATTTTGTACAAAACTATAGATGGCGCTATTCAATTCTTTACTCAAAGAGATTCGATCATAATGTGAGTACACTATGTACAGTGCACCGGATGAACACATTGAGGCGAGCACATGAGCTTTATTCTTGGCCAAAGTGTGAGGATATAGTTACTGTCCACCCCCCTCAATTTCGATATATTGATAAAGATGTCGGACAAAATTGAATGTTAAGGTTTGCCATGCCAATCTGTAACACATAATGTAGGCAATTTCCAAGACAGTCTCTCACTTTTGTTTTGTTTTATTTTGTTAGGGTTTTTTGTTCTCTTTTTTTTAAATTAGAGAATCCATTTTGGTTGAAACCCAATTTTTCAAAGATTCATTCTTTTTATGTTCCATGGAAAGCGTATCAGGGATGTCGTAATGTTTTTTTTTTAATGATCATATAAAATCAAAGTTATCATATATTTTAGTAGATAATCCTTGAGAATAGTTTTTGGCGCTTCAGATAAGGCAAATGTGAGAGCTAAATTGGGTCCCAGATTATTTGTAGTCATTGTAGTTACTGGCTCAAAAACCTGAAACCATGGCAACAAAATATAAAACTTTCATTTTATTAGTCCTATCTTTAGGCGACTGGTTCAGAAAAATTAATGCCCGTCCAACAGTCAATATTTTGCAATGATTTTAAACAGAGAATTTTTTGAAGTTTTTAATACTTCACTGTCTTTCTCTGTTTAACTCTCGTATATAAACTTCTAAACTGAGCGCTCTTGTTTTCTTTCATTCAACAACCCGTTAAAAAAAATCTCTTTCTGTGATAGCGCCTATAGCTTCCTTCTGACAACAATGGATTCGCATTTAGGCCGTTGATCGAGTAAATATAAGTGCAGAGTGCTGATCATTCCACGCCTGCATCCTTTTTAATTATTTAAGTTTTTCAAGAACAAAAACTTATTTCAGTTTTTAAGAGGGGAGGGGTCGTGGACAACCTGAAGCTATCCCTATTTTTTTTAAAGCCAAAATTAGCCATAAATCAAGATGGAAATCATGGGAGAGAGAGAGAGGGGGGGGGGTCAAACAGACAAACAGGTAGACAATGAGACAGACACAGAAAGAAAAGGGAATTGATGAGTGGGAAAACTGACATCACATAAGAGATTCGTTTTCTTCGAGTGAATATAATATTTATCATGCAAAGAATTAAAACAATTATTGCGTGGAAAGAGTTGTGTTGCAATTCAACAAAATGTGTTATGTCATTAATTTTCAATGAAAATGTGTTAATCAAAATTAACGTTTTTTATTATTTGACACTGTTTGAAAAAAATCTGCTAAAGTCATATGAGGTATAAATCCCCCTGTATTATCGGTATTGTATATTACGTGAATTGGGCGCATTATAAAATGAATATTTTAACTCTTCTGACCAAGTGCGTTTAGACAGCACGTTTGTTCTTTTGGGCAGAAGGGGGCAGGGTTCGTTCAGGCGGAATAAATAATGTACCCCTGTACACCCCTCTCTCTCTTTCTCTCTCTCTTTACATCTCTCTACCCCCCCCCCCCAAGATATTGGAATGGGGTGCTTGATCCAATGACCCCTTCCCTAAATTCCATCGGATCTGAAGTTGCCACTGCACCGGGAAACGGGCCCTCCGTTGAAAGAGGGGAATCCTATACAGAACGGATAGAGGCCCATAGTCATCTTAAATTGAAGTGAAGCACAATATGTGAATATTAGATGGTACAAAAGCAGCGGCGTAATCACGAATCTCGAAAATTTGAAGGGGTACGACACTATATTTTCTTTCAAATGGTATTTTCTCATGAAAAAAAAAGCGGTTTCTGATAATATGTTGTTTTCACGAAATTGCCCTTATTCCAAATCCAAAATAGGTCTATGTTTTTAATATAACTAAATTTCTCTCACGGCTCCCCTAGGGAGATGTCTTGCGGCCTCACCCCCCCCCCCTCAATACGGGGTCGGAGGGACTTCATTTCTTTAAAAAGGGGGTGTTTTTTCTCTCTGGACTCCAAGGCAGGAAAAGCCCGAGAATGGAGGGTTCAGAAATGTTGGCAGTCCAGATAGGGGGTGCATTCAAAGGGAGGGAACAAGCCGGGGAACAAACATACCCACCCTATAGTGGGGGGGGGGGCGGACCGTGTGGCACCCAGGGGCGTCGCTAGACCTTTTTCAGTGGGGGGGGGGTGTAGAGGCCAACGATTACCGACAAAACTAGCTACCAATTACCGACAAAATTAAATGTCCAATATCTACAAATTTAACCCTATAGGCTAAACCCGGGGCCGAAGGCTAAATTGTTTTTCATAATTATGGACTATCTGTAGTACTTGCATATGCGTAAATGGTCATTTTCCTCGACGACAAAAATATACGAATTATTTCGTCAACTTAGTCAGCATCATAGCTGATATATTTTAATGCAGGCGCGGAGCTAGGATCTTATTTTAGGGAGGGCGGTAGTGAGCAAGCGAATCACTTAAAGAGCGCTCATTAGGGGTTGTGGGTGATAGGCCTCTAAATTATTAGGAAAAGTAGACGATTTACTGTACCTTTCTCGACTGTTAATCCTTGTCTAAATAAATTCCCCCCCCCCCCCCTCCGCGCGAAAGTTTTGAAGTTTCATTAAATTATTATGAAAAGAAGATGATTTGCTGTACCGTTCTCTACTGTTAATCCATGTCTGAATTCAGTTTCTCTCCCTCCCGCGCGAAGCGCGGAAGTTTTGGCGTTTCATTAAATTATTAGAGAAAGTAGACGATTCGTTGAACCTTGCTCGACTCTTAATCCTTGTCTGAATGAAGCTTCCCCCTCCGCGCGATGCGCGAAATTTTTGACCGTTTCATTAAATTATTAGAGAAAGAAGACGATTCGTTGTACCGTTCTCGACTTGCTAAATTAAGTTTTCTCCCTTCGCGCGAAGCGCGGAATTTTGGGCATTTCATCACAATATAGGAAAGGAAGACGATTCGTCGTACCGTTTTCGACTCTTATTACTCCCTATTCATCTGAATTCAGTTTCCCCCTCTCGCGCGAAGCGCAGAAGCTTTGACGTTTCATTAAATTATTAGATAAAGAAGACGATTCGTTTGTACCGTTTTCGACTCTTAATAAGCCCTATTTGGTGTACTGTTTTCGACTTTTTATCCTTATCTGAATTCAGTTGTCGCCCTTCCGCGCGAAGCGCGGAGGTTTTGACGTTTCAATAAATTATTAGAGAAAGTAGACGATTCATTGAACCGTGCTCGACTCTTAATCCTTGTCTGAATAAAGCTTCCCCCTTCCGCGCGAAGCGCGGAAGTTTTGACGTTTCATTAAATTATTAGAGAAAGAAGACGATGCGTTGTACCGTTTTCGACTCTTAATAAGCCCTAATATTGTCTGAATTCAGTTTCCCCCTTTAGCGCGAAGCGCGGAAGCTTTGACGTTTCCTTAAAATATTAGAGAAAGAAGACGATTCATTGTACCGTTCTCGACTCGTCTAAATGAGGTTCCCCCCCCCCCTCCCGCGTGAAGCGCGAAAGCTTTGATGTTTCATTAAATTATTATGAAAAGAAGACGATTTGCTCTACCGTTCTCGACTGTTAATCCTAGTCTGCATTCAGTTTCTCCCCCTCTCGCGCGAAGCGCGGAAGCTTTGACGTTTCATTAAATTATTAGAGAAAGAAGACGATTCGTTTGTACCGTTTTCGACTCTTAATAAGCCCTATTTGGTGTACTGTTTTCGACTCTTAATCCTTATCTGAATTCAGTTGTCGCCCTTCAGCGCAAAGCGCGGAGGTTTTGACGTTTCATTAAATTATTAGAGAAAGTAGACGATTCGTTGAACCGTGCTCGACTCTTAATCCTTGTCTGAATAAAGCATTTATAGAGTGCCTACTTTTAGTAAGGCCCCCCCCCCCCCCACTCAGTGTTATTTAGGGTACGCATATGCGTGTTCCCAGCGACCCCCCCCCCCCCCCCCGCCTTTTCAACAAAAGTCCGGTGTGTACGGGTCGACCTTTTTCTTTTGTTATACGAGCCTTTTTCAGCGCCCCCCCCCCCCCCCCCCCCTTCAGCAAAAGTCTGGTGTGTAAAGTCAATATGGGTAGATCTTTTTCTTTTTTTACGAGCCGGAGAGTTTGGGAGCACGCATGGTATCCCTCCGTTCACGGAGTGTGGGGGGGGGGGGGGGGTAAGGCCCTTGTGAGACTGAAAAGTACTAATACATGGATGCAGTCTACGGTTTAATTACCAGGGAAGGAAGATGAAACTGTATCAATCTAATTATTTCATTGCCTTTAATAAATAGTTTTCCAATTGTGTGACCTACTATCCCATAATTCATTAAGCCTGAACTCTGAAGGCGCCTGTTGGCCCGAAAAATAGCAGAATTCTTTTGATGTTTAAAAGTGAATCTTTCGACAGATGCTAGATTTTCACGTCTTTCGAACTTACTCACATATTATTTCGGTTATTGTTTGTCCTTCACAGACACCAACATTGCACTAACTGCAAGTCAGCGCGTGTGTATCGTCCGATTTTAAACTAGAACTTTACCATTCTACAACATGTCTAGGTACGACAGAGCAATAACAGTTTTTTCACCAGATGGCCACTTATTTCAGGTAGAATATGCCCAAGAAGCTGTGAAAAAAGGATCAACTGCGGTAAGTTATTATGTATTTAATTTTCATGGTCAAATTGCTCAGCGCTAAAAAAAAAAGATCTTTGTCATGTCCCACACGTTGAAAATGACGGAGGGTTACAGAGTGACATAAATGATTGCATTGTTTTGTGCCAAATAAAATTTATCGCTGGTTGCCGGTGAATGCTGTTTGTGTAATAAGATCGAGTACAGACTACGCTATATCTACTGCTTCTTAGCTTCACATTTATAAACTCAACAGAGCTGGAGAATGTAGATCTAGAACACACATAGGAGCATCACTATCCTGGCTGTGTAGTAATACTAGTAAAAGCTGTGCTTTTGATTCTCAACATTTCAAAAATCACTGTACAAAACTCAACTGATATCACTCAAAATCGGTACTTTAGTGACAATTGATGACACCTAAATAGCAGTAAAATGCATTTTTTTTAACTTAATGATGTTAAATTAAAAAGAATAATTTAAAAATTCAAATTGTAAGTCTAGTGTCAAACTTTGCTTACAGCTGCATCGACATGATTGTGTACAGTCTATGCAATATTGTGTGGTGTGTGTATTTGTGTATGGCTCTAAAAATACCCGCCTCACAGCAAGCATGCAGTGCTAGAGGTCAATACGCATTGGCATTGACTCTCTATGCTTTGCTGGAGTGGATCTAGAATAGATGAGGACTGAATAATATGATGAATTGGTTTCAATTTTTCGTACAATTACGAGAAAAATGAAGACTTATAATAATATGCACTTTCTCACAGGATTCACGGCAAACTGCAGCACATTACAATTGCATACCGTACCGACGGTGGGGGTGCGGGCACGCACGTTTGTTCAGTTAGGGACTATAATCTTAGTTTACAGTCGCTAACTGAATCGACCACAACAAATCAACCGTCACAATGTCGCTCCCTAAGGTCTCCCTAAAGTCGCGCCCCTGACAATTTACAGGTTTTTATGTAAACATGCGTGACCTTTTAAGGTATGAATTAACCCTGTAAGTTGGGGCTCTGATCGGATCGGAAGATCGGAGCGACACCCTCGCACCTTTGATCGGTATCGGATCAGAAGAGCGACAAAAAAAAATCGGCTGATTTTTTTTTTTTTTTTTTTTTAATGACGAAAATTTTCAAGTTTTTGGCTATCAAATGCTCAAAAAAATTCATGGCTGGGATTATTTTGTCATTTGGAGTTGGTGTAGACCATGTTTGTTGATATTTAGTGTAGGCTTGAGTCGGTACGGTCGATCACACCGGGACCCGACCGTTGCCGTCGGGTCCCGGTTTCGTTTTTTGAGAACCGACGCTCCGAAAAAAATAATGAAATATGTAAGAAATTGCAATTTTGCACACCACTAAAATCATTTCACCTTGAAACTTAAGTATTTAATTGTTACCAATCATATTCTAGCTCATCCTGAATCAATCCAAACTGCTGATATAAATATGGGTTGCAAAGCAGTTCGCCCCATGGGGTTGTTGTTGCCAGCTGCTAGCTAGCTTCTGTACTGGCCGGGTCTCTCGCCAGGATTAATAAATCAGGTTGAAAAAAACATTAATGTTTGAATAATAAAACGGCTTTCTAAAAAGTACTTCTTTACAACATACCGATCAAATAATTTTTAAAAGACAAAATGGATACTATTTCTTTGATTTTGAACACCGAATGCTTCTTTTAAAAGCTGAAAATTACTTGGTAATCACAAGAAGTTCGATACGGATAGCTGTTGCAAGGCAAGTTCAGACTAGTCTCGGAAAAATGCGCAGTGCTCCTCGTAGTTAGCTGTAATCCGTGCCAGAACGAACACAAACAAAGACGTGATCGTAACGAGAAAAAATCATTAAAAACTACGAGAGCACAATTGGAAAGACAACTACTCAAAATTATCGTAAGCAGATACATAACTTGGAGGAATAATACAATAGTTGTCCAAGAAAAGCCACAGAAATAGTGATATTTAAGGAGTTACTATAGGTACAATCATTATCGGAATGGGCCTGCTGATATGTCCGAATTACACGTTATTTGGTTTCTAGCCTCGTGTTCTAACACGAGGCTAGAAACCAAATAACGCCCTCTACGGTAAAAAGCAGTATAACAAAGGATTCGAGTATTTGCAGCAAGCCCCTTGCGATAAAAATGTATCCAGTTACTCCTCGATTATCACAATTTCTTTGGCATTTCTTGGGCGATTATTGAATTCTTTGTCCAAGTTATTTATCTGATTATCGTAATTTTGAGCAGTAGTTGTCTTTCCAATTGTGCTCTCGTAGTTTTTAATGATTTTTTTCTCGTTACGATCACGTCTTTGTTTGGGTTCGTTCTGGCACGCATTACAGCTAACAAGGAGCACTGCGCATTTTTCCGAGACTAGTCGGAACTTGCCTTGCAACAGCTATCCGTATCGAAACTTCTTGTGATTACCAAGTAATTTTCAGCTTTTGAAAGAAGCATGCGGTGTTCAAAATCAAAGAAAAAATATCTATTTTGTTTTTAAAAATTATTCGATCGGTATGTTGTAAAGGAGTACTTTTTAGAAAGCCGTTTTATTATTCAAACATTAATGTTTTTTGACCCGATTTATTCAACCTGCATGAATAAAAATGGCGGCTCGATCGTTGTCTTTCTATTTTTGCTCCAGTTTTTTTAATTTTAGAGGCACGATAATGGCACTAAACATCGCCAATCATGGATTAAAATAATGTCAAATGGAAGAATATACCGATCTGTGCCGAGGTATGCATGTGTTGATTTATTTGACTGATAAAAAAGGTCACTTTTAAGGGACATACTGATGATATGCGCTTTTTATAGAGGCAAGTGGGAAATCCTGCGAGCTGATTTCGGGACACCGGGTCCCGATCGGTGCAAGGCCGTCGGGACCCGGTTTATGAAAATCCCGACATGACTCAGGCCTAATTTAGTGCCTTTTCATGACTTTGAAATTAATAATATTGGTCTAAGAGCAGAGGCAAAACTAGACAGAAATAACCGTCTGATATGGGTCATTTCTTTAATAAAACTGACATTTGTTGGCATTCCCAATATACAGACGGTGGTACAGAGATCTCGTACCGTTTCCGACATTTTTCCCCCTGATTTTCTTTATTTAGATCTAATTTTCTGATTTCTAAATCAGATGTAAATTAGGTTGGTAGAGTAAAACCGCCAAACTTCGGACGTTGCCAAACTTCGGACAAAAATGACTTCAACGGCTCGAACGCAAAATATGAGCCTAGCTCAGCCGGGTAACTTGCATGCATTTGATACTACTACTAACCTATATCGTTAGTACAAAAAGTTAGGGCAGGTTGCCGTCTGCAAAACTCACAAAAAACATCGAATTCAGAGACAGATTTCAGGTTACCCAGGTTTTTACAGTTCCTTAACAGGGGAGTTAAGGTGTAGAGCCTCCAATATATCGATTACAAACAAATCCTTGGCATATTTCAGGTGGTTTCTGCCAAAATTATGGGAGCTTATGAGATACTTTTTCACTCTATCGCGAAAATTTTCTAATGGCGGCCGTTACCACGGACCTAGGGGTACTAGATAGATTCCCCTACCAGAAGATGGCGCTCTTCCAAACTTCGGACAGGCAACATTGAGTGTCATTTTGACTACGAAAAAATAGCGCTTTCGTAAGATTTTAGCACCAAAATATTGTACGAGTGTTGTGAAAAACACCTTTCTGATAGTTCTACCTAACTTAAATCTACCCAAAACGAGAAAATAATACTTTTTTTCATGAAATCAACGCAGTCAAACTTACCCCCGTCGTACGATTTTGATCCGGTTTCCAAACCTCCGATGAATGCGCACTTTAGCGCGCGCGCTATACGTGCGATATACGTGCGCTATGCGCTATACGTGCGCTATACGTGCGCTACGCATGAACGTCCGATGTTTGGCAAGTGCGTCCGAAGGTTGGCATGAAAACAGGTTTGGCGGGTAAGTAAATAATTCTAGTTTTCCATTTCCTTTACTAATTTTGTTTTACATGACATACATAAACAGTATTTGCCCAATAATAGTATATTTGATCTTTCAATAATTAAAAAAGAATTTAATGTTTTCCCCCGTTTTGTCTTAAGTGTCCGAAGTTTGGCGGTCTTACTCTATGTCATTTGTCCTAATTACAGTTATCAAAATTTGATAACTTAATATTATATGCATATTTTACGGACTTATTTATATGAATTATCCAATTTGTATCTCAGAACCGCGAAGCAGTACGTTCATGCATTCGAACTATTACCCGGCGGCCGATATATTTCCGGGTCAACCTACCGAAAACATAGCCAATGGCCAATCAGAGCACTCGTTTCGTGGGAGTTCGTTGGTCAAGCCGGGCTGACTCGTACGTAGCTACGGTAGCTATTGGACGTTCGAAAAGAAAAAATGAATATTCATCAACTAAAACCAAGACGGATAATGTTGACGACGAGACTTTCTCGGATTAATCATTAATTTAAGATCTAAATGAGCAAGCTATCGTAAGTCAAATAAGCTATATGTTATTTTTAATTAGACTCTAATTATTGTAATATTGCAGCATGTATGAGGATGTAAAGAGTGAAAATCTTGTTGCATATCTCATTCATCGCGGTCCTGCCGAACCGAACCATTGGTTCCGTACAGTCCCGATAGGACAAACTTCAGTCTCTATAATCGGAGGTCTAGTGGAGCCAGACGTAGTCTCAGTGGAACAACCGACGATTAGAGAGACTGAAGCTTTTGGTCTAAGGCAAAACATGCGGGCCGCCATCTTGGATTATAATGTAGGTATGCATTATAATCCAAGATGGCGGCCTGCATGTTTTGCCTCTGCTCTTAGACCAATATTATTAATTTCAAAGTCATGAAAAGGCACTAAATATCAACAAACATGGTCTACAACAACACCGCATGACAAAATAATCGCAGCTATGATTTTTTTAAAGCATTTGATAGCCAAAAACTTGAAAAATTACGGCATTAAAAAAAAAAAAAAAAAAAAAATCTGCCAATTTTTTCTGATCATTTTAATTGATCGGCGATCAGAATTTATTATCCGATCACCCCTGATCGGATCGGTAGCGGCGTCCGATCCGATGATCGTTTACAGGGTTAGTATGAATTCAGCGCTCTTGGCCACAAAGATACAAAACGTGTCTATGACAATAGATATCCGACATTGGGAAGTTGGCAATACAGTATTCTACATTAGCCACTCTTCAACCTCAAAGTAAAGGGGTCCCCAGTAGGAAAAATCCTTGGAATGCTTTAGCGTCTAATCATGGCAGCTCAGCTACAGCCGGGGTAATAATATGATATTTGTAGTAGTTACGCTACACAAATAAACATATCATTATTATTATTACAGTCAAATCTGCTTTAATATTAACCACCTGTATAGAAAGACCACATTCTTTGTTTCCCTTGAAAATGGTTTCTCATTCAAACATGTACAAAAGGAACCTGTACATATAAACCACCTGCCTATAAAGACCACTTTTCTTATCTGCCTTGGGTGGTCTTTCTATTAAGGCTGTGCATAACAGTGTAATGAGGTACCCGAGTACACTCCCAGGCTCACAGGCGAATACTTGAATATTCAGACCTGTACATAAACCACCTGCCTATAAAGACCACTTTTCTTATCTGCCTTGGGTGGTCTTTCTATTAAGGCTGTGCATAACAGTGTAATGAGGTAACCCGAGTACACTCCCAGGCTTACAGGCGAATACTCGAATATTCGGACGCCATGTTTTTTTATAATTTTTTTGAATTCTTTTGAATTTTTTTGAATTTTTTTGATTTTTTTTTTTTTTTGCCACCACCATACCTGGAGCAGTAGTCCAGGAGCAATACCTGGAGCAGTATTGGCGACAATAGTCAAATTATTGACTAATCGCCAATAACTCAAAACACAACAACAGTAGTCAATTGCAGTAGGCAACAATAGTCAATTTTGACTAATAGCCATTATAAAACCAAACGAACAACAACAACAGTATCCCAGTTCTGTCGCCGAAAACGCATGCAATTTTACTTCGAGTTGCAGTTGAAGGCGCCGATTTAATGATAATAATAACAGTAAACAATGCTGTTTTAAAAACCAAGGATGGCAGAATAATCCATTATCCTCCAAGTCCAAACAGAAATCCAGACATTTGGTCCCAGTTTCTGAGTGGTGAGTTTGACAGTGCTTGATTTGGGAAACATTTTTACCGACGGCACCATGCCAGCGGCCGCCGCTCACCCAGGCACGGGTAAGCGTCGGCCTGGACATTTTTTTTTTTTTTTTTTTTTTTTTTTTTTTTTTGCGGCCGAATATTCAGGTACAAGAAATCGTACCCGAGTAGTGGTCAACCGTGCGGGTACTCGAGCATTCGACTACACGTCGCAGCCCTACTTTCTATACAGGTTTCACTGTCTTTGTATTATTTTATTGACATTGCTCTTTTGTCCGATTCAGGTTGGTGTGCGTGGAAAGGATCTGGTAGTCCTGGGTGTGGAGAAGAAGTCTGTTGCCAAGCTGCAAGAGGAGAGGACAGTCAGAAAGATATGTGTTCTTGATGACCACGTCTGTATGGCATTCGCTGGTAAGTCAGTATACCTTATGCAGCTGTCATTTGTAAGATGAAACACTTGACCCCCAGGAAAGGTGCATCATTGTACCAACATTGTTGCATATTTTAGTCAAAATTGTGATGCACCATTTTATGACAATGACGGACCCAGGACGCACACCGCGATGCAGAATGATATTATCCCTTCTTGCGTTTTGCGTATTAAAATGTTGCCTATTTGCTATTAAATAAAATAAAATAGTTTATAAAATGTCTAAACTACTCTTTGATGACCTTTGTATTAAATGACTTTACAATACAAGATTGATTTTAAAATAGGAAAAACCACTTCAACTTCAAATTTCACGAAACCATAGTCATGGACATCCCATAGAAACGTGTGTTGTTATAAATTAACACACGTTTCTATGGTATGTTTACAATATATATGACAGTTTAGAGAAATATTTCTGGGGGGACATGTTTTACCTGAATCTCAGTTTTGTCTAGTCTGGCATCGTTTCCATTCTTGTTCCTTTACAGGCCTGACAGCAGATGCACGCATCCTCATCAACAGGGCTCGTATAGAATGCCAGAGTCACAGGCTCACTGTAGAAGACCCTGTCACAGTGGAGTATATCACTCGCTTCATGGCCCAGCTCAAACAGGTATGTATTAAAGCGGGACTGCACTACAGTTGTAGCTACTTGCGCCCTCTAATGTCTAAGCGTTACCCATTGATCCCCCATGTTCCCCTTTTTCTTATGTTAATTGAGAACTGATTTGATGAGATAACCACCTGTCCAGTGACCTTGCAGGTTTAATCCCTCCTATAAACTAGTACAGATAAGCTTTAAAGGTCTTCATGAAGCATGTTGCCATAATACTTTTTCATACTTTATGGCTGATGAATTTAATTTAGGTAATTTTCAAGAGACTTATTCAAATGTATTTACTTAGGGGAAATACATGAAAGTGATTTTGAGAAGACGTAGAGATTCCTTACAATTTCTCTGCATTATGAAGTAATTTGTAAGTGATATTGAAATAATTAGTATTAATTATCTAAGAGAATCTTTACAAGAATATAAAAAACGTAGGAAATGGTATTGTAACAAGCGAGTCTGTATGAAATGAATTAAATTTTGGTTCCTGATCTTATAATGATATATTCATATGATGTAGACATTCTTTTAGATAAGATTGCAAGCAATTTACACAAATTTCAAAATTTATATGGAAACATATGCTGATGTTCTTTGCAGTGGTATCGATAAAATATAAATGTGTACAATCTACTGATTTATGAATTAATGAAAAATCATATCAAATCAACAGGGTCAACCTCTAGTTTCTGCTTCTTATCAGTAAACAATGCAATAAATTACAAACTATTCATCATTTTCTTCTTATCATCGATAAAATATAAATGTGTACAATCTACTGATTTATGAATTAATGAAAAATCATATCAAATCAACAGGGTCAACCTCTAGTTTCTGCTTCTTATCAGTAAACAATGCAATAAATTACAAACTATTCATCATTTTCTTCTTATCAGCGCTACACACAAAGCAACGGTCGAAGGCCCTTTGGACTGTCAACTCTGATTGTAGGTTTTGACTACGATGGTTCCCCCAGACTGTACCAGACCGACCCTGCTGGGACCTACCATTCATGGAAGGTAAGAAAGGCCCATCAACGACTCTCTGAGGGTCTCTCTGCACTCTCACCTTACTAACAAATTGAACCATTCATTTTCATTCATGTCCGATCCAAATGTGTGGTATGTGACAGTGAGTTTACTCACATGTAGTATAGAGGAGATTGTAGTATTTCACTATGTTCGTGTTTAAGTCAAATGCTTGAAATGTTAACAGAAAGAGTGTACTTTTAGCTGAGAGGATATAGCAGCAATAACATCTAGTACTGTACCGATTCGTCAATTACCGATTCGTCATGTCTCCTAACATTTCTTGAGGGAGTTAAAGGGAGAATAGTCAAAATAGTATTTTCTTAGACTTAAGCCTGTTCAGACTTGATGCCGTATCAAAAACTGCCAACAAATCTTTAACAAATGGAAAGACAATATATTTTTGGGGGTAAATAAAATTTGCTTAGGGCTTTATTTTGTCAAAGATAAAGGATGTTTTTGTAACAAATTTCAAGCATGCTACGTTCATCTCATTTAATTTAGTTCTTGTGGATTTTATTGTATCTATTTTTTTAAATTAAAAGCAGTGTATCACCTTATATCTTCTGAGCCAGGGGGGAGGGGGGGGGGGGGGGGGGGGGGGGGTTTCACAAAACTTGTCATCAGTGACAAATGACAATTGTTGTTATAAGCTACTGAAATCCTTGCTTCTGATTGGTTATCACTTATCAGCAGATTTGTCACTGATATTTGTCATTTGTCATTGAAAAAAGGCTTTGTGAAATGGTTCCCTGGCCTTTGGTGAAAGAGAAGGGAGAATATCAAGCTGAATGTTTAGGGATTAACTGGCAATTGTAAATGTTGTAAACAGGGAGCATAAAAACACCCCTCTTTCCATCAGAGAAATACCTTTCATGCCACTTTCAAAAGATCCCTTAAAACCCACTTCTTCCATGGGTAATGTATTTTGGTGTACCTATTTTGTGAGTTTGTATCTTATGTTTTCTCTTCAAATTCTGTGATTTTGTGAAGGCCATTTTTTTTTTAGTGCTCTTAAATAACGTATATTCTAATCGTTGTTGTCTTGTCAATTTTACAGGCCAATGCCATCGGGCGTAGTGCCAAGACAGTGAGGGAGTTTTTGGAGAAGCATTACTCTGATGAAGTTGTGGAGAGTGAAAGTGAGACGGTCAAGCTAGCCGTGCGAGCCCTGCTAGAGGTTGTCCAGTCAGGAGCCAAGAATATTGAACTGGCCGTGATGAGGAGAGGAGAGCCACTCAAGGTGAGATGCTTAATATTACCTGAAGTTTTTTTTCTTCTTCAGAGGTCATTGGGAGGTTTTTAAGTTTGAGTAAGGGTGTAGGGGTTGTTTAAAAGTTGCCCAGTCCAAAGCTTAACACAGAGCCAGAGCCCCAAACAGATTGAAATGGCTATTACGAGAAGATGTGAACCACTCAAGTAAGAATTTTGGAAAAAGAGTGACAAAAATTTAAAATTCAGTATACCCCATTGATATTTTAGCCCTGTATACATGCTAAACACATTCTTTCCACCAGATTTGCCCATATAACCAGAGGCAAAGATAACACATAAAATTACGATTTGATGACATTGCAGTTGTGAATGAAATCTATTACAAGCAGTTTTGCCTGTATCTTTATTGAATTGGTTATTCTTTTGAAACCAAAGATCTTGAACAATTAGGAGTGTCAGTGATTCAGAATTTTATATGAGCAGGGCCCAGTCTTAGTAGGAGTTGCGATTGATCCAAATCAATCTCAAGTTTGCAATCTTCTATCTCTTATATACATATTTGCGATTGATATCAATCACAAATAAGTTGCCATTAATATCAACTCTTTGTAAGACAGGGCCCAAAAAAGGCTCAATTCCTCTGTTGTAGATACACTAAAAAGGTTGAAGCAAAAGTGTGCTAATCATGAATAAGATAAAAGGCTCATGCTATCTCCACATTTTGTTCTTGAGCAGGGTTTAGGTGATTGGTTGTGGGTTTTTCAGTATATGGTGCCCTTAAACAATTATATCATGACTATATTTTTCTTGTGCTTTGTCTTTATCAGATGTACGAAGTATCAGAGGTGGAGAAGTACGTCACAGAGATCGAGAAGGAGAAGGAGGAGGAAGCCGAAAAGAAAAAGCAGAAGAAAGGAGCCGCAACTTCATAATGATTAGTCGGAGCATGTCTTGTATATTGTGTTTGTATGTTTAATAGAAAGGCCCCCCATCACAGTTGGTCCGCAATTTCTTTATTGATGAAGTTGGACCAAAGTGTTAAGAGAAACCTGGACATTTTGTGTGTGGCATGGTTAGGGTCCTACCATATTGTACCGTGTATAAATTTCCCTAGTATGTACTCCTTCCTATGAAGAGAATCAAAAATAGAGATGTTTCTGATCATAGATCACATGCCTGTTCCAACATGAACATTTCATATTTTTAATGTCTTCATGTCATGTTAGTTTGTACAATCAATATGTGTTTGTGATACATGTAGTTCATACAATCTCCTCTTATAGGCTATTCAACATTGTGATGTTGAGCCATTTAATGAGAGTTTCAAACTTTCAAAATACATGAAATTCATGAAAATTATAATTAAACCCCATGAAGAATACATCTTGTCTAATTTGTGAATGTGTCATAGCATCTAAATTGTAGTTAAGAGATGCATGACTTGGAAGGAAAATTAAAACAGCCCCATTTAAAAACTTTTCAAAAGACATATGGCAACATGTTGTTGATATAAACAATGATGGCACCCCTACGTTATGCTAGATTATACTGGGTTACACATGGACCCCAATTGAATTCACATGTCTGTCTTATGTGGACAACTTGATTTCATTCACTTGTGAGCCTATTGTGAATACTTGTTGTCTGTTGAATAACTAGCCTTATTCAGTTTGATACTATCAGAACTAAGGGGTATCGTCAAGCGAGTCATTCATGAAATGTAATCTTGATCCTGCATGTACGGCTATCTCAATCAATTTCTTGCACAGGTGTCCCATTTGGAATCGTATGTTTCATGATTCTGTTAAAGAGAAGGGTAGTACCGGTATTCTGAACACTATGTTATCTTTTATGTTAATAAAAGTATGTTTTAATTGTCATAACAAATCTAAATTAGGACAAGTCATTGTTTAATTTGTGCAAAAGGTGGCTGTGTGTGCATACAGACATCTGCGTGAGCACCAATAACAAGTGTCTTTTCCGATCAATTTCAATTTGTTATGACAATTAACATACTATTCAAAGACAGCATGGCTTTTTAGAATACGACTCATGAAGAGCCTCTGTAATAGTATACGTGTCATGAAATTTGACCAACACTGTTGTAAAGTTGCACATGTATGTACAGGGTTCAACACACAAAAGAGCTCACGTCCTTGCTTCTATGGCTTGTTTAATAGTTTTGGCACTTTCAAAAAACTGGTGAAATAATCATCAGGTCTTTTCTTCTATCTATACATATACCATACAGATTTAGGCTGTTTAACATAAAGTCAGATGAAACACAATGAGAGTAGCTAAATACAGTTACTAAATTACATCAATACCAAGATTGTAATATTATGATTATGATGTACAGATGTGCATGCCATGTAATATACTGTAGCAAGGCCCTTTTTTTTTTCTTTTTCTGTAGAAATATGGTCATTTTGCAAAGCAAAACATTAACATTCTTTTCCAACACTATACTACATGAATTTGTTTGCTTCGTTTATATGTTTTAATATATTTATTCATTTTAAACCAATGGACTAATAACAATGGAGCTCACATACTTTTTAACATCTACTTGTGCTTCTAAGAAATGACAAGAAAAAGCAAATTTGTATGATTCATTTCATGATTTTACCTTTAGGTATAGAAAAAAAATACAATCTCACATTCAATAGACATTAACATTTTTTGTTTCTTAAAATGTAACTTTTTCTGAAAAAAGACTTTATTTTACAATGTATATAAAATGTTATGTTTAAGCATGATGGTAATGAAGATTGATGATGAAAATAATGATGATGACGTTGGTGGTGGTGGTGATGGTGATGATACTGATGATTTTGGTGATGTTGATGAAAATAAATTTGTTGATGTTACAATACACACATCACTTAATCTAGAGGCAGAAAATTGTGAATACAGTTCCTCACAATCTGACCGAGAAAGAAACGCACTTCATACTATTTTTAATTCCTGGAGCCAAATCGTGGAATAGTCTCGCAACCTAATGTTGGGCTTCTCAACATACTCTAAATCCTGCTCCTCAAAATCTGTCTTTCAATATGAAAGATGCTCCACTTGAAATCAGTCATGTAAATTTCCTGTTTTTACATACTTATGGTACTTTTTGTATGTAATTCTTTCAACAGTTCTAAAGCGTTTTAAGGGTCACTATTAAAAAAAAAAACTACCCTGTGACCTTTGAACTCCAACCTACAAACCCCTAAAACTGATTGACAAAAGCTAATCTTGTAATATTACTAAAGCCAAGCCTGCTTCTAAACATACCATGGCTATCACATATTTTTACATTAATTTATGACAATGTCACATCTAAAATATTCCTGGTCAAGTCTGCTGTACAGACCACCTCTATAGAATGACCACATGTCCATAAAGACCATAATTTGTGCTCTCTTTAAAAAGTGTCTCTCATCAATACATTTATTAAGGGAACCTGTTTTTAAAGACCACCTCCCTACAAAGATCGATTCTCTTATCTCCCTATATGGGTTTAACTGTACCTATGTTTCTAAAGACACTCAAGAAAAATAGAATAATCATTAAAAATGGAAGACAACCCAATTTCCCTGATGTCACAGTAGTGGAGGTATATCAAGTTGTGCAAGTACTCAAATTTCATATCTCTGAATGTATCATTGTCTGTGAAGGTGACATGTCTTGTTATCTGTGGTCAGCTCCAACTGCTTCTGATACAGAATTAAAACCATCTTTCCTGTAAATAAAAAACATACAAACAAACAAAAATAACTAAATAAGGAGCAAAATACATGAGAAATTGAAAGCGTTAACTTTGCTTCCGCAAAACGTTAGTCATCAACATTATTTTACTCTTATTTCACAACATAGTTACTTAAGTGTTGAAGATTGTTGTCAATACTCAATTGACATGCTTTATTAGTTGCCTTCAATTAAAGATAATAATGAAAGAATTAATTACCTAAAAGGTTATACAGTCAAACCTGTCTATAGGGACCGCCCAAGGGAAACACAAAAAGTGGTCTTTGTAGGCAGGTTCCTTTAGTACATGTTTCAATGAGAAACCATTTTCAAGGGAAACAAAAAATGTGGTCTTTATAGACAGGTGGTCCTTGTAGACAAGTAGTCACTAAGGCTGGTTTGACTGTATTTCATTTTGAAGATTAAAGATAATTGCGTGATTCTATGACCCAAGGATGAATATATAAAATGTATCCTTTCCAACTTATAAAGAGTAAATACATTTTCATTAGCCTCATGCATGTAGGTGTTCATTTTTAATATGAAGTTGGAAAATAAAAACATGGAACTGCATGTTGCAAATAAGCAGGCCTGATAATTACCTGATTTAAATTTAGTTTCCATATTTTTAATTTTTTTCCTGATTTTTTTTTCCTTCTGATTTCACCCCTATTTTCCCTTCTTTTCCATATTATTTTCCATTTTCTTACTCAAAATGGGGGGAATGTTGTTAGATGCCATTTTCCCCCCGCAAATCCTTTTTTTTAGTGCTCACTATCACCCCTGAAATAAGGCTTTTATCGATATCTCAGCTTGTTTTCAATTTATGAGAAACTTACTTGAGTAAGTCCTCCAACTCTCTCTTAATCTTTGATGGAAGGGGCGGTCCTTCATATGCAAATGCAGTGTAGAGTTGAACCAATGAGGCTCCAGCTTTGATCTTCTCATATGCATCTTGACCTGAGCTGACCCCGCCCACTCCAATGATAGTCATTTTACCTGAAGATTGGAATGATTGAAGAAGACATGTATACAAAGTTATCTGTATTCAAGCAAAGGTGAGTTCTGGTTGTCGAAAGGTAAACGTAATGAACTATGTTGAATCTTCAAAGTGTATTGTATAACATGCATCAGAAGATCGATATGCTACATATTATGTGTAACATTGCATGATTGATATCAATTGTCACTTTAATAGTAGTTTTTTTTTTTTTTAATCAGAGACCTAACCAATCAAACTATTTTGTGATCAATTCATTATCCAATTACCATAACGCAGATTAATTTAAATAATTTTTGCACACACAATATGCAAGCTCAGCTTTTTAGCATGGTCTGTCCAAAAAACAAATTTTTCCTAAAGTTAAAAGAAAAGTAATGAAAAATAATCATGAAATTTTAGATACATGCACAAAGTTGACAAAGAGTGTTCTCTTTGGGAAAATATTCTGAAGGCTTACAAGACTTAAAGTTACAGCCACATCATAGACCTCAGAGACATTCAATCTCCTGGACTGTACTGGTTTCTCACCTTTTGTTAATCTGTACATATCACTGACTGTTGCCGTTGACATGTCTTTTAAAGGAACACCACTCAATCCACCAGTCTCTCCCTTATGTTTCCCCTCCAAGCTCTCTGGACGGGTTATCGTTGTGTTGGTTACGATGATGCCTTCTACAGTACCCTGAAAACAAAACAAATCACTTTTTAAAAGTCATACTCTTAATAAATTTTCTTACATGTACTGGTAGATGCATATACAATACAATGCTGAAGAAAATACTGGAAGTATTACGAAACACATTCATCAATCTGAATGCCCTCAAACATTTAGTTGTCTACCTGCCCTTTGACTACCAATAAAGACACTAAAAGAAGCAAAGCAACTATGAGAAACTAGTGAATTTATCATTTTGTATTTACCTAATTAAAATTGCACTACTTTTACTAAATTTTCTTCTTTCAAATTGCATGAACTGTACTAACTTCCCATAGATATTGCACACAAGAAAAAAAAGGACAAATAATTAATGTCAAGAGAATACGTACTGATTTTTTTTTTTAAATCATCATGCAGTATTAAATATAATGCAAAGACTAAAAAATCTACTTCACTGCAGTTTGTTCATTGAAGAGAAAGAAATATGTTCCTCTCAAATGAACTCACGATTTGAAATAACCTTTTGAACTTTGCATCTCTAATGGAGCATCAAATGCTGCCAATCTTCATTCATTGTAAATTACATTCCTCCTTGTTTACAAAATCCACTCCTCATTTATTTCTTGTTGATTTCTTCCATCCTGTAATTTACAAGCTTTCCATTGTCACACACCTGTTTGAGTTAATTTCATATCAGCATATCAGCATACCAGGTAGGTAGGTTTCATACCTACAGTGTAAATTTCACAGGAAGCATGTCCTGTGTAATGCACAACCTGTCACTCCAGTTGAAACATGACCTACATATATCTTGAGCCAACTTCAGGTCATTGACACTGGAATTGTGAAGTGCAAAAACTTGAAACTCATTAAGACGTTTCTTTCATTTTCAACAGGGATGTCTAGAAATAGGGATGTCTAGAAATTTTGTTGATTGCTGGTAATTTGAATTTTCCATCAACATAAAGGTTGCAATTTTTTCATGCCCCACAATAACATAGCCTTGGAAAAATCTGCAGTTTCTCATAAACATGTTTTTTCCCCCTCTTTTCTTTTTCTTTATTTACTTTTTTTTTGGGGGGGGGGGGGTGTAATGTTATTGTAAGTTCCTGTTTTATTATATTCTGAATACTTTGAAGTGCAAAATAAATTATTGCTTTGACCAGAGAATATTATCAAATCATCAAATATATTTTGATGATGATGATGTCCATTTTCCCTTTTCTCACCTTTTGACCCATGATGACTGTGGCTATATCCTCTTTATCAGCTTGGGTTAAATCAGGAGCTATTTTGACAAGAACTGGAGGTTTGGGTGTACAAGGCAAGAGATCTCTTGTGGCAACTACCTGTGACATCAACCAAGAAAAGATAGAAATCAGCAAAAATTATTTTGAAACTGGTTGTGGTTACCCTTACATCTGTAAATTATGCTGTAACATTTTATGTAACATTTTAGAGCAAAGAGATGTGCGATAAACATGTAAGAACCACATGTTGAATTGGTTAATGGATTATACAGGGGACCATGATCTTTTGGGGGGAGGGGGGGGGGGGGTCAAAATCCTGGTAATATTGGATTTAAAATGAAGAAGAAAAGAAATATACTTTCTTTAATCTCTGTGGTATTACCAGAACTGGTTTAACTTTAATATCATTACTTCATCATCCCTCTTTTCATGGATTTGACAGACTTATACTTACTTCTGCTACAACAATCTGTTAGGTTAAGATTGCACAAAACAACAAATACAACAATACTAACAATGTCTAGTTCATGAAATTGTATAGTGCCCGATTTACTAATGTGTGACACTTGGGTAACCCATAGGACTTTATGTAGTCACTGTTACCCAATATTCAAAGCCCTGGGGGGTGTTCCACAAAGTTGGACTTAAAGGGAGTGGGTAGTCAGTTTCCATGTGCAGAAGGCCATAATTCGCTGACACCAGACTTGGTGGAAATACCATTAATGGGAGTACAAATCTGCACACAGCAAACCCGTTGGCCCGTCAAGAATTACCCCCTAGTCTCTCGGAGCATGCTCGGAGCATGCTCGAAGATTCTTCGGGCGAAGGAAAAGCAAAGCATTACATAAGGTCTAATGGTCATAAAACTCAAGGCTAACCCTGGTGATTGACAACACCTGTTATTGGGTAAACACCCGAACGGTGTCGAATTCCCCATGAGAGCTGACTACTCTGTGACTTTAACTACGGCGAGCAGTTTATGCCACTTTTTGCTCTCACCATTGTTGAAGAAAAAAAGGCTTAAATATATAACTTAAGTTTACAATGTAAGTAACTTTTTTTTTATCAACAATGATCTACAAACAAATTTAAATTCTGTAGATTTGTGATGTCTCTTGAGAGACCAATGGTGAGAGCAACTAGTGGCATGAACAGTACGCCATAGTTACGTTTAACTGATAGTCGATCTTAGTCTTGAGAAACACTCCCCTGGCTGGGATAGGATGAAAGACACATTACCTGCTCAATAAGCTCTTGCAGCTGTTGCCTTCCCTGCATGGCCCTCAGGCCTGGTGTGTTTGGACTAGAAACGTTGATGACTAGGTAGTCCCCAAAGCAGCCTAGCTTCTTAACACCATCTGCATAGTCCTGGACCGCACTAGGGGAGGTCTTGTTCTTGCCAAGGTTGACACCAATGATACCTCTTTGATCTAGCATAGCAAGTAAACATTGAATAAAAGATTACTTTACTAAATAAATTCAGCACAGAAGAAAGGGGATGGTGGTCCATGTCTGTTAATAAATGGTACATATTGCATCAGGACAATTACCCCCTAGAACAACCACCCGAGGACAATTACTCCCTGGGAAATTACCCCCTATAAAGGACAAATTTGTGCCCCCCCCCCCCCAGGACAACCAAGGACAACCCCCCTGAGGACATTAATACCCCCCCCCCCCCCACAAAACAAAAATTTCCCCTGTTCATTAAAGGGGAAAACAACCCTGATAATAAGTTGGTTTTATTAAAAGCAGATTATTTTTTCTCTGGGGGAAATTGTCCTTAGGGGTTATTGTCCTTTTTTACATTTCTTTCCAAGAAAATGTAAAATTGCATTAATTTGATAGTTTTAAATATAAAACATTGTTATCAACTTTACCTTGAGGTAGACGTGCCGCTTGTTTTTGTCTTTCCTTCAGTCTTTGATGAACTACATCATGTCCAACACTATTAAATCCATATCTGAGGGTAGGAAAAATAAAAATTCATACAGGGTTTGGTGTGTTATTCTTCAAATTGAATGTCTTCTCACCATTCTTATCATCCTATATTCATGTCTTGCTTTTTCTCATAATGTCTAGCTTCCTGCAAATGGCTCTTACCTCTCTGCAATTTCCCCATTTTCGTTAGTTTCTTTCTTTTTAATGAAAGAATGAAATTCTCATCAATGTGGACAAACAGGAAATAATTGATTCATATAGATGAATGATTAACAAAATATATCTGAAAATGAGGATTCTTGCACTCTCCATGATTCAAGTTCAAGCATTTTAAATGGACTGACTTATAAGTTCTAAAAGATTCACCATCATGAAAGGCAAACTTCCATTATGCCTAAAAAAGAAAATATAACATCAAAAATGGAAAGAAAGCTAGCAGCCTCTCAACACAACATGGAAAGAAGTATTCTAAGCATCACATATACAAAGACAGACAAACGAACAAATGGATCAGGGAACAGACAAAAGTCCAGGACATCCTTGAAACAGTGAAAAGAAGGAAATGGAATTGGGCGGGCCACATCAGCCGTAGGAATGACAATCGCTGGAGCTCAGCAATCACTCACTGGACACCATATGAGGGAAAACGAAACAGGGGACGTCAAAGAAAAAGATGGCGAGACGAGCTGCAACAGTTCTGGGGAGAGACAAATTGGCACCAACAGGCGGCTGAACAGAGGCATTTGGAAACATCATGCTGAGGTCTTCATCTTGTAGTGGATTGAAAACGGCTGATAAATCAATGAATCATAAGACAGGGCCCAGAACTACCGAATATATGTCTGATCACAACGTTTAAATCTGACTCTTTACATACCTATTGATAATCGCCTTGTCTTCTGTCAGTCTGAACACTCTGGGTTTGGGGTTTCCTTCTTGGGGTTCAGGGGTGACACTGCCGACCTCTACGAATCCAAAGCCAGTCTTGAGAAGGCCATTCATGGCCTCTGCGTGCTTGTCGAACCCCGCTGCCATACCAAGGGGGTTGGTGAATTCCAGACCCATGGCCTTGCAGTGCTGGGACGGAAAGAAGAGCAAATAACAACTAATAAAGAAAGTTTGCAAATCATGATGATAATGGATAAATTATGGGACTTGAGGAAGAAACACATGGATACCGGTACTCTAATTACTCAAGGTATTCAATTCAATTAGTTCATTTCATTTGCACATTTGATAAAATAATCACAATAACAAACATACACAATTAAAACAGAACAGATATATCATAATGTTGGGGGATAAATAAAGGCCTATCAAAGGCTCGTCCCTAAACTATTTGAGTACTGGTAATTAAATATAAATAAAGTGGTACAAGAGGAAGAAAGAGAAAAAACAAGGCAAACATACAGCTTTACAGACTCAGATGGTGTATGATCTAATAAGATTAGATTTGTATATTTTTTTAAAACTAGATAAGGAAGGGCGATTCTTGATTTTGGACCAAAGAGGTATAGAAGGGCATGCCATCCACTATTAGATACCCAAGTGTTTCTCCCATTAACTATTGAATTATCTCATTAACTATTGAATTCTCTCATTCCCAAAGGTTTAATACAGCCACCTGGTCCCATAGATAATTAAAACAAATATGTTTATTTTGTTTACACTAGGTAATAGTTTGCTTCACCTGGGTTGAGAGTGGCAAATGAAGATTAGCATCTTCCGAATGATAAATAAAGTCTTGACGACTCTGTGATAAGTCTTTGAAAGTATTCCCTCGTAACGTATCTTTAAATTTAGGTGAATGATCCATAACTGTCTCATAAATTGGAATTACAAAAAATAAATTTAAAATGCCAGCTGTACATAAACTACTCAAGGGGATCTGTTTTTATTGGCAAGTGGTCTGTATACATGTATAAATAATAGAAATCCATGAGAAAATATCTTAATTTTACAAAAATGTTCAATGGATACAAAAATGTTCAATGGATACAAAAATGTGTGATTTCATAGACAAGTGGCCTTTCTATACAGGTGGGTCATTGACAAAGGTTTGACTATAAAAAGGAAGCAGTGACCAATATATACCAGTATAGGAGGATCTTTGTATTTGCTTCTTGGCACCAGTCCCCAGGCTGCGGCTTTCACGGCCAAGACATGCGCCCTCTCTGGATCAACCCAACGGAATACTGGCATCACAAAGTCACGGTAGAACTTCTCATTACCGTTAGCAATATTGATGCCCACGAATAGCACAGCACCCCCTCCTAGGATGGACGTGGCACTCTGAAGCTTTTGCTGAAATTAAGAAAAAAAGAGTTTAATTTTAGGAAACTGTAATTATTTTAATGAATTAGAAATAAAAAAAAGATTGAAATAGTACCAGGGAATATCATAAGAGATGCAATATACTTCAACATTTGTGTAGATTATACCATAGAATCAGTTGTAAAAAATAAGTGTAAGTACATGTATTTCATTTCATGACCGGTGAATCAGTTTTGTTTTTGAGTAGGGTACCCCCAGATTTCACCATAGAATTACTTGTAAAATATAATTGTAACAATGTAAGTAATTGTACTCACTTCATGACCGGAGAATCAGTTTTGTTTTTAAGATGGGTACCCCCTGGATATTTTCATTTGATAGCTTATACAAATATACACCCTTATATCATTCTTAGTAAAAATATGATATTATGAAAGTTTTGTCCAATGTTTTAGGCTTCAGCACAATTTCAAAATGAGAAAACTTCCAACATTCCAAATGTTAAAACACATGTTTTAAACTATTCAGTTTACAAATTTGAAGATAGAATTTATCTCGAAATTAATATGGGTCTGAAAAATAGAGAATACACTTCTGACTATAGCTTGCAATGTGGAAATAAACATGTACAATCTTGTGATCTTTGATATTATGTACCCAGTTCTGTATTGTCTGTCTATTGTCTATCGTCTATTATCTATCTACTCAATCTGCGAAGGATACACTCCGCAGTTCTCCAAACCTGGAGGAAACCAAGAAGAAGAAGAAGAAGAAATCAGTTTAGTTTAAGTGTGAAAAGCCTGTTAGATATAAACATGGCATAATTTTGTAAGCTTTTCAAATATAAAAAACTGAAACTCCCCGTAAGTGAATGTGTAGAAAGATCGTAGCTGGAAGATTTCTTGTCCTTTTTTGCCAGCCATAGTCTACCCAATAAATAACATGTGATGGCGCTGTCCATCAACTAAAAAGTTATGACAGAGATATGACAGGGTCTGTAGCTTCATAACTACTTAGTCAGGATGTTGTACTAATTGATCTTGACAAAGAGGGCAATCTCTTTTTTTGACTGAATAAACTATAAAGAAAATTCAATCTAGTTGTTCCCATTCTCAGATATGGGCTGTTTCAGAATTTTATATTGATAGCGCAAATGAGCGGGGGAAAAAAAAGATGAATTGAAAGCCGGAGAACGGAGATGTATACTAGGTGAATTCCGTCTCTACCATCAGCCCCCATCTGGCCCATCATCATCATCCTTTTGCTCATCATCATCATCCTCATCATCACCATCATCATCATAAACATCAATCACTACTACCATCTTTCAGTTCACCATAGATCACATTAAGTGTCAACATCAATATTCAATACGATTCAATTAACATCAACGTCACCAGCATTATTACTCCAACATTAATATCTCATAATTTTCACCATCACCATTATTTTTATTCACCAGATCACCATCATCACCTGGTATCATTATCATCACCATGATGATCACCACCACCATCTTCATTATTATTACATAAACCAGGCCAGAACCTTAGACTATAAAGTACTTTTAAAAAAACTATAATTATCACAAACAATCATCACATGTAGAAGCTAGAACCAATATTAATAGTAGAAGTAGACTCTAGAATAAATAAAAATTTCATTCAACTTCTGAGTTGGGAAATGGGGAAATAGATCTAGTCAGGACAACACATATTCATTTCCAAATGGAATTAGCATTACAAGAAATAATAACGAACCTTAAGTGACATGGTTGATCTGTTCAACAGACGATGGTTCTTGCCCGGGGTTCTTGATCCAGTCTATTTGTTACGCTAGCATTATATACGAGCAGCAAGCTTGGCACAACAATATAATCATGCTTACGAAATTTCGCACGGGATAGCTCTTTTTCAGCTGTTTGCGATTAATTCATAATAATCGTCATCATTTATTTTGATTAAAACAATCAAAATCTTTATTTAGATGCTTTTAAATTAAACGATAAAAAACTAAATATTTATTTCTCCTTAAATGACCTTTATCAAGGATGAAATTAGAAAACAATTACCTAATTCAATAAAATACTTGTAGTTTACGCATAAAAGAACAACTATGAACATTTCTGGTCACCTGATCAATTCGCATAGCGATCATGTGATGAACGAAACTTTCATGTATCTCGCCGTTTTGTAACTAACTAGATCTTCTTCCTGTTTTGTCAAGAATGTTTGATTATCGTCGTCTATTTCTACTGCAAAAGTTCAGCTGAGACCCGAGTTATATATGATTGATCAGACACTGATAAATTGGCGAAGAAACAAGAAGGCATCCAGATGCAGATGTGACCTACTCCAGCTCTAGCTATAGATCTAGTACAGTTGTTCTAGACCGTGGACCTAACTTCCTCTACTCAGACTCAGTGTCAGTACTGTCTCTACTCTCTAGTCTTTGACTTTATGTTTGAGTCCTTTCATGAGTATAACTGAGCAGGCTAGAAACTAAGATGGGCGCTATCAGTATCACAGTCACTGCATCACTTCATATATCATGCATTTTTCTTGTTTTTGCTTTTCTACAGCAAGGGTCTCTTGCTGTTTACCTGGGTCAAAATGATTCATTGAACTTTATGGTACTCGCTGACTGGGGCGGCCAATCAACTTCCCCGTTCGTCACACCCTGTGAGGTGAATGTGGCAAAGCAGATGGGGATTTTAGCGTCAAGTTACGAGTCCCAGTTTGTCCTTGCACTAGGAGACAACTTCTACTACTTTGGAGTTACCAGTGTTGACGATCCTCGTTTCAATGAAACATTTGAAGATGTCTTCACAGCAGATTCTCTTCAGGTTCCTTGGTATTTGGTGGCGGGGAACCATGACTGGCACGGCAGTGTTCAGGCTCAGATAGACTACTCCAAGGTGTCCAAGAGATGGAACTTTCCCTCTTTCTATTACACGCTGCGCTATCAGATACCCTCCAGCCAGGAGACGGTCACCTTCATCATGATCGACACCGTCATGCTTTGCGGAAACACTGATGACTCCGACGTGCTGCAGCAACCGACAAAGCCCAAAGATCTGCTGATGGTAACGAAGCAGTTTGCCTGGATTGAGGATCAGTTGAAGGCAACCTTGAATGACACCTACGTCATTGTTGCGGGACACTACCCCGTATGGTCAATCGCAGAGCATGGTCCAACAGATTGCCTCGTCAACCGTCTACGACCAATGCTGATCAAGTACAACGTGAGCGCTTACTTCAGCGGTCATGACCACAACCTGCAACATATCAAGGAAGACAACTCCAGCGTGGAATACTTTGTGATTGGATCAGCTCACGTGGTAGATTCTTCGGTGGCTCACAAGGCGGATGTGCCAGCCAGCTGGGTGAAGTTCCACTATGCTGACGAGGCTAGCCTGGGAGGGTTTTCCTACATGGAAGCAACCCCGTCAGGAATGGACTTCACCTTTGCGGATGGCAGGGCGGGCAAAAGCCTGTACCATGCAACCATCAAACCAAGGATGTAGAATTTTCATTCACAAGGTTAATCCTTTCTAGTAATAGTACTCTGCTCTTTCTGAGTGATTGATTGTTTTTTTTTTTTCTTCTCTTGTTTTGTTTGTTGTTTATTGTCAGCAATTAATCATTGGCAAGAAAACAATCATTACAAAATAATACAAAAAATGCATATTGTGTGAAGTGAAATATTACACCATTGCTTAAAGATAATGATACATTTAAGATGGATATATACTGTATGACACTCAAACAAAGTGAGGTTTTTTTGAGAGACTTCACATGGATGATAAATGATTTCATATTTGAATAAAATCCATTTATATCCATGTATATTATCTATAGATGTGTATGAAGATGTTTAATCTTTCTGAAAAAAACAAGTACAGTGTATGTAATCAGCAATGGTTTGTTGTACTTAGAGAAAAGAGACATACATGTATTTTGTACGAGAGGTTTGATCTGTTCCTGGAAAATTGAAGAATATGATAAATTATGATTTGTACTAATTTTTTTTACTGCTATGCATTCCATTATTGTGTGTGATGAATGATGATCAACCTGTCCTAAAAATCAAAAGTATATACCGGTAGTATGTAATTTTTTTGCTGTGCTTAACATTTAGGATCTGTTGCTAAAAATCATATATGTACTTAGTGTCAGTTTTTGTAAACCTGAAATATCCAATGTAATTGATCTTGGTTAAAAAAGACCCAAATGCAAATACTTATTATTTTGTCATGAAAAAGATGTGATAAGCAAATTACAGGTGAATAATATCGATTGTGCCTTTTGTGTCCTCTGTCAGTGGACTCTGAGGGGACAATGTTGGATTTGAATCTATGAACATATAAAAGGACAGTGATTGAAACTGTATCTAGCTGTTTTTAACTTTTTTCAATATCTTTTATCATTACTCTTTTTCTCTCTTTGTATGCAAGTTTACATGTAAATAGCATTTAAAATGATGTTCGCATTTGGTAGCGATAAAAGGCAAGCAACAAAGGAAAAATGTTTGAACTACTAGCTTTTTCTAATACAAATATATATCTGCACCTTATTTTAATTCAGCTTTTAGAATATAAGCAATGAATGGCTAAGGGCTTCCACACATACCAAAGAAAGGACCATCACAAACAGTGGTATCTCTGTATTTGAAAATGGATTGAACCATGTTTTTGCAAAAGAAGGGGCAAAAAATTTGCCTAAAATTTTCAGCCAAGGAAAAATAGAACAGGATGAAACACAGGCATCACCTAAAAAAGGGGTAAGATATTTTACGACTTGTGTACTAATGATATACCACTTGGGTTTAAAAGGGGGATATAGGGCAGTTCCCCCCCCCCCCTCTCCCTTAATGTAGTTCTCAAAAATTCCCCCCTAGAATGAGAGGAGGAAAAGTTTTTGTGAAGAATGTCTTCTTTTGTTTTAAATTTCTGTTTACCGTGAACTCTGAAGAATCAAAATCTGAACAAATTACTTAAAATCTCATCTTGCATATATGTTAAGTGTTGAATCTTTATTTTGTACTGCACAGCAATAAAACAAATACATGAAACCGAAGATCATAAAAGAGTTGTATAGATTACAAGCTGAAAAAGAGCTCTGGATCACTACAAAATGAGAATGTATTACACATTCTCCACTTATTATTAAAAGTATATAGCATATTCAACAAAGTCAATGATTCTTTAGGACAATATATGGCTTGTTAGATTTTTTTTTTTTTTGGGGGGGGGGGGGGGAGGAGGAGGGAGGGAGCAAATTAGATACCAAGTTTTGTATGATGACAAGTTGACAACCCCACCCCATTCAAAAATGTGTAGCAACTCCATTGTTAACATTGAAACAATTTCTGTTAAACAAGTATAATAATCAGTATCAATAGTATAGACACATTTTTC
Source organism: Strongylocentrotus droebachiensis (assembly GCA_035222895.1). NCBI lineage: Eukaryota > Metazoa > Echinodermata > Echinoidea > Camarodonta > Strongylocentrotidae > Strongylocentrotus > Strongylocentrotus droebachiensis. The sequence continues at coordinate 359,963 of JAVYIG010000892.1, forward strand.
TTATATACTCTGATCGTGCACGATAGTAAGTTTTAATATGTTCTTTGTTTTTTTGTTCTGTTCTTTTGTTCTCGTTTTCATGTATGTGTGTTTTTAGGGGTAGGCTTTTATATAAGGAACTTCCCTCCTTTCTGCCTATCCCAAATGCTCTTATAAATTGCCATTGTATTTTGTTATCACTTTCTTGTGTTTTTTTATATTTATAACTCCATTCCGTATTTGTATGTTTTAAATGTTTTTATGAAGAGTGTTGAATAAACTTTGAATTGAATTGAATTGAAGCTAAGTAAAATTACATATTTTGCTTGATAATTAGAATTAACTTTTTAAAAGTACTTTTTAGACTACAGGTACTTGTATTGCATAATCATCTCCTGCCTTCAGTTTAGTTTGTAAAAGTCCATACAATTATTGCACAACCAAGTAATTGTTCATAACTAGCTATTTTTTTCATATTTTTACAATTTTATGATATATTGAGAATAGTAGATTATCTTGAAAATATTCAATTATTGGGCTTCCAAGTTCACATTTTGTCATTATTTTTCTAATCGAATTACCAATGTAAATGTATGCAAGTGTAGATGTATAAACTCTAAACGTGATATTCAGAAAGAGCCACTTTCTTACATAGCAATATATATAAAGATATAAATATCTTATAAAGGGTACCGGTATGTGTTTCTGAACTGCAAATCAATTGACTGAAATATGTTTCCCCCCCCCCCCCCTCATTTAGCTTCCATCTATTTTGTGAATTTTCAGAAACAGAATTTATTGCATTTATTTATTTATTTATTTATTGCATTTGCAACCATATAAACAAGTTGGATTTCAAATACAAATGATAATAGAAAAAGATGATATAATGTACATGTAGCAGTGGCTGACAATAATATACACATGAAGGTCATATACACCCGTGTGTTCCTTTAATGAATTATTAACAATTGCAATTACAATCATGTATATGTTCAATACACGCAAGTTATTCTGTAATATCAAAATACTAGAATGTCATTCTTATGTCATAACGCTTGTAATAAATTGTATTTACTGTATGGAATCTTACCATTACTTAATTTGTCTTCCTTACCTCTTTCCTTCTACATGTACAATTTTGTTTTAACAAATTCAAAATATGTTTATATCTTTTTTGTATCTATTCAATACCATTTCTAGTAAGATCAATGTTTGCATTTCAATAGCTATATAGAGGAAGGGGTAGAATTCTATATTTAAAAAAGCATGAGGCTTGTGATGTGGTTGCCATAACAAGACATTTGATTGGTATTTTGCCAATGCAATAAAAATGGCAAGCTTTCAAGCTTTCAAGCACAACGTATAGCATTGAAGTATAAATTAACTTAACTAAACATTGTTAAATGGTTTAATTAAATGACCTTCCTCTAAATGCATTAAAAAAAATATTTAAAAAATGTAGATACAATCAAAATTCATGTGAGATGCGGTAATATGATTATAAGATGAACCAATAGAATGGGGGGGAGAGATTTAGGGAGGTATATGTAGATGGATATTGACAGAGAGAGAGAGTGTGAGAGTGTGAGAGTGTGAGTGAGAGATAGAGAGAGGGGTGTGGAAAGAGGGAAGAGGAGATGCAAAGGTGGACAAAAGAGGAATGGGTATCCTTATATTCAGTAGCTGTATACACCTATGTTCACAGCAAATAGGACACACAATCAGTCCAGAAATATCGACAAAAAGATAACGGGGAGGGGACGGGTTGCACAGTTAGTTAAGAAGGCAAGGGCGCGGCGGAAGGGCCCCCGCAAGGGCCCTCTCCCTCACTTTTCTCTACACCCCATCGATCTCCTACTTTGATCCCCGTATCATCGCGTACGTACGCAGCGCATTACGTGCGCGTTATGTTTTGCACTTCCGCGCGCATTTTAGTTTGTTTTACGTTTTTCGAAGATGGCGGAAAGCAAAGAATCAGTGACGCTCCCCGACGGAAGGCCAATTGAATCGCTCAGAGTTGTTGATCTTAAACAACAACTGAAGAAATATGGTGTGTCAATTAATGGGAGCAAGAGTCAGCTAGTGGATCGTCTTAAAGCGGTAAGGATAGGGGCACAGATCTTATATAAACTTCGGTAAATTTTGTTCATGTTCAAAGCCGCGCCAGTGCAGTGCAGCTCGCTTGGGATGCGCATGGGGCGATGCAAAAGCCGAGGCACTCGGCCGCGTCGGGCGAGCCTCCCTTGGCCTTGCCCGCTGCCTTTCCTAGGATTGGGCCTGGCTTTGACTTTGCCTCGGCTTTGTAGGAGCAATAGCGTTGCCTGCCACCAACACCTGTACAACTAAGAACTTGTTGTCATGTTGTGAATTACCAGATAGTATTACATCTAGATCTAGTACTATAGTAGAACTTAGAAGTGTGTCTGAATAAAATTGAATGTTGTTGTTTTGATTCAGCCTTTCACTGATTTTGGACGAAAAAAGGCACTTGTTGTTGAGTTGTTTACCACTGCACCACCAGTACGGTAAGGATTGTCTGCATAAACGAGGATCGTCTTCGTAAACGTGTCCAGAAAGATAAGGATCGTTTCCATTTTCGCGGACGATTATTTCCTGATCCGCGCGCTGGTGAAGCAAAAAACAGATTCCGCGATGATGCTCCTTGATACATTTGACTTTGTGGACAGAGGCTTTCACATTATGAGCGATAAATCGTCAGGAAGACTGACAACTCATAAAAGTAGACGGTGAACCGGAGGTAATTTATTACAACAAAAAAAAACGTCAGCGAAAATGCAGATAATAATTTTTTTAAGACGCGATTTGTCCGTGTTTTTGAGGATATCCTTGTTTATGCGCCTCTAGTGTGCACTGTGACCATACTTTGGATGGGTAACTTCTGCGTGGAGATACCTTACTATAACACACCAAAAATCATATAAATCTTCCACAATTGTTCAAAAAACGATCATAAAATTTGTTATCTTTCTTACCTGTTTGTGTCAATTGTCTTATCTTTTTTGGAGTATTTTTTCCTAAAAATGAAGACATTGGTATAGAGTAAAGGAGGGGGTAATCGACCATCACTAGTTTTCGGCCGGTCCATTGGATGCAGGCGATTGGATGCATTGTAAAATCCCTTTAAAATACATCGCATAATAGCATATCACATATCCCACACACACACCATACCATGCCAGAGTCACTGAAGAACCACATTTGCAATGGAAAATATATCCTAAAATATCACATTTTAGGGATGTAATCGGCGGTCTCGCTACCCAAATCTGAAAAATCAAGTATCTTATGCGTGTCTGTAAGAAATATGGGTACCATAAAATGACCTTTATTTCAAGCGCGCGCTACCTATTGACTTTGTACATACGACCGAAAACTGGTTCGCTATGTCGATAACTGTCTCCGAAACAGTGAAAATTGTAATGAATATTGTCATGGCAATTCATGATTTTTTTCTGGGATTCTTTTTTTGTTTAAGTAATAATAATATTTGCTTCATGATTTGAACAAGAAACGATAATAAATAGGAAGTAAAGAGTCCAAAAAATAGGATTTTGTCTTAAGTGGCCGAAAACCCCCTCCTCTACTCTACAGCTTCTCACACGTCACGGCAAACTGCACATAGATCTTTACGCATTGAGCACTGTACAGTGAGATTATCTGAGATAATGCGCTCTCATTGGCTGATCCGTTCGGCTGTTTCAAATTAAAGTGATAGAGGGCTCACTTAAGCAGAGAGCGCAATGACAATGCATAACGGATGCACACATACATGCAAATGTCTGATCCCACACTCAGTTTTTTGTGCTTAAAACCCTTCCCATAGAAATTGCACGCTTCCCTTTGCAGTCTATGACTCTACGTGCACTGGGCGCTCAAGCAAGATATGTTTTTTATTACGAATAACGAGGGAGCGCTGGCATCATGTGCAATGTCAAGGGTCATCAGGAGAACTGTTCCGTATTACTATTACTGAGTATTAGGCAAAGTCATAAGACAAATATATTTACAAAATTAACTGTCTGAACCACGTCAGGACGAAAACTTGAAGAAATTTTCTTTTTAGGTGCTGTTCATGTAGAACTTTAAGCATTGAGCGCTGTACAGTGAGTGACGCGCTCCCATTGGCCGGTCCACTTGAGTGGTTTAGATTTTAAGTGAGAGAGGGCCCGCTTAAGCAGAGATGACAATGCCAATACGTAATCTTACATAACACACTGACATGGCATGCTTTATACAGGTGACGCACTTCACACATTCCGTAAATCTCTGTGTATAAGACGCACCTGTGTTTAAGGCGCACCCCTATTTTGAAGACAAAAAAAAAATCCTTTTGCACTTTGCCGGCCGAAGCTCTCACGTGTCCTCGGCTCACTCACCTGTATCATGCAGCTCTATTACACAGGGGATAATGATTCTGAGAACTCAAAATATCCTGTACCTGTGTATTTAATAAGACGCACCCCTGACTTTTGATTTTTGCCGACCAAAAAAAAAAGCACCTTATACCCGGAGATTTACGGTAATTGATGCACACTAAGCATACAGTGGGTACACACATAAATAAAGTAGAAAAAATCAACAAACATTTCAGTACAACTTGCAAGTTTGTACCTTAGCTATAACGAAAATGAGAATTTTAAAACTTAAGTTAAATACTTAACTTATTAAAACGCTACGCAATTATGAAACCAGCCATGTTGTTTTCATCATAAATAAGAAGTTTCTTTTACTGCAAATTTGATTTCAGGCATTTTAGTACATGGGATTGAATGTGGACTAAATCCTGAGTTGTTCAATCAATTTGTTGTTTCTTCCATGTATTTGTTCATTAATTTTTTCCCCTTTTCTTTTCATTCATATTTCAGCAAATTTACCTAGAAGAGTTGAAGCAAGCCCCTGTCCATGAAGGAGTGCCCAATCAAGATGTAAGTAATAATTTACAGCCAGAAGACAAATTGGCAACCCTATTGATATGGTGCCAGGTAAACTATGTCAGGGGTAAGGTGTCAACGGTCAAAATGTCGGGTAAAAATGTCAGAGGTAAAAATGCCAGAGGTGAAATTGTCGGGTAAAAATGTTAAGAGTTAAATGTCAGGGGTAAAAATGTCTGAGGTAAAAATATAAGGGGTAAAATTGTCAGAGGTAAAATGCCAGAGGTACGAAATGGACTTGTAGCTTAGTAATTGTGTTATAAATGTAAACACTCTTAAAAAACACAGCGTAAAAATGTGGCATAAAAACAATAATAAAACGGTGCTTATAAAGCGCTTACCACCGAAGGGTAATTTTGTATCCACCCAACTTTTTTGCTTTTTTTTTTTTACCCAGCTTGGTTAATAGTTTTGCTTATTTTATAGTAGTTCTTAATTTTTACCCTATTTCGACAATATATTATTCAAATTTGTTTAAGAAAATGCACAAAGTTGATTCCCTCCTTGTCTAGTGTTTTTGTTTTTGTTTTTGTTTTTTTGGTGGAAAAGAAAAATCTCATTAAAATATCAAATGTCCCACCAAATTTCATAATGTATGATAAACCTTGAATCATTTATTTGAACCCAAATTTCATATTTCAAAACAAATTAAAAGGAATTAAAAAAAATACTGAAGATATAAGGAGAAAAGGGCAAAGAGTTCATATCTTCAGCAGTCATGAAATTGCGTGCCTATCCCTCTTTTTCGGTTATTTCCTATCATGCCTGCTAATATTTGATTGGATTTTCAATTTTTCTTGTGACAGATTGTTGATGATGAGTCTGTTGCGTCCAATTCCTTCATCCAGCAGTACCTTAAACAGCAACAGGAGCAGCTGAAGCAGAGACATGGTAAATCTTACTCAACCAAATAACTCACTGTAACTGAACTGTATGTACATTACTTGGGGGGGGGGGGAAGAAAAGTTATCTTCACTGAGATTGTTTTTTTTGTTATGCCTCTGCAACGAAATAGCCAGAGGCATTATAAATATGTTTTTGGGTTGTCCGTTCGTCCATCTGTATGTCCCGTTCTCGTGATTGCATTATCTCCAGAACTTATTGTTGGTTTCCGGCCAAATTTAAGACATGTATGTATTTTGCTGAGCCAATTGAAATGATTTGATTTTGGGGTCACAGGGCTCATTGTGTATGCAAAAATAGCTTATGATCGCATTATCATTAGAACCGATAGACAGATTACCATCAAACTCAAGAGTCAAGACATGTGTGTATTTTGATGGGCCAATGAACTGGTTAGATTTGGGGGTCATGAGGTCAAATAGCTTGAAATCATGATATTCTGAGAACCTGTTAATGAATTACAATCAAACTTGAACTTTAAAAATTGCTTCTGTTTTGGTTTGTAAAAACATTCAATGGCGGAGGCATCATTTTTGACTGTGCGCAGACGAAGATCCATCTAGTTTATATTACCTTCAATCAATAAAATAATTTGTTAAAGATATTGATTAAATTTTCAAAAGAACACTGTTCAGTTGAACAACAGCAAATCTTCACATAATCAAAAGATTTATTTTTGTTTCATCATAGTCTTTGTTTTAAATGCGCATTCAGATATCAGCAATGTATTTCTTAACACTACTGTTCCCTGTTACTTGTATCACAGCTACTGTAGATAATGAAGCCAAGGCTGAGAAGGGTGATGATATTCCTGAAGGGCTGGCCAACCAGGTAGATGAGTTGAACCAATCCTTGAGTCGTAGCCAGTCAGAGGAGGCCGAGAAGGAACCAGAAGAAGAGACTACAAATGGAGAAAGCACTGCGGACAAAGACGCCGAGACGGCTCAAGAGGAACAATCTCCTGCCAGTAGATCGTCCAGAAGACCCCGCAGACATAGCTCCAAGCAGGAGGAAGAGGCGGAGGTCGAGTCAGAGACCAGGAAAACTAGGAGGAGGAACAGCTCCAGAGGTAAAGACCAGGAGGAGGATGTGCAAGAGGAGGTGAAGGAGCCACCCAAGGCAGTACAGCCGATGGAGCCTGTCAAGGAATCTGAAAAGAAGGTCCAGTTAGAGGCAACTCAAGATGAAGCACAGAAGACAGCTGAACCTTCAGCACCAAAAGAGAAGGTGGATGAAGTAAAGCCTGCTCCAACTCCAGATGCTAAAAACGAAGCTGCAATGCAGATGGAAAAAGGAGAGAAAACGGAAGTGAAGGAAGCCAAAGATAGTGTCTCTCGGGTTGAGCAGGCAAGTGCCCCTAGAGATGTGAAATTGCCAGATCAGGCATCTTCCAAACAGATGGAGGCAGGACAGGACAAACCTACGGAAATCAAGGAAGACACAGTCCGTTCAAAGCCAGAGGCAAGAGAGCATGCCCAAACAGAGGCAAAACCTTCAGGAGAAGTTGCAGAGGATACTGCCAGCCAAGGCCAAGCCACCAACCAAGTGCAAGTTGCAACAGAAAAAGAGGCAAGTCGTGAGGAAACGGGCGGAGCTCCTGAAACCAAGGAAGAACAGCAGAGCGAGAGTAAGCCGTTCCCCAGTCAAAAGAGGGTGAAGCTGAACAGGTCTGCCAACCTCAGTCGAAGCCTGGGATCGAAGACTCCAGAAGAAGAGAAGAAACCTGAGGAAAATCAAGAGGGTGTACCTGAGGTTTCTGAAAAAGGAGATGTCCCTACAGACAAGAATGAGGATAAAGATGAACACTCGGCTGAGAAGTCTCCCAAAAAGCGTGTAACACCTCCTGAGGATGCAGGTGATCAGGAGAAGCAAGATACCCCCTCAAAACGCCGGAAGACAGAATCGGACAAGGAAGATGCAGAGAAAGGACCAGAAGAAAGTTCCCTTCCAGTTACCAGTCCTAGGTAAGTCATGTTCAATGCTCTAATACGTTTAGATAGTAAAAATGATATTCTGAGATGACTTATCAGCCAAACTTAACTTGGTTATCGAAATCTATGATTTTCATGTGTTGCAACTACCTAAATACCTTTTACAGGGGGAGCTTTTTAAAATTTTGTTGGCAATTTCATGAATCCATGATGCCATATGGGGTGGCAATACCTCAGCAAACTCTGCAATTTGCAGCAGTCTGGTTTCAAGAATTAAAGTTCAAGCTGTGTACTGGAACACTTAGTTGCTCCCCATTTCATTGTGATAGCATGGTGCCTCTTGAAATTAGAAGTTTCCTAATCAGCGCTTTAGTAGCTGTTTTGCAGATGCATGGTCAAACCATCTTGAAATTGATTTTTTTTTTTTTTTAATATTTAAGAAAAAACAATTAATTAGCATACTTCATTCATGTACATTTAAGGAAGCAGTTGCTATCAATCAGGGTTCTTGTTAATTTTTCTGATAGCAGGCTATTTATGATTTACAGGAGGCTACTAAAATTGCAAAAGAAAAATCTCTGTGCGCGTAGCGCACATCACCATGTGCGCAAAGCGCACATCACGAGCGCGAAGCGCGAAGTCCCTTGCGGCCGGGGTCCAGCTTTAGGGTTTTAGATGCTCTCTGGTGCTATCTTAGCCTTATTTTTGAAGATATGACCACACTGTATGAGCCATAGTTTAATGATAAAGATCATGAATATTTTGGCTGAATAACTTACTTTTCATATGATATACAATATGAAATGAAAATGCTCCATTATAGTTTCTGATAAATCAATCATATTTGTGATGAATCTACAATTTTGAATTACATGATAATGATACAAGGTAGTTTTGGGCAAAAACGGTTAACTGACGTTTACAGGACCTTGTCAGTGAAGAAAATCGTTGTAATCTTTGTAATAGATCTCAATATGTAGTTTATAATAATAATTCATCCAACTTTTACACACGGCGTACCACAAGGTTCTATCCTAGATCCTCTACTGTTTTTAATTTACATTAATGATCTTACACATTCTTCTAAATGTTCTTTTAAATGAAAGTCCTTCCCGCGTGGGTTTTTTTCACAGTCGGTCAACAATAAAATAAAAAAAAAAAAAAAAAATAAAAAAAACGATTTATTTTATTTTTTTTTTATTTTTTTTTATGGTGCCGACAGCCGGCTACGATTGCCGTTACAGCCGGAAAAAATAGCCGGTTGCCGGCTATTAACAAGAACCCTGTCAATCAAAGTCCTCTTTCTCCTAAACTCGGCATCAATTTTCTGCCGGGTCAATGTTGTCCCTAGCCCCCAATGGCTAACTGCCCTTTCGGGACCTGTGTGGCAGACAGTTGTGTGGTGTTGATGATTTACATGAGAGCATAATATAACTCCAGGATTTTACCATGCAGTACCATATTTGCCGGTGATAAGGCCGCATAGGCCGCACCCCCAACTTTGACATTTCAAAAAGGAAAACAAAACGAACGGAAAAAACAAAATAATCATAATTTTCTTGAAAACACTATTATTTTTTTACCAACTGATACCAAATTCATCCATATTCTTATAATTTACCGGAAGTTCAGCTAAAAAAGTGATCGCAGGCAGATTTGGTGTCCGATATACCCCTACCACAATGTACGGTGTAATGCGAAACTCCATGAAATGGAAAAACAAAATTGCGACTTCAGATGGATGTTCGCGGCAGCTCCGTTAGACTGTCCCTTCCTTTACCTTTGCAATGCATTGGCACAAACTTAGATCAAGATCTATCGGCAAATGTTGTGTTAGGACGTTTATTTTCGTCTTCATGTCAACAATGCAAGATAAAATTGTTGGTAAGATGTTTGGAAATGTCCTGTACCATAGTGGTATTGTTATTTTACCGTTTCTAGTCCCATACGTGCAAATTCATGTTGGTTTTGACTTTTTTATGCCTCCGTTACGAAGTAGCCGGAGGCATTATGTTTTCGGGTTGTCAGTCCGTCCGTACGTACGTCCGTCCGTACGTCCGTCCGTCCGTACGTCCCGTTCTCGTGATCGCGTTATCTGAAGAACCGATTGATGGATTCCTGCCAAACTTTGGTCATGTATGTATCTTGCAGAGCCGATGAACTGATTAGATTTTGGGGTAACGAGGTCAAAGGTCACAGGGCTCATTATGTATGCAAAAACAGCTCGTGATCGCGTTATCTGAAGAACCCATTGATGGATTCCTGCCAAACTTTGGTCATGTATGTATCTTGCAGAGCCGATGAACTGATTAAATTTTGGGGTCACGAGGTTAAAGGTCAAAGGTCACAGGGCTCATTATGTATGCAAAAACAGCTAGTGATCTTGTATCTCAAGAACCGATTGATGGATTCCTGCCAAACTTTGGTCATGTATGTATCTTGCAGAGCCGATGAACTGATTAGATTTTGGGGTCACGAGGTCAAAGGTCACAGGGTTCATTATGTATGCAAAAACAGCTTGTGATCGCGTTATCTCAAGATCCGATTGATGGATTCCTGCCAAACTTAGATCATGTATGTTACTTGCAGAGCCGATGAACTGATTAGATTTTGGGGTCATGAGGTCAAGGTCAAAGGTCATGCGGCTCATTATGTATGCAAAAATAGCTTGTGATCGCATTCTCATTAGCAGGGTTCTTGTTAATTTTTCTGATAGCAGGCTATTTATGATTTACAGGAGGCTACTAAAATTGCAAAAGAAAAATCTCTGTGCGCGTAGCGCACATCACCATGTGCGCAAAGCGCACATCACGAGCGCGAAGCGCGAAGTCCCTTGCGGCCGGGGTCCAGCTTTAGGGTTTTAGATGCTCTCTGGTGCTATCTTAGCCTTATTTTTGAAGATATGACCACACTGTATGAGCCATAGTTTAATGATAAAGATCATGAATATTTTGGCTGAATAACTTACTTTTCATATGATATACAATATGAAATGAAAATGCTCCATTATAGTTTCTGATAAATCAATCATATTTGTGATGAATCTACAATTTTGAATTACATGATAATGATACAAGGTAGTTTTGGGCAAAAACGGTTAACTGACGTTTACAGGACCTTGTCAGTGAAGAAAATCGTTGTAATCTTTGTAATAGATCTCAATATGTAGTTTATAATAATAATTCATCCAACTTTTACACACGGCGTACCACAAGGTTCTATCCTAGATCCTCTACTGTTTTTAATGTACATTAATGATCTTACACATTCTTCTAAATGTTCTTTTAAATGAAAGTCCTTCCCGCGTGGGTTTTTTTCACAGTCGGTCAACAATAAAATAAAAAAACAAAAAAAACAAAATTTTTTTTTTTTTTTTTTTTTTTTTTTTTTTTTTTTTTTTTTTTTTTTTTTTTTATGGTGCCGACAGCCGGCTACGATTGCCGTTACAGCCGGAAAAAATAGCCGGTTGCCGGCTATTAACAAGAACCCTGCATTAGAACAGATTGATGGATTCCTGCCAAATTTCGATCATGTATGTATCTTGCAGAGCCAATGAACTGAGTAGATTCTTGGGTCATGAGGTCAAAGATCAAAGGGTCATATATGATTATGAGAAATTGCTTGTAATCACGATATTCTGAGAACCTGTTAATGGATTACAATTGAACTTGAATTTGAAAAATTTCTTCTGTTTTGGTTTGTAAAATTGCTCTATGACGGAGGCATCATTTCGAATTCCATCTATTTTTTTTTTTTTTTTACTCTTTCGTCGTAAAGGCCGCACCCCGACTTTTTGATATTTTCTCTTCCAAAAATACTGCGGCCTTTACGCCGGCAAATACGGTATCTCTTTACTCTTTACAGAAGTAATATTTCATAGTGAATGGGCTGAAAAACGGAAATTCCGTTTTGCCATAGACTTTGTACACATGTAAAAACTTAAATTCCATTTACATAAGATTTTAATTAAAACATGAACTTGTAGGGTACAAATGTTCTTTGACAAGCCATTGATAACCACTCAAAAACATACGGACGGGCCTGGATAAACTTGATGAAAAATACTAGTGAAAATATCGACCTACAAAAAATTATCAAATGTTTAAATTTACCATCTTCAAATTCGAACTAAAGTTAGCTGAATGTGTCAGAACACGACATATTCCTGACGGAACGATACAGTAGTACCGACGTCGCATCGACAAAAACATTTCAGTCTTGGCTGCCATGTCAGCGATCCGCGATCGATCGAGTTTAGGCGCACATGCCAGCGCCTTTTTGAACTGTACAACAGCGTGTGTACAATATCGCCGCACTTAGCGCCCGCTGCTGGCGTGTGTGTGCCTAGTATTACGTCTACGTAATACTAGCATCGAATTTCAAGTACTAGGCGCACACGCCAGCGCCCCTAACGATCTCTATTGGTCCAGCAAAACAAAATGGCAGCGCCCTATCTCCTAAGAATCTGACGAATATCGCTAAATATTCGGAATTATTAACCATGATTTTAGGCCTGATATTTTTTCACTGCATAACGAATCACAAAAATAGAGTAAGTTTTAAGATTTTTATGATCAAAGGGTCATATATGTATATGAGAAATTATAATCACGATATTCTGAGAACCTGTTAATGGATTACAATTGAACTTGAATTTGAAAAATTTCTTCTGTTTTGGTTTGTAAAATTGCTCTATGACGGAGGCATCATTTTCGACTGCGCGCAGTCGAAGTTCCATCTAGTTTTTTTGAAAAATGAAAAGTCTTGAAGTAAAATTTTAAAAAAAAGAAAGATACAGACCACAGATGTGAGGGTGTTGCTCCGGTCTTCCGATCCGATCAAAGCCCCAACTTACAGGGTTATATAGTGTAGATGTTAGGGTGGACTTATCCTCTAACTAAATGTAAATTTCTGTAGACACAGTACTGTTTAGTGCCCCGTAGCTGGAAACTGCATTAGAGCAAAGGAGCTGGTTTTCGGCCACTTAAGACAAAATCCTATTTTTTGGACTCTTTACTTCCTATTTATTATCATTTCTTGTTCAAATCATGAAGCAAATATTATTATTATTTAAACAAAAAAAGAATCCCAGAAAAAAAATCACGAATTGCCATGACAATATTCATTTAAATTTTCACCGTTTTGGAGCCAGTTATCGACCTAGCGATTCAGTTTACGACCGCATGTACAAAGTCAATAGGAAGCGCTCGCGCGCACCGTGCGTTTCCGCGCTGATGTATAGCACAAGCGGGCAGAGCAGGTATCCCACGCCGGAGCTCCCGGGTGCTCGCCTGGCCAAAGACAGGCACAGCGGTGATCGGAAGTTGGAATCTGAATTAGACAGACATATCGTGTGTGCGTGGCGGGGTCGGGCTGCATTGATTTAATACATGCGATAAGATACTTTTGAGCTTGCGACTAACACAAAATCAGGCTCTAAATCTGAAAAATACTTGAAATAAAGCTCATTTTATGGTACCCATATTTCTTACATACACTCGTAAGAAACTTGATTTTTCAGATTTGGGTAGCGGGACTGCCGATTACATCGCTAAAATGTGATATTTTAGGATATATTTTTCATTGCAAATGTGGTTCTTCAGTGACTCTGGCATGGTATGGTATGTGTGGGATATGTGATATGCTATTATGCGATGTATTTTAAAGGGATTTTACCATGCATCCAATGGATCGGCCGAAAACTGGAGCTGGTCGTTTACCGGCTCCTGTACTCTATACTTAATTTTTGTTAAAATCAGAGAATTACTATCCCTGTACAGGCGTAGGCATTATTTTAAAAAAAAAATGTCTGCTTCCATCATGATGTCAATAACAAAAAGAGGTTATTTCTAAAGAAAAAAATTGATGGTGCTAAGAAAAGTACACAATTTTTAATGATCTTTCAAAAATATTGACATTTGTTCATCATGCTCTGTACAAAATGAACAAACTCATTTTTGTATTCTCTTTAACTGCCTCTTTAACTCTCCTCAAAAATGTAGTTTGCAATAATGATCATACATCTATTGTAGGACATTATGCCCAAGGCCAAAAGCTATGATCCTTTGTATTGTTTAATATGCCATTTTCGTAATGTAGTCACATTTAATGCATAAATCTGTAAGTGCCACGTTACAAAATATTCCATTCAAGTGAAATGGCTAATTGTACTTCTATAGACTATACGTCTATAATGAGAATGCGAATTGCACACATTAAAGATAAACTTGAGTTCTTGTAAAAAAAGAAAATGAATTCTCAAAGAATCTAACAAAACTTACACTGAATGTTCAAGATTACAAATAAATGTCATGTGCCAAACAATTTTGGAAGAAAATGTATACTGGCTGAGTAATGAGCATAGAAAGATAAGGAAATCAGGGTAGTACTAGCCCCGACACCATGTGTGTTGTCCCATATACATCTTTCTGTGTAAGTGATTGTTACTTCACCAAGACTCTGCCAAATTTATGATGATTTTGATGACTCCAGAACCTTGCATTACACACCATTACTTATGATCAACTTTTATGATCCATTGATCCATTCCACACCTTTTCTTTCACAATGCAATCGCATTAGCAGAACTCAAGTTTATCTTTAATCATTGCTAGGTAGGACAAACACGGATTGCCCTACCTAACAACATGTGATGTACAGTATGTAATTTGCAAAGATTTATGCATTAAAGAGAAGGTTGAGTTCTGGGAAGAGGTGAAAAATACTTTGTCAGCGTTATCATTGTTATTATGAAAGTGTGGAAGAACATCAGATAAAACATGTTCCCTGAAAAGCATGGCTCTTTAGATGCCTTCATATTCTAAATATGTCATGTAACATCGTAAAAATTGTGACGGATTACGCCACCTGTTCGTGTAGTTCGATATACATCTTTCTGTGTACAGTGTTTGTAACTAATTTACCAAGACTTGGTCAAATTTCTTATCATTTTGATGATTCCAGAACCTTGCAATACACACAAATATATGCTAGATGATCAACCTTTTTCTGGATGATTCCACACCGTTTCTTTCACAATACCATCGCATGACCAGAACTCAACTTCATCTTTAAATTTGATTACATTACAAAAATGGCCTATTCAATAATATATAAAGTGTAGCCTATTACTATTAATAGCCTCGCCATAGTAGCCCATGCACCCATGAGATTTAAGGCTGCCCAATAGAAAGAAAAAAAAGGGAATTATGAAAGGCAATATAGTATGCAACACGTTCTGTAACCCACCCCCCCCCCCCCCCTTCCGCCTTCTTCTCCCCCTACCCCTCCCTCCCCCCCCCCCCCCCAGCTCAGGGGGGGGGGGGGGTCACTAATATCAATATTTTCATGACCTGGTACATTGATCATTATACTATCAGTATCCTGTGCAGGTGAACAATAAAATAGAGCATACAAATTCATGCACTTTGTTCCATCCCCACTAATGTATTTTTGATCATGATCTACATGTACATTGTACACATGTAATGATGTATACATTATGCTTGAAGTGTGTCTGTGTGTATACATGTACATTGTACGTGACACAGTTCCCTTTGTATGTGTGCACCCACAGTACACATGTACACACACATGCAGTGGCATTTCTATAATAGTCTATACCACATTCCACTATCCAGTTCTGCATGCATCCCATGTGCGTACCAGACCAAGGTCTTTTCCTGCACTTCTCTTTTGTATTGTGCATTTGGTTTCCACATGGTCAGTCTGTCATACACTCTATTCTGCATCAGACTTTTGGATACCGGTATTGCTCTTTGAACGAACATTCTGTAGACCGTTTGGATTTCCTGGCTGTATTTTGTGCGAGGATTTTATTTCGGAAGAAAGGAAAAGTGAGCATTTTGGAGGACCAGATCTGTGGCGTACTGACATGATTGATGAAGCTTCTCGCAACTACGTGGGTCGTCAAGTTATTTTGCACATCACATTGTGTCATTTCTGTTCTCTATTAGTTTTAAGAAGTTAAAATGTTAAAGAGACCTTGTAATGCATGGTTGTATTTAATTTGCTCTTAAAATTTCACGTGGAATAGCTTTGTGTGGATGTGGAATATCTTTGTATGCATTACACTGATATGATGTACAGATGTAGTTTATCTTACATGTATGTCATTTCATGTATACCGTGTATAATGATAAAGATGATGATAAAACTATATAAACAGAGAGAGAGAGAGAGCACATATATGTAATAAACAATTTAAGTTTCTCAATAGGAGTGGACATTTTGTACATAACTCATAAGCCATTATGTAAACCATTTTGATTGTATCTAAACAAGCTACACCTCCATATCGAAATTTAACTTAAAACGAGCTGTTTTCCTGTGTGTTTAAAATTTAAAAAATTAATGCAAATTAATTATTACCCTGCAAAAGCTGTTCCTCTTTATTTTTCCGTTTATGAGACAGAGGATTTTAAAAGAGCTGTTGTGAGTTTTAGACTCGCGGTACTCGCCTGTGTTTTTTTATAAAACTGTATGGCTTCATATTGTTGTATACATGTATGTTTTCTGTACTGTAAATATATGTACTGCACATGTTGTGTAAGACAAGCCAACACATTCTTTGTTCCTTGAACTCTTTCATACACACATCTATGCATACACTGAAGGTACATCGACATCAGGGGCACTTGCACACTGTATCAAGCTACAAGCAAATTTACTCATTTTAGCAAAGATTTCTCTCTAGTTGTAGTTTGGATGATAGTAGGGACTTTTCATTTTACACGACGAGAACGTAGACCACCACGTGTGACATCCTTTTAAGGTAATGTGACGCCCTTTTAAGGCACTGCCGGGCACGGCCCAGTGCCTTAACTCAATGACACATGTGCAGTCCACGCTCTTATCGAGTAAAACGAAAAGTCCCTATTAAAGTCCTTTCTTGAGCACATTCATCATTTTTGTCTCGCCTGCGTAGCAAAAAGCGAGACATAGGCGCCGCTTTTCCGGTGACGGCGGCGGCGACGGCGGCGGCGACGGCGGCGGCGGCGACGGCGTCAACATCAAAAACTTAACCTAAGGTTAAGTTTTTGAATTTTTGATATAATTTTTAAAGTATAGGTTCTTAGTCAATGAAACTTGGATTATAGGGTAATCAAGTATCCCCAATCATGTGAGTAGAATTTCAGATCACAAAGTCAAGGTCAAAGGTCATTTCAGGTCAACAGACTTGGACTATGTTGTAGCATCATCATCGAAAACTTAACCTAAGGTTAAGTTTTTGAATTTTTGATATAATTTTTAAAGTATAAGTTCTGAGTCAATGAAACTTGAACTATAGGGTTATCAAGTATCCCCAATCATGTGAGTAGAATTTCAGATCACAAAGTCAAGGTCAAAGGTCATTTCAGGTCAACAGACTTGGACTATGTTGTGGCATCATCAAGATTTTCAAAATGCTTCGTTATTTTTCAACCGATTTTGATTCTGATTGTTTCATATGATAGGGCTAGGAGGGGGAATTAAAACTTGTACACAGAATCGTGAAATTCATTATCTATGCTAATTTATGCAAATTTATTTGAAATCACAAAAAATGCTTCTTCTCCTTCATTTCTCGACCGATTTTGATTTGGTTTGCTTTATCTGGTAGAGTTAACTTTGGTACACTAAACTTCTACACCGAATTTTGAAATTGTTCTCCATTAATTAAAAATGGTAATTTATGCAAATTTTTTCCAAAAATAACAAAAATTGCTTCTTCTCCCTCATTTCTTGACCGATTTTGATTTGGTTTGCCTTATCTGGTAGAGCTAAATTTGGAACACTAAACTTCTACACAGAATTTTGAGATTTTACTCCCATTGATTAATTATGATAATAATGCAAATTTATTCCAAAAATAATTTAAAAATCACAAAAAATGCTTCTTCTCCTTCATATTTCGACCGATTTTGATTTGGTTTGCTTTATATCGTAGAGCTAACTTTAGTACACTAAAGGTCTACACAGAATTTTGAAATTGTTCTCCATTAATTAATTATGGTAATTTATGCAAATTTATTCCAAAAATAACAAAAATTGCTTCTTCTCCCTCATTTCTTGACCGATTTTGATTTGGTTTGCCTTATCTGGTAGAGCTAAATTTGGAACACTAAACTTCTACACAGAATTTTGAGATTTTGCTCCATTGATTATTTATGGTACTTTATGCAAATGAAATGAAATTATGTCCCTTCCAGGGCATCACATTTTTATTTTTTGACCAGTTCAAAAGTGTACCACGATATTTGTTGTTGCGAGATGCGGATGAGCACTACAATGTACGTCATTGACGTTCTGGTTTATCATATTGAATTGCGTTATGCAGGCGAGACCGCCGAGAGCGTTTCCCTTGTTGTTGTTTTTAGAGCTGTTATGGAACAGTGATGTGATGTGAAACACTTGTACTTAAAATTTATGATTTGAATTCTTCCATCCACATCCCCCATTTCTTTCCACAAGCAGGGAAGACGCAACAGCTGCCCCTGAGGAGAAACCCGTTTCCATGACGATGGGCACAGACGAGGGCAAGGATGCCGCATCCGCGGAGACCCCAGAGACGAACGAGACGGAGGATGGGGAGATCAGAGAAGAGGGAGAGGTGATGGAATCGGAACAGTCGGTGGAAAGTAACAAGGAGAAAGAGATGGAATCGGCCCCTAGCAAGGTAATGTTTTAAAAAATAATAACAAGAGATACATATGGAGATCAATAACATCGAGAGTTAATGAAAACAAAAGATTTAGTTTTGTTATAAATCACCTGAAGTTACTTTGTGTTAATTTAGGGATAAGCTTTTTTGGAGAAAGCATAAATTTATCACTTCCTGTTCGAATTTGAACAAGAACAAAAATGCACGCCCCACATTTTATAAGAAATTGAAGAAAAAATATGCTTGTTTTGGCACCTCCATTTTCCTTCTTTAGATATTCTTTATACATTAACTTGCAAAGTTTTGTGAAGTTAATTCGAAATTGTGAATTTTTTTCTGATCCCTTTCAAAATGTTGAAATCAAAAGAATACATCCATTTATAAAAACCAAAAAAGCTGTAAATATTTTTAAAAGATGAACAATGTACAGTCTCTGTAATATGTGTGTATGCCTAACTATTATCCAGCCCCGCAAGCTTAGCATCTGGCCTGTGTTATGGAGCTGTACAGCCTGGTTATCCTTGGGGAGAAAAGTGCCCTGACCCTTGTCAAGAGTTATGCCGTGTAAATCCTGTTTATTCAAGATTCCGATGGAGCAATGTCGTTAGCGCAGAATAGAAGAGAAGAGAAGGAAGTATGCTACAAATAAAGCAGAACTTGAGTCTGCTCAAAGTCGATTCATTGATGCACCGATCAAAAGCTATTCAATGTCGATTCTTCAATGCCAGAAATGTTTACAGATGATTGTCTACCGACGAATGCATCGCTTCTTGATACAGCTACATGTATCTTCACAAGTAATAGCAAGAGAGGACAAGCCATTGTATGTGCCATAATTTTGTGGACTGCATTTGAAATCTTGAGTTCCCCTTCTCGTGATGTATCCCGATAACCGTTTCTACCAGCACCTTGACAACATGTTACACTGTGCAGTGAGTATCTGCCCTGAAGACTTCAGTTATGTGACATGCTTTTCCTACCCCACAAAAAAGACTTGTCTAATCAGCCGCTGACATGTCTGAATCACTACTCGCACCAATATTACACCAACGTCCAGTCGTCCACATGTGTTCCTGCTTTGCGCATCAAGTTCCTAACCCCACATCGCTTTGACTCCATTCTTACCAGACAAGTCTTCAAAGGAACAATGTAAATGCAATATTCATCCCACTGTTTTGAGGAACACTTCTACCCCCAATACTTTTTCGTGGATTAAGTTTGTCACTGCCAGTCACCAACATCCAATCAGACTCCATGATGCCAACGTCCACACCCTTTCACAGCTACCAAGTTACCATGCCAATGATATTACTTTGCCTACAGAAGGCTTCATCTTCATCCAAGCAGAAAAAACACTGAACTCCAAGCATTTCTTGAAAAAGTTTGAACTGTTACCTCTTATAATGTGCTACAACCTCGACTTGAAAATCAGCAGTCTTGAAAATGGACCAACTTTTGTGATTACAACCATGAACACCTGAACCCAATAATGTTGCCATTATACACCGTGCTCACTGTTGCATATTAGAACTTGGACCATGTTTATCACTGTACTTGAGTGTTCAACGTACTTGTTGCGATCATAGAGACACTTGATTTCCTAATATTCACCAGAACATTTCGTCTTGCAGTTTTGTCACAAGCACCATCAGCTTGTAACATCTCAACTTTCCTCCAAACTCCAAAGCATAGTCCACAGCTTTCATTAACTACAACACCACCAGAATCCAAGTAAATTTTCCTCTATTGACTTTTTAGAACACTGTATTTTTTATGAAAAGCCTATCTCCACATTGATCAAGAGCTACCTCATCAAATTGAACTGTCTACAGTATTACCAACAGACTGTTTGCGTTTATCACAATTGAGAAATTGAATTTCGTCAAAGCGGTTCCCAGCTTGCAATTTCAAATGATGTCATCTTGATTTTTGTCATCACTTTTTCTTTGACGGAATAATTCCTAGACCCCGCAGCTAAAGAAAAGATGAGCCCAAACGTATGAACTCCACATGCTTTATACAGATTCTTCTATCTCCAGAACTTTTGTTTCACCTTCTTCATCAGTGGCTTTGGCATCCCATGCAAAGCTTTCCTTACCCGTTTTACTTCAGCATTCATCAGTATCCTGAAAGATCATCAAATCAACATGAACTTTTATGCGATAAATTATCAAAGCAACGGTCAAGTGTGTTAGCAGCTATCGTAAACGCATCCCACAACCTTGTTTAACCGTCCTGGGTTTTCTTCCGATGGTCCTGGATTTCCTTCGCACATGACGTTCCAAATATTAGTAGGCTCCAACACAGGTCGAGGCAGGTCAAGGAACAGCAAACCAAACTTTGTTTTTACAGTGCCTGCGGGACAGAGCGAGAGGAAGAGAGGTGGCTGGGGTAATACTGATGGGAGGCCGGGCCTAGAGTCTGCTGCCAGCAACATTCTCGATCATGTTTCTTGTACAGTGTGATTGTTTTCTGTCCATGTTCATTCCATGTATCTCTTTTATTCCTGAAGTTTTCTGTGTTGTTCACAAAAAGAAGCTAGTAGCTCCCACTTTTAGCTCACTGCAAATGTGCCTGTGAAA
Organism: Strongylocentrotus droebachiensis; assembly: GCA_035222895.1. Lineage (NCBI taxonomy): Eukaryota > Metazoa > Echinodermata > Echinoidea > Camarodonta > Strongylocentrotidae > Strongylocentrotus > Strongylocentrotus droebachiensis. The sequence continues at coordinate 380,976 of JAVYIG010000892.1, forward strand.
GCTTATCCTTTTTATATTTTACTGATGGGTTAAATCTTCACAGGAAAAATGAAAATGAAAAAGTATTTCGGGTCGTTTTTTATTGGAATGATGACACTAATAGCAATTAGGTAAACTATTTTATGGAATTTTGGAAACATTCCAGAAAGAGAAAAATGACAGTATCTGTGATTGATCAACAGCAATGACATTATTCAAAGTATAAATGAAACTAAAGATTTTAATCTCTCAAAATAAACATGGCATGCATAAGAAAGAAATGCAATGAATGCTAAAATATGTGGATCATTCAGCAAGAGAGAGAGAGAGCTAATCTTCTCCTAAACTAACTTTATCCAATAATCAATTCAATTTTTTTTCCTAATACAGAAGGTTTGTCCAATTCTTCTGGATTTAAAAAAGATCAGACACAGCGTGCCTAGAGAATGTGACTATGGTAGAGATAATCTTTTGAATTGATGCAAAATGAAAGTGAAGCAAACTGGTTAATTGATAGGCTGGTACATTGTATATACATGTAGTAAGCTCAACCCACTCATTGAAAAGGATATTAAAACGATATCGGATAAGCCTTCATTCTAATTTCTAACTTACATACTTTCATTTTCCATTCTGCACCTCTTCATCGGACCATTGGCAATTGAGATTCGCAGAATATCATTGAGCATCGAATCTAATCAGTATATTTTTCTCTATTGCCTATGTTTTGTTTCGTTTTCCCATGAAGGTTGAACAGAGTTCTCGTTCCAGGTCCTTCACTAGCGTGTCATCGGCTCCCGTCAAAACTAAGCGACATTCCTTCTCATGTAAGACAGATTAATATATTCCTTTTAATGTAAACAGAATACTATATGTATATTAATGATAATAATAATTATAAACACTTTGCTATAAAGCGCTTACCACCAAGTCTTGAAGCGCTATAACAAACAAAATACAATACTAAACAATTACATATTAAACGAAACAAAAAATTACAAATAAACCTACAAATTACAATATGTATATGAAATATACATCAATGTGAAGAGAGTAGCGGGTAAGTTAATTAACAGTTTTTGTTGGTAATTGTTAAACTAGTAGCCTACGATCTCAAAACCACTACAACCTTGCAACTTTACTACTACAAGATTTTTTATATTTTTTTAAAGATGTTGCCAAAGTACTGAATGTGAAGATTCAAGGTTATAATTATTTGTGGTGTAGGTTTTCTGTATGATCCTTTGAACAGTAATACTAAGGTTTTGAGATTTTGTATTAGTTTCCCTGTTCGAGAACATATTTTGTAGGCTGCAAATATACGGTAGCAGTGACAATAGTGCTATAAAGTTGCACAACCAGTAGCGATTGGGCCCATCCTCTGACAAGGAGACTTTATTCCCTGCTATTTCTTTTCATAAAGCAATGTAACATTTCACTCAAGAACAATCTACATTTTGAAATTCAAACAGTCGGAACATAAGAGGTAATCCCTGCCATGCAATTTAATGCAAAAAGGGCTTCATTTGTGTAATTTTATGAAAATGTCCAAGTTTGATGAGTAGAAGAAACAAAACTCGGGTACAACTTCATTTATACCAGATATTTAAAGGGATCTGGTAACTTTGTCTCGGATTCTGAAACAAAATTCTGGATTTAGCTCATGCTGCAATGATAATTATAAACCTTTAGGTCAGTCAGGAACCCCATGACTTTTACAAGCCGATCGCCTGTCTGATTATGAAGATATTTATGATTGGAAATCAAAACAAAATTTTGCGTTTGCCAAACGTTTTTCACAACACTACAGTCTATTGGGAAAAACAAGTATGGTAAAAACAGGTCACTCAAAGATTTTTACGGTGTTGAGGCACTTGTTGATCATTTTGAAGTGCCATTTTTTTAGGGCTTCCATATTACACCATATCACAGACACTGATAAACACGTAGTGCTGTGCATCTCAGATTTAACATTGTTAAACGATGCCTTTAATTGTATACCAGTAATTAAGTATCTTGCATTGATCTTCTAATGTGTGAACAAACCCTACAGCCAAGGATAAAACCAAGGAGAACGACGGAGGAGAGGAAGACAAATCAGAGGGCGCCCTCAACGCTCCTCTGGTTAAGAAGAGACGCTGGGGATCAACCAAGAAGACCACTGCAGATGACACCATGAAGACCAATGTCAACATCAGTACACAGCTTCTCAAGGTATGCCATCTTATAACTCATTTAACGTGACTCTGTAACATTGCCTCGGGTCCTGGATTTAGCTCATGCTGCAATCATAATTATAAACCTTTAGGTCAGTCAGGAATCCCCTGGCTTTTACAAGCTGATCGGATTATCAAGATATTTATCATTGGAAATCAAAAATTTCATTTTTTTTGTTTTGTTTATTGGGGTCTGATTAATAAGTATGGTAAAACCGGTCACTCAAAGAATTTAGCTTTTTTGAGGCACTTCATGATCATTTTGAAGCGCAATTTTTGTAGGGCTTCAATATTACACCATATCACAGACATTGATGGCACGTAGGTCCATGCATCTCAGATTTAACATTGTTAAATGATGCCTTTAACTTGAGATTTTTGGTCTACTTTTTGATCCAATCTAGGACATCATTCCAGAGATCAAGGTCCCTTCGGCTGAGATGGAGTTGGACCTGGAGCCAGAGGGAGACCTGGAGGGAGAAGAGGCCATGGATGTGGGTGAGGTAACCAAGGAGACCAAGAAAGCGGAGGAGGACCAGGAGGAAGAGGAGAAACCGACGTCCATGGAAGATGAGGAGACCTCTCAGGAACCTCCCAAGAGAAAGTTTATAAGGCATACCATCACTGCTCCTGTAAGTTGGCCATCGTCATCATTATCAATCACCAACATAGTCATCTTCTTCATCATCATTACAATCATTGTCATAATCAACATTTCAATTCAATTCAATTCGTATTTATTTCATTTCCAACCAAAGGTATTACAGATATTATTACAGAAAGTATGAAAAAAATGTATGTACAAATTAATTTTTTCTTGGTCACTATACAAATATATACTTTAACACATAATAGAATTATTACAAGAAATTCTTAATTTCATTGAATTGAATTGTTATCAACAGGATAATAGTAGTGATGATGACAACAAGAATAATGATGATGGTGATGATAATTTTGATGATCAGTAATAATGTTAATAATAACAATTTATTTGATTGATCATAACTTTAAACTTTAATCTTCTTTGTGTTCCCCTGAAAATAATTCATCTGTTTTGTTTTTCAGTTTTCATTTCACTTGTTTATCTGTGTGAGGTTTTATAAAAACTTTAAAAGTCAGCTAGACCAGGGTTATATTTTTCATTCAGTAAGTCACTCACTAAAGCTATGGTCACAAAAAAGAGCAGCGACCGACCGATCAGTAGCCTGCTCGGTCGCTGCTGGAATTAAGCATCGCCCAGCAATTAGGTCGGTGCCCGGGCGGCGACCGCCCAGGCACCGAGCGTATTTTGGGCGGCGAGTGAAAAATGAGCAGGCGCCGTCCAAATTTTAACTCCGCGCTAAAACTTCAGCGGCGACCGAGCGATGCCCTAAAAACGAGCGGTGCCTGGGCGGCCGCCGCTCGGTGACCGGGCAGCCGCCGGGCAGAATTGGTTAAAAACTCGCCGCTCGGCCGCCGAGCAGGCTACTTTTGGGTAATGTGACCATAGCATAAGGGTGCATTCAAGCGACACCCTAGAAACCTGTGTTCATACTGCCTTCAAAGACGTATAGTTTAAAACACGGTTGTGTTCAAGCGATTTCAAGCGATTATTGGTCTGTCGTAAGAATAAACGTGTTTAAAGACGCAAACATGAAAAAGAGAATCAGTGTTGATGGAAGATCGCTTGACGCTCTCCTGCAGTAACCGTGTTATTTAACAGCGTTTTGATTTGTGATTCATGTTTGTCACTCTAGCTTTAAAAAATTGCTTGAACGCACCCTAAGAATGTTTCTATTTGCTAATCTCCGCAGGGTGATCTTAAGGTTGCTCAGAAGGCTGCTGCTCTGCAAGACGAAGAGAGCGACATTGACTATGAAGAGGATGACGATGAGGTGGTGACAAGGAAGGTCCAACAGAGAGATGATGATGATGGAGAAAAAGAAGAGAAAGAAAACGGAGATGAGGAGAGTGAGAGTAGCAGCGACGAGGAAGACAACAAGGAGGAGACTGGAGAGGAGGGAGAGAAGGAAGGAGGAGAGGATGGGGAGAAAGAAGAGAGGAAGAAAAAGAAGAAGAAGAAGACAAAGAAAGAAAAGTCACCCAAAGATGAAGGACAAGTAGATAAACAACCAGAAGTTAAAGGTAATTGATTTATATCATTCAGCTTCTATGACATCATATTCCGTAGGACTCTGTTGCTTTGATATTATCAATGCCACCAGGCAGTGCTCCATCAAACTTCATTGCCATCCAGACCGTTTGCTTTTGAAATCTCATTAATTGTGAGCAACAGAATATTGCTTACCAGGAACCATGGATAGGTCAATGCGGACGTGCAAGAATTTTTTAAAGGATTAATTGTTTTCATTACTGATTAAAAATAAGGTTTCTCTATGTTATTAAAGCATGAGGTCTCATTCTTACAGTTCTTCAGCAAATGAAAATGAGGGATGTTTCAAGTGCTAAAGGATTAAATGCAATGATGGCTTTGTCTATGTAATAAAGAAATAGATTGTTGCTAAATTCAATTCCTTTTTCATCACATGAAGTAAAAGGTACAGTGTGAAATTGGTACAACTAACTAATTCATAATCATTGCATCTTTTCACCAATTCAAATTGCAGCGAAAAAGGTGATTCAGATAAAGAGAGCAGTGCGTACGGTGATCGATGAACCGATCCGCCATGCCGGCCGTGACCAGAGCCCCTCCAAACGTCCGACCAGTAACATCGTCCATGTTATCAATCTGGTGCGACCTTTCACCTTACCTCAACTCAAGGAGCTCCTAGGACGCTATGGCACCCTGTCGGCTGATGGCTTCTGGATCAATAACATCAAGTCACATTGCTATGCTACTGTAAGTATCACTTGGCCACTGCAAAGTTGGATGCTAACCTTTTTTTTGGTGCTAGCTGTAGGATGTTTAAACAGCCTGAAATATAGATATTAACAGTACATCTTTTCAAAATGAATCTTTGTTCATTATTTGGTATGTGCCTGAGTGAGAGGTTTGTAGGTATTCTACGAAACACGATGAATTCCTGCCTTTTATTTGTACACTAAATCTTATGAAGATGTACAGGAGATATATAAAGGAAGATTTCTTGGCATGATGTAATGCCCTTTAGCATGACATGGATACAGCAATTTTCTTGAAAATGTGACGTACCAGGCCGAGTTGTACATATATCATGCACCAAGCTTAAAGTGGAAAGACCTTTTAATTCAATACAAAAACATTTACTTTTCAATGAGGGAAAAATCATAGCCGAGAAGGTAAAAATTACATTCGGTGAAAAATATATAATACGGTAACAATTGTAACTCGTTTATTTAAAAATACTAAAATAGAGCAGTTGAAAAATCTATTTCATTTATGCAAAACCTCACCCCAGAACAGCACCAACTTCTGGGAGTACAATGGAGAATAGCAGGTGAATGAAAAGCTTCAACCCCACAAACACCTGGGAAGGAAGAATTATTAAACTTGAATACATTTAGTTGATAAACTATATTCTAATCTTTTTGCCTTTTCTTGTGTACTAGTTTGAGAGCTCTGATGGGGCGGTGGCTTGCCGCGATGCCTTGCACGGTACCACCTGGCCTAGCAGCAACCCAAAGACATTACGTGTGGAGTTCGCTGACCTTAACGAGGTAAGACATTGTCAATACACATTAGTAATCATTTCCACCACATAGACAGACATTAAGGAGAGTGTAGGGATGATTTGTGATTTATATTTAAGAAGAGACTAAGATGGGATTGATTTCTCTTGCAATTTTCAAATTTTCAAGAATGATAAAATTATTTGTGAAAATAAATGTTTGTCATTTTATATGGGGTTGATTCGCAATTGAGATGCATTTACAAATGTAAACTTCTTTAAAATCATAATGAGACCTTCCAATAATGCGATATCTGTGCACAATGTATTACCACTCAAAATATTCACGTTTGGTCAGTTAATCTTGTTCTTAATGCCAAAGATGTGGAATGGGGATTGTTTCATGCACCCATTCATAAAATATACATGAATAAAACTCTTTGAGCTAAAATGGAGTTTATGCTAATAATGTGTCAAATGATGAATGAAAGTTGATTTGGTAATGTATGGATGTGTGATAATTCCTTTTAATGTGTGCCAGAATTTCACTTTTAAAGTGGAAGGGAAAAAAAAAAAAATCTTTCTAGTTGTAAATTTATGAATGAAAGTTGGTTAGAGAGTGTTTGGATGTATGCTGGTGCTTCTCATTGAAAGGAAAATGTGCATTAATCATACTAGTAGAGTCAATTTGGATTAGGAATGGATTAGATTAGATTTAATCCCAACAGTGTTTCAGTTTATTTATGACTATTATTTTGGAATGCATGGATGTGTAACCTTCTCAGTCTATTATTGCTATTGCAATTTTGCCCTTCTTATAACTGAGAATATCATGTAAGACCCTCAAAAGCAGAGATGGAATTAAGAATGAAAATTGACTTGTGAGTGTTAAGCAAATCTGCCCTTCTGAAGGCTTTACAAGCTTTGTAAACAGCTTCACTGTTAGATAGGAATCATCGAAAATACTCCCATGATAGATTAGAACAACTGTGAAGTTGAAACAATCTCTTTTGAGAGTTCAATGATAAATGAGACATGCTGCCAAGTATTGACTGTAAAGTGTAAAGCCCCTTTCAGACATAAATTGGTAAACTGCGTATTGTCAAAATTAAATTATTTATGTGTAGATATTGACAAGTGGAGGTGGATATAAAAGTAGCTGCTCTGAACACAACACCCAAATTGTCCTCACTCAATATCTCTGTGTTGTATGATACAGAAATGTGAAGTGCTCCAATTCAGTAATTGTATTTTGCTGAATATTCCTGTTTTTTAAGGTTGTTTAGTGCATCGTGTGTAAGAGAGGCTTAGAGGCTACATGGGCTGATTTGCGTTAGCATTTCATTGTTCTAGACATCACTGTGCAGCTGACACTGCACTCTTGATTTCAAGCTCATCAACTAAGGAATATATATGCATGAGCATTTTGTGTTGTGATCTGCTGTTAAAAAGTGGTATGTGATCTACATGTATTGACAGTTTAATCATTACTATTTGTTTGCTGTTGTGAACTTGTGTGTCAAAGTTATTGAAGGACAGTTTGGAAAAAAATTATCTTAATAATAATAATAATAATAATAAAAACGTTACTTATAAAGCGCTTACCACCGAAGTCTCTAAGCGCATCTTATTACATTGCTTACCAGGAGCTGGTTAGTATCTACATGTATATCAGCTATTGCAAAGGTATTTATGTGAGCTTGTTGATTAATTGCATATTAGGCCTGTTCATCATGTGAGTAGACACATTTGATTTTATAAAAATTATTTCACACTAAATGAATTCCTGATCTCCAAATACTCCCATATAATCTCATCATTCTTTCATCTTCTATTAAACCCATCTTCAATTCCCTCATCCACAGCTTCAGAGACACATGGGTGTGGTCGTTGCCAAGAAGGAGGAGGCCAACAAGGCGGAGCCCGCCCGGGAGCCTGCCACCAAAGACCCCGCCGTCCGGGGCTTCTCGGCCCGCAGGGAGCGCATCCTCCACCAGGACAGGGAGAAAGACCTGGAGCAGGAGAGGAGGACCAAGGAGCGAGAGAGGGAGAGGGAGAACTCTCGTAAGGAGAGGGAGTGGGACAGGGGCAAGGAGAGGAGCAGGTCACCTGAGAGGAGGAGGGGGCGCGTGACCAGGTCACAAGAAAGGAGAGACAGACATGAAGGTATTAAATGCACTCCGAGTTTCTTGTTTAATCCATTCTCAATATAGAAATTTATGATACAAATAATAATAGTCCCTAGAAATTAGAGACAGACATAAAGGTAGCACTCTGGGTTTCTTGTTTCTTCCATTCTCCATATAAAAATTAATAATACTCATAATGATATTATATTGATTTAGAAGGTGCACATATCTCAAACTTTTGATCAAGGCATGACAGCAATGATATGAGCCTAAGCCAAATGAATCCTTTCTTGGGGGCGGGGGGTCAAATTGGCAAGACTTTTATTTCTCTTTCACTATTGCAACAAAATGACCTCTGTTGGAAATTCAAAGTTGAATAAAAATTAAATTTTAACAGAATCACCAATTTAGAAAGCAACCATTTCCACTTATCGTTATGTTGGTATTTTTACTCCTTATTTTTGTTTACAATTCCCAGGGTCGTTTGACCATGGGTTATCTACCGATCGTAAATTGTGCAGAGAACACAATTACAACTTGCTTTATATATAATAGGAACGGCCGATACACTCACTTTTTCGAGGACAAGAGATCATCAATGTCTTTGAGTACTCCTTTTTCCCCAATACATAATCTCAATTCTGAATTGTCTAGGGAAAGTCAGATATTTATTTGAAAGGGATTGGGTAACTTTGTCTCAGATTCTGAAACAATATCCTGGATTTAGCTCATGCTGCAATGATAATTATAAACCTTTATGTCAGTCAGGAACCCCATGGCTTTTAAAAGCCGATCGCCTGTCTGATTATCAAGATATTTGTAATTGGAAATCGAAATCAAATTTTGTGTTTTCTTAACGGTTTTCATAACACTACAGTCTATTGGGGAAAACGAGTATGGTAAAACCGGTCACTCAAAAGATTTTTACTCTTTTGAGGCACTTCTTGATCATTTTGAAGAGTAATTTTGTTAGGACTTCAATATTACACCATATCACAGACACTGATCACACGTAGGGCCGTGCATCTCAGATTTAACATTGTTAAACGATGCCTTTGATATTTGCATACTTTCATTAGCAGTGACAATGAACAGTATTGACATGAATATACCTTTAATAAAGAGTCACTTTTTTATATCATTCTTTATATCTAGCAGTAGAAGTGAAGAAGGAAGTCGATGAGCCCCCTGCCAAACTGTTGGACGACCTATTCCGCAAGACCAAAGCTACCCCATGTATCTACTGGCTACCTCTGACCGAAGAACAGGTAGGTCCTTCTTCTCTTTCATGTTCTTGTAATCCCATAATAAAATGCTAGGAATCACAACTCTGCAATTTGACAAAAGCACATTTATGTAAATCTCAATCAACCGGTCATGCAAGGTTATATTGCTTTCTTTTAGTTCACACCTTGAAGATAATTATTGTATCTTCAGTTCTTTATGAGCAATTTGTATTTGTAATTTTGTATTCCTGATAAAATGAGGGAGGAATGAAAGGATGAATATATCATGGAGTAGATGACTCTATTGTTACAAATTCAGATGTACAAACTTTGTCTGTGTCATATGATTGTAATGATGACAACATCTACTGATATGTGTATCAATTTCCATACCATGTAATGCACATACATTGTGTAGTTTGTCGATTCTTGAGACAGTTTGTCCATGACTGTGTTATTGCTAATTCATTGTTTGGGAGAAGGATAAAGAAGTGAGCGCAGAGAGTATAAAATGCTCACAGAACTCAATATCATCTGACCATCGTATTGAATCATAAACAAGAATTTGGACACTTTGTAGAGTGAACCGTATCTGTATAATAATGATAATACAGGGGAAACAAGCTATAACAAGGCTGTCGAGGCCAATTGACTTTCCTCGTTGTAGCCAAAATCTTGTTATATCAGAAAGTACATAAACATGCACATATGGGACTGTATATACATGTACCTGTACAATAATGATCATATCGAGTTGTTTCTGCTCTTATAAAGGGTATTGAAACATCAACACATGTAATTTGTTGATCTTCTAAATTGATTTGTTGACGTAATGTTGAATCCTTTCCGCAGAGGCATTCAATGTATTTTATTTAAGAAGTTAAATTATTGGTGAACAATTGCGTCCTCTCGATCTCAATCAAGCAATGTTTTCCTTTGCTCATGAATAATGCATCACCTCCGAGTATGGATGACTTTGTCTAAGCCAATCATATCAGTAATATGTCTGATGTATGTATGACTGGATTTCCCCTGTAGCGGTTTCTTGTATAGTGCTCATGTCTGTCAGATTTGACACTCATGGCGCTCCTCTATTATAATTTCATTTTTTCTTCTTCTCTTGACAGGCCTTAGAGAGAGACAAATCCAAAGCCAAACTGGCTCTGAAGAGAGAAGAAAACCGCAAGATCGCCCAGGAGGAACGCCTCAAGGGTGGAAGGGATCAGAACAGGGACGATAACAGAATGAGACGAGAGAGGGAACCAGAGCGCCCCCGCGCCGCCAGGGAGAGGTCGTGGAGCCGTCAGAGGCGAAGCAGAAGTCGTAGCCGACAAGGCAACAGAAGACGATAGAAATTATCCATCATTACTGCAATAGACCCGTTTACTGATGCACTCAAATTCATTCATGCGTGTATTTGATTTAGAACTCAGGGCCTTTCTTATGGAGAGATGTGTTCGATGTGAATTGATCACAGCTTCATATTACCATAATCACAACTGTGTTCTAAAGAGATGGGCGTTTGTAAGTTTTTGATTGACTTGAGGACTTTATAAAACAGAGCCCAAAGCCGCATTTCACAAGACTTATCATCAGTGACAAATGACAGTTTGTGTTATAAGCTAGTGAAATCCTTGCTTCTGATTGGTTATCAGCAGATTTTTCATTGAAAAAAGACTTTGTGAAACGGGTCCCTGGTGTCAACATGTGCGATAGCATCTCAATGGATGAAATCCACCTTCACGTCACCATTGTCGCTATGTCTGGCAAGGTTTATGGTCATTCTTAGCAATTCATGGCATGAGATTTGAATGCGTTAGTAAACTGGTCTATTGCTTTATATTTGTAGTATTTGGCTGAGAGGTGAAATAATATAAGTAGATGCTGCATTGTGGATGCTGGGAAATAGTATTTTGAGCATAAATCTAGCATCTTTATGCCATCATTCCTTTAGTTTGGGATATGACTCATCCAATATATGCTATTTTCAACAAATACAGAGAAGAGAGAGAAAGTATGTAGAAGAAATTAAAATAGTATGTACAAAATAGAATGCTTTTGGGTGAAGATTGTGTCAGTTTTATCACTTACAATATCTGTGTGTTAGATGGAACAAGATATTAGCTCTCTTTCTTGAAGGTTTTTTAATTCTTCAAGAAAGGATGGTTTTTGTTATTCTACCAATCTCACATTGGCCTCTTCAGCACAAAGAACCCGTTATGAATCAGGGTCAAGTTATTGCACTTAAATTACAAACTTGATTTCTTAAGAATCTTGACTAAAATATTGTGAGTAAGCATTTATATGTGACATTATCAATTAAATCAAAATATCCGCAAGGAAATCATGTTTATCAAAAGTCGAAACACAAGTATTTGCAGTGACCTCTAATTTTACTTGATACAAAGAAATTAAGTTGTCTATACAGTTAGTAATAGCGAAGCAAGAGATATTTAGCAATAAGTCATAAACAGCATGAATTATTATCGGTATTCTAAAGTGTATAATATGTTCAGAAGGGTGTTTTATGTGGCATTTTGTCACAAATGGCTTTTCTTGCTCACTGTAGATTGAGAGATATAAAAATTCATTCTTTGGGACTACTATCGAGAATGATTCTATCCTTAAATGGTTGTTGTTACTATGTCACAGCCAAGTATTATGAATGGGTGCTGGTTACCTGTTTCCAGAAAACAGTATCTTCTCCTCTCTCTCTCTCTCTCTCTCATTTCAAATCGGCATTTAAAGGTCATGTAGATGCAATGCACACAGAATAGATAAAATCAAATTCTTTTCAGGGTAGCTTTAGACCTGCATCATAATCTGATGTTGTATTGGTGTAGAAAATGTGTGACGGCTTGCAGCTTTAAATTTCTTCAAATTTTTTCATCCAGTTTTAGAATACAAAAATTATTTTGCCATTGTATCATTGACTTTATGTACAATTCGTTTGGAATGTATTTTTTAATTTTGTTTTATTGGTATTTTGGTATTTTTTCCTCTTTTTGTTGTTGTAAAGAATTAGCTGAAAGAAATGAGCTGTTGATACATTTCAAAGTGTAATTTTAGGCCTCAGAATATGTAGAGAATATACAATGGTAGCAGATAGTCCCATGTGTGAATTTTGAAGTCAGGCTTTCTGGTTGAAAGTAAAGTTCATGGAAGCCACTGAATTTTAGTCACCTGCTTTCATCAGTATTTCATTACATCTTTCTACAGAGAGAAAGCAGGGATATATGTAGATACACCAATTCGAGAGAATTGTCAAGTTGAGAGTATTGTATTATAAGAGTCATTTATGTATGTTGGTAAGAAAGAAAGAAGAATAGTCAATAATATACACATATACCGTATGTCCACTTTGCCACATCAAAGGGACTTGGAACAACAGTTATTACTGTCAGGCCAAACTGAGAAGTAAAACTTAACACAGACTTCTGTTTTTATTTGATGCTGTATGTTTCATACCTCTTCACTGGATTTGTTTTGTATATATTGTCCAATTTTCTTTTTTGTTAGGCAGGCAACTTTTATTTTCTTTCAGTTGATGCATTTGTAATTTTGTATTTTGAAAGTAAATCAAGTAAAGAATTTAAGAATGAAATTTTCTGCATTCACAATTAAGGCCAATTCAGATAAGGCAACATTTTCTGGTGTTTTTAAAAAAAATGATGGTATTACGTGTAATGCTGTTCACATTTCGGTATCTTGTAACACAGAGCCCAGTGAATACATGCATGCGAGTCCTTTGTTGCATGCACCTGCCATTCGTTGACATAAAAAATAAAAACATGGCAGCTTTTTGGCAGCGGTTTCCAACGCCATATCTGGACAAGCCTTTAAGTCGTACAAAGTAAAGACTGTTGAGAGACGAGAGGCATTACATTTCTTAAATATGATGCCCATTTACACTTTTCTGGCTCTCATTAAATAGTATGCCCTAAAGATAGCAAAACAATTGAAAATGTGACTTAAATAATCATTGGAGGACAAATTGTTTCCTAAAGATCAATTTTAAGGCGGAAACAAAGTTTGTCTTCATCTTAAAATGATCTTATGAATAATTAATTCTGTATGTACAGAGCTAGAAGGGCCTTAACTGTGTGTTAGAGCATATGAGTCGATGTCCTTCTCACTCTAAACAGATAATTGGTTCATGAGGATACAATGTTGAGTACCATAGAGCCAACAGCGAATGTTGACTTGGACTAGTGTAAATTTGAAGGATTAAATTATGTTGTCATTCCGTATTTTAGAGTGTACATATCTGTACAGAGGGTTTAATTATTGATACAGTTCAACGTAGATTATCATCCATGGAGATATTTTCAAAGGGAATTCGATTGATTTAATTCCCCTAAAGGTTTGAAAATCCACTTCAACTCTGGTGATGCATCATGCGAAGACCTTGCATCATTCTTTGTCAAAGTGTGAGTTCTATTTTCATTGAATGTGTATGATTCTAGCAGAAATAAAACGATTTGATATTAAATTGCTCTTTTTCTTGGTTTTCTATTCAATGAGGCTTTTGTGTGCATAGAAAGACTTGGTGTGGATGGAACATTTATTACCAATTTGATGCTTTAAAGAAATGAGGGCTGTGTGGATTAAGTGTGAATTCGCTGAGAAGATGAAGGAGAATTGTTAAGTACTTTTTTTTCTTTTTTTTTTGTATTTCATGTTTTATTGATCCTTTTCATTTCAAATTAAACATCACATAACATCAACATAAGTTATGATGGATCACATAACAAAATATAAATAACGCAAAATGTACACATGTCTAAAATACATAAAAACAGCAATCAAAAGCTTACAAGAGACAACCAGGGCCCCGTCTTACAAAGAGTTACGATTGATCCAAATCAATCGCAAGTTTGCAGTCTCTTATATGTATATAGTTGCGATTGATATCAACTCTTCGTAAGACGGGGCCCAGGGATGAACAATGCTCTTCAGAAAAGAAAAATTATTCAAAGAGTAGCACCTGGCAAAATGAAGAAAAAAAAAACGCAACCTGTAGTTCCTTCTGATATTTTTGCTCTGCATTCAGTATCCACTCCCCTCTGCCAACAGTGCAGGAAGTGTAGGCTATTGCTGAAATAGCAAATTTTCTTCAGGGGGGGGGGGGGGGGGGGCTGATGTCTCCTGCCGAAATACAGTACCCTAGTTCGAGAGAGCAGGCAAATTAATAGAGCAAATTGTCATTAAAATATACAGAGCGAGATATGAAATATACAAAGGGATACTTAACTGACTGAATATAAGATTTTTTGTTTTTCCGTAATTTTTTGTTTTTATTTCGTTCAATATCAAAACAATATCAATAATTCTTCATAATAACATAATACAAATAATATGATACATGTACAATCCATACATTTCAATGAAAAAAACGAATGAAATCAGTTAAATTATAACAAATCATCCATAGAAAAATAGTTGTTTTTCATTTTTACAAGGTAATTCAATATAAGATAGCACCCCCTATATCAATACACACACGCACACAAACCTCGTACAAATCTTATTTCTAACGTGAATAGTATGCACATACAAACATATCCCCTTGTGATAACTGATAACAGTATATTGTTTGGGTGGCAGGAACTTAAAGCTTATCTGCCGTAGTTTACAAGAGGGATTAGACCGCTCTGCAAGGTCACTGGACAGGTGGTTATCTCATCAACTCAGCTCTCAGTTAACATAAGAAAAAGAGGATCATGGGGGACCAATGGTCACCGATTAGGAATTGTTTGTTATATAGAGGGCGCAAGTAGCTACCAGTAGTGCAGTGGGCCTTTAAAAGACCAGGATTTCTTTGGAAAAATTGCAAACAAGTGCCAATTGTATGATTGATATGAAAAGGCACATACGGTGAGTGTGGATTATTAATTATGTCTGCACTTGACGCATATGGGGTCGGTTTTAATGAATATTTTAAGGGGGGATTCAAGAGTACTATTGCGGTAGTTATAATTATGGTAGCCTCAGATGCAAGGTAGTATCCAAGATGGCCGGCTCCCATTTTCCCATCGAAAATGACCCGCGGCACCCAATGATGCCTTATAATCTGTAAAATACTTGTTAATAATGATGGTACTGTAATCGGTTGGTGCATACGTGCAATAGCCCGCTTTTGGGTTTTTTTTTGTGGGGGGAGGGGGCCTTATTATTTCGGCTTGATCCTTATATTCATGAGTACTGTACATCCCTCAGTTACATAACCTTTACAATTTTGGCATTACATGCAGAGAGAGATACATTAAAATGACGAGCAATATTCCAATCAAACTTCTTTTTTGGTAATGGATTCATTTTTAGGAGAAAACGTTTCCCGCAACAACACACGTTATTAGACACTCATGCCCATTTTCAGATGTACTACCCATACTAAATTTGAAAAATCTTTTTGAAGTTTTTCATTGTTGTAATAAACAATCTTTTAAAAGGATCCTACATTTATTGATAAAATGCTTATATCGAGAACATAATTGTCCATCTAAAACTTGAAAACACGTGAGAAAACACCTTCAGCAATGACATATTTTATATTATCCCTTTTGAAACTTCTCCCCATAGACGGGTATATGGATCATTAAAGACTTACAAGGCCATTGTGATTGGAAATATGTTATCTATAATGACACAATGGTAATGATGCACTTAAACGGAGGCAAGCCAAGAGTTATTCTTTGATCAAGCTCGATTCATTTGTGATTTTTTCCCCATATAATAATACCCCCCCCCCCCCCCCCACAAAAGAAAGGGGGTGCCGTGTCTGATAATACAGCGTATGATTACAGTTGATCATCCAAACAAAATTAATAGTTCACTGGGTTGAAGTATGTAATAAAAATTGTGAAGGAAACGTTTTCAGATTATAACACGGATTTAATATGTGCTTATAATTATGAGAAATACAGCGGTTGCTACACAGTCATGCCTAAATGTTTTGATAATAATTATCTGAAGATTAAATCATGACTCTGGTACTGGTTCGAACGTTAAATTCTTACAAACATCGCATCATTATATGGCCGACTCCTTTGCATTGGCCCTTTTTGAATGAGGGGCGTAAGGGGAGGGTGGTACTTTACCCCTTCCTGACAGACTCCCACAAGAACAAAAAACAATGCAGCCCAATATTGTATACTTGCATAATCTTGACAAATTTGGGCAGTGCATTAGGAAAAGAGAGGCCGGAGAGATTAGGAGATACGATAATGGTTGCACATGGAGACGCACGCGATATCAGAGAAACAAGTATTTTAGACTTTTCATAAATTCCGCATAAAAAACATTAATTTTTCCATGATATTAAAATACGAATGACTTGAATCTACATGTTATGCCTTTTAAAATAACTTTTACAAAATATTTTCAAGGGTGCTAGTGGCTTTCCATAAATAAGTCCAACTTAGAAATAAGTTCAACTTAAATTTTTTGTGAAACACCCCCTGCATATATGCTCATATTATGATTTACTTTTTATTCCCACAATAAGTCTCTTTTGGGCGCTACACCCCCCCCCCCAAACATGGGCCCTCAAAAAAAAAAGGTTTCCTCGCTGCATTCATTACCTCTCCTAATGCAAAAGTTTGGATACGAAACGGACCGACCTGCAGGTAAAGTTCACATAGACTATGATCGGGGGGGGGGGGGGTCATAATGTTCTCTTGTAGCGACGATTGGTGTCCACAATTCGATCCTTTATCCATTAATCGTGACCCAAGTAACAAAAGATTCCAACATTATCTCGACCGAACTGCATCTAGCCGGAATAAGTCATTGGACCAACTACGGAAAGACTGTACTTTATTATTGTACTTTATTATTTGCATTCGTGTAAACTGAACTATTGTCCGTATGACGTCACGACCCGTACACATATCATTCGTGAATTTTGTGCAAAGGGAGAAACGCGGCCCGCGGGTTGTATTTCTTTTATTCTCTCTTTTTACAGCTTTGTTCCCTTGTTTGATCGCCCCTCGAAATTCAACAACTCCCCATTCAAACTTGTTAAAGAGTGGGAAATGAGTTCACAACACACCAAAGCGTGCAGCACTCGGGACCATAGTTCCATAGAATCATATAATTTTGGGGTGCATTATTTTACATTGTAGGCCTTCGCAAAATACGAGCGTATACCTTCTGGGGACTATGAATTCACAAGTTCATCTTATGCTTACAAACTTGAGGTCCTTTTGCGGGTAATTTCATGTTTGATTAATACATTCCTCGACCCTCGGAATCAAATTGGTTTACAATTGCGATGTGTACATTGGAAAATGGGGCCTGATGTTGGACTTGTATGAGTCGAGGTGCATGCACGCTCTACCCGCGGTTGAACTTCAGGGGAAGCTTTTCCGATTGTGTTTCTCTCGACTTGCTTCTGGTGGCTTTCAGTTCTATAAGAGAAGCATTTTGTGGAGAACATATTGGCAGGATAGAGCTGGGAGCGAGCCGGCCAGGGTTGAATTCGGAGATCAAACGTAAACACTACAGGATTGTGTGTCAGTCGAAATGTGAGCATGACAAAAGCACAAAAGAAACGAGGGTATTATTTTACTAATAGATATGTACAGCTAGGGCGAGAGAGGAGAGAACTAGGACGATAAATGCATTTTGAGGAGTGAGACGGCAGAGCTATAAAGCATCAACGAGAGTTTGACCGTGACTCCTATGACGAAACGTCTCGGGGGAGATCTTTAAAAGCATCCCTCTTCGAACCGACCTCCAAAACAAATGAAGGATCATTAACCGCTGCATGGGCCTACGTAATGACGTCTTCGCAACCGGAAGAGCCTTCAAGATATCTTTGATTCTCCAGGAGGGGTGAGGATCGAGAGTCGACATGGAGGGGGAGAGGGAGGTCAGCGGGATTCGATTCCTGGTCAGGAAGAATCTTGAGTCGGCGAATGAACGAGGAGTATTCCTCCTCGCAGTCAGGAATGGAAAAGGTGAGATAAATCAAGCAATATTCTCCGACTTTGTGATTGTATTTGACTTGGTTGGGAATGGCACATTCTAGGAATAGATCGGTCACTTTCGTTCCTTGGTAGATGACCCGTACTTGTCAGAGCAACATTTTGTACTGTTCCGAATCAATCGCAGAACCTCCAATCAATCGTAAACTTACGATCGTATCTTTGAGACACAGATCGAACGATGATCACTTGCAATTAAGATAAGATAAGATCGACCCATGCAGGATCTTAACATTTGTGGAAATGAACAATCTCGTTTATCTGGACTATTCTGATAAGGATGTCTTTGATGTTTGCATAATAATTATTGTAAGTTTTATGACCAAGACTGAATAATTCCCAGGGCAGCCATGAATGAAGAAAAAAAAAGATTGTTTACAAGGACAGCCTAAACAAGACTATAGCGTTAAGACATATTGGGTCACGCCCCCTTTTTGTTTTGAATCAGTGGTATAAGTGGATGTTGTCTGCATGCAACCGACATGACAACATTATACAGTAATAATATATCCAAATCAGAGATTGTAAAACAATACAAGAAACAAACAGCAAGAATGATAATTATATTCACAATGATGGCCTAAAACAAGTTACCATGATACATCACGTGACAAGCACCCTCTACACGATACATTAAAAAGTTGTACTTTATATGTTCATTAAAAAAATATGAGCATGCAAAAAAATACGAAGCAATTCATATAGTCACAATCATGCGCTAGTCGGAGATCGAGTTTCTTTTGCTGGACCATCTAACTATTATATGAAAAGGAGAGGAAAGAAACATTCAGATATAATTTTATTGTCTGAGGAAAATGTCTGGTGTTCATGGATACTTGACGTGGTTATCTCCTAGCTAGCTTGAACATCCGTTCGGTGCTGTTCTGGAGAGGCAGTGCAGTGCAATGAAGGTGCGTGATAATATGCTGTGCAATATTCTATGTATAGATTTTTTAATTATGTACTGGCCTACTGGGAGTAGCATGTGTGGGGGCACATGCCTCCGGGCAACAGTGATGAACTTCACTTTTGTGCACCCTGACCCACTTGCTGCTCCCTTATCTCTTTGTTTGTTAATCCTTATTATGTACTTGTCTCTTGCTATGCTGTATTGTATTTGTGCTTTTTATATATGAATGGTCGAATAAATAATAATAATAATAATAATAAAAGATGTTTTATTCACAGCTGCTTCGTGTTTCTGTGTAGGTGAATTTTCGTAAATGGTTGTGATTTAAAGCCTATCTGCACTAGTTTGACCTGGAGGGATTAGACCACCCTGCATGGTCACTGACAGGCAGTTATCTCATCACATCAGCTCTCAATTAACATAAGAAAAAGGGGACCATGGCGGACCAACGGTCACCGATTAGGTTTGCTATATAGGGCGCAATTAGCTTTAAGCAGTGCAGAGGGGCTTAAGCACCCTCAGAGTAGGAGGCGGCACCGTCTGAATGGATGATGTAGCGGGCATGGCCGCATCCCTGATGCTCTTGGTATGTGTTATTGCGAGTGTGGATAACTCGGAAGCATGCATGTTCCAAAGACGAAAATATGTAGAGGTTTCGTCATCTAGTGGATACGTCAATGGACTGTGGATCACCGTGGTTAGCGGTTCGAGTCCCGCCGCAGCACTAATGTCCGCAGCACTAACTTTGGCAAGACATTAATCTACATTTTCCACTCTCCACCCAGATGAAGTATTAATGGGTTTACCCGATAGGAAAACATTTTCTTGAATGCAAACAGTCGGGTAATAATATGATACTTTGCGCTATATAAATATGACATTTATTTATTATTATTATTAAGGACCTTGGGTAGAAGCTGCACAAGAAGCAGCCATCACAACATAACAAAAGTTTCTGCTATGAGAGTTGGTGTGTGCGTAGCTGGTGACAGGTTGTGACAGCTAGGCTAGATGGACTTGTTGAGGGAAACTGATTTATTTATTTACATATTTACTCCACTCGATAATAAAAAAACATATCTACATTATTCAAGTAAACAGTGAACTTAAACAAAACAAAACAAAACACTTCAATACAAAACAAAGCATTTACAATGTATACATCATATACAGAGTGGGAAAAATACAAGATAGAGAGCAGGGCCCCGTCTTACAAAGAGTTGATATCAATCGCAACTATACATTATTTAGGAGACTGCAAACTTGCGATTGATTTGGATCAATCGCAAGTTCGCAACTCCTAAAGGCGGGGCCCTGGTCGGGTGAGGGCCGGCGTTAAAGATTGAAAATCTTAGTTGTGCCTGCCCTAGCAAGAATAAGGAGAAGAAGAAGAATGAAGAAGAAGAGACGGAAATGTATATTTCGAGATAAGTCGTTGAGCTTTTATATAAAACAATTAGAAAGTAGTAAAAGGACAAGAGTATGTGGCGGGCCACAGACAAATCGACAGGTGAAATTAGAAAGAAATACGGAGAAAGGCAAACGCTGGATGAATTCCCCAAAACCATACTTCAACAATTATTGTTGGTAAAAGGGCATGCGTTAACAGTCATTCTTTCTACCTGTGTTTAGAGGAATTAAATGAAGAACATTTTTTTAATGTTGAATTTCCAATGGTGGATCTTATGCATCGCGGGGAGCAATATGAAAATTGTTCAAAAGCGTTTAATTGACAAACAAGCTGAAGTGTGAGGTAAAGAATAAGCAGATTCGATTTATGGGACAGAACATAAAGGAGGATTGCTATCCGAGATTGACAGGAAAAATCGAGGAAGAAAAGATGGTGAAAAGGAGAAGAGTTCCTTGGAAGGGTCTGCGGAGATGGCGGGAAGTGCATGCCCTTGCATGTTCTTGCCATAAAGTTATAGACATGTGCGGTTTTATTTTCATTGCTGTGATTTGTACCACAAAATACAATTCAAAGACAAAATCCAAAATTAATGTATCATGACAAACTTGTAGTAAACAATGATTGCATGATGCGAAATAAAAATCATAAAATGTGTCGTAAATCGAAGTAGGACCTATAAAATTCGTTTTATCTCATGAGATTTGCATTTGGTTTTTGCCTCTACACGAACTGAATGACTATTTAATGACAAGACGTGTTTGTTAAAATGGTCATTTCGAACGTGTGAATTGGCAACGTAAAGACTTTTATATCTCGAATAAAATCATGTTTTATTCCGATCATTAATTTTTTGAAGAAGAAAAATAGTCTATGACGAAGTATATCATTTTTTTTTAAACAATAAGTTCATCCAGGTTATAGATCTAAAGATTTTGTTTGTGTTGGGGTGGGGGGCGGGGGGTCAACAGGGGGCGGTTGTGAAGGGATGGAGAGGGGTAACAACGTCATCACACCAAGCGAGATACATATGACTGACAGACACAACTACTACATTTTAACATAAGCTTTACAAATCGTATGATTTGAAAGAAACATAGTTTTACCAGTCATTTTTCATACACATTTTACTAGAAAATTGAATAACATTGTAAATAGTTTTAAAGCAAACTTAAACGAGTCGGGATTATTTCGCTTGCCCCTTTCAAATAATCAGTGATTCACTGTATCAAAAAACAGATCATCAGCAAATGTAACTGAGGAACTATGTCCGCATTTTGATCAATATAGTTAAAAATTCTATCAACAATAGCGCCATCACTCATCGGTCTTTTGTTTCCAAATAATACCACTGTTCGAATAACGTGCACAGATTTTAATGTGATCATTTTTTAACGGAATGAAAAATAAAGGTAGCCTTATCCTCGACGTTTTAAAAGGAAATGAAAGCGGTTGCATGATATATTGTTTCAAGATAATTACTGAAAATGTATACAAATTAGTGAAATTATTAAGAAGAGGAGGGCTATATAGGACCAAAAGTTCGAGGAGTTAAAATGGTCTTTGGAGATGATCTGCAAAGGCTTGGCTTTACAAGAGTTCAGAGAAGATCAATCCGGGGTGATTATGATTCGGACCCCCTTTGACAATTGACAACTGCCACTCCCCACCCGCCAACATTTGCACCATCTCCACTCTTCAGCCTCGGAGAATATTCCTACTGTTTTGCACTGTTCACATCCAAGCATGTAGGGCAATACCAAAAGCAGTCCCATTGGCTTTCGGCCGTTCTCACTGGTACCAATTATCTGCCGGGTGGAGAGTGCATGGCAACCCCCCCCCCCCCCCACACTCAGTTTTATTTAGGGTACACGTATGCATGTTCCCTCCCTTTGAAACCACCCCCTAAGTCCGTGTGTGTTAAGTCTATACGGGCCGATTTTGTTTGTGTATTACGAGCCGGACTTCGTAGCGTGAAATGTACCCTTTACCGTACATTTTGGGAACATGAAAGCGGTCCCTCCTTTCTCGGAGTGAGGGGGGGGGGGGTGGAGGGAGAGCAATGTAGGTTACTGTCTTACCAAACGATGTGAATGCCGCGGCTCGGACTTGAATTGCGAACCATGTTATTCACAGTCCGGCAACGTTTCCAATGTCCACAAGACCACGGCACCTGCATGCACTATATTATACCAACTTTTTTCCACTAAATCTTCTATTTTCTCCCTTTTTCATTTTCTGATTGACAAGGATATGACAAGTAATATTATTGACAAGGTATGCGTAAATATTGATCCATGGACTACGGGTAATAAACGTGATTCGAACTCGTCCATGGTTTCCGACCTAGGCCTTTTCCTTTGATAAAAAAAACTGTTTAAATATGAGCAATTGAGCAATTCGAATTCAGGCTTCTATCCTAGTTTTTCTTTTTAGTTCTAACTCTGAGATAAGTTGCAGTAATGGCGCGAAGCACAGCCCCAGTAGAGAGTGGTTGGTATATCAGTATCATGATGATAAGTTTGCAGTAATGGCGTAGCATGTACGACCCTGCCATGTAGGGGTTGGCAGGGGCGGATCTAGCTTTTTGCTAAGGGGGGGGGTTTGACCAAAATAATGACGATGCGGAGCATCGTCCACGAGCCGCGAAGCGGCGAGCCGATTTTTTGGGGGGTGTTTATTTGAACCCCGTAAGTGATGTTTTCCTGGCATCTATTAACACAATGGAGACCATAAAAAGCAGTGCATGATAACGTCTTTTAAAATCAAGTAACAGTTTAATACATAGTTATATCCAGAGTTATCATGTGTTTGGTTAAGTTACCAGATGAGTTGAATATCTTCTCACAATATTTGCACTTGAAAGGGTTTCTCTCCAGCGTGCGTTCTTTTTTTTTTCTTTTTTTCTTTCTTTTTTTCTTTTTTTTTCCTTTTTTTTTTTTTTTTTTTTTTTTTTGGGCCGCCCAAGGGGGGGGGGGGGGGTTGCAACCCCCCAACCCCCCCCCCCTGGATCCGCCACTGGGTTGGTATTGGTGTCATGAGGGGATTAAGGGGATAACCTAGATCAGTAATTATACTTTTGTTATTACACCACTTTTGGTTGTACATGTATCATTTTTTACACTTTTATTTCATGTTTTGTAGAAATAAATTCAATTTAATTCGATTCAAAATGGAATGCGATAATGGAGCGAAGCATTCCCAATGGGAAGATAGGGATGAGTGTCAAATATAATTCTCATGCCGCTTTTTAATCTCCCTTTCTTGCTTTTTTTCTGCTTCGATCTCTTCTTTTCAATTTTTAAAAGTTCGATTGGGGCATGTATCCCAAGCCCCTCCCCATGCCTTCTGAGCTATGCCACTGATTCGTAACTGATTTTGCACAGAGTGTTGCTAAGTGTTTTATAGTCCAAATAGTACACCCTCAACGCTAAACCGGAGACAGTCCTTGCCTTTCATTCTCTCCCTCTATCATGTTCGGGGGTTGCGCGATCTGTGTGGGTTGCGTGTAAGGGAGGAGAACACAGATGGTTGAAGAATACAAAATATATATAAATGGACAGAATCTGGACTTAAATAGTGTTTTACTGCTTCAGGGCCCGATCGTCAAGATCGTGAAAGACGAGAATCAATAAGTCCTTCGATAAACTATAACAAACCGTTTGATGAGTACCAGAAGGACGTTAACTCTTATTCGGTCAGAAAGGAATAACGCGCCCTTTGGGCTGTCAGTAGATTAGAGTCAGGAGGGCTAACGCCTGGAAAGCTGAAATATATCTTTTTAATCCCAAAAGAAAACATTCTGCTTACAAAGTCGAGCCTTCAGTGTGTTTGAACCTCTCTAGTAATCACGATAACGGTATTTTTTCCAGTTATATTACAGCCTGAAGTTATTTTAGAGAGCTAATCCTAATTATGCACAGTGCTCCATGGCAAATAATTATTCTCCATAGCCCCATAACAATAAGCTTTAGAAACAGTTTTTATACTGTCGGAGTCTGCTGTGCAAGCTTAACGAAATATTGGTCAAAATATGTCGGTTAATATTGAATGCCAACCATCTTTAAAAAGAAAAAGAGGAAAGAAAAAAGCAGTGTCAAATTGCGCGAATTTAACTTTAAGTCCTTAGAACTAACAGAAGTACATCACAACATTGATTTTTCCAATAAGAACGACGAAATGATAAAACTTACTCTTATATTTCTATTCTTTATCAGATGTCTATATTAATAAAGATTGATTATGTACACGGTCTGGTTTTTGGTTTTTGTTTTGTTTTTGTCCCCCCCCCCCCCCTCTATTTAGGTTTTTTTTTTTTTGGTGTTGATCACACTCTCAAACAACAATATAATACTGTATTATACTTTATTACTGTTTTGGTGGCAGCACCAATAAAGCCTTTGGCTTTCCTAGCTGTCTCCACATTCATATATATTTTTGTTGTTGTATTGTATTGTAAATGTTTCTCTTTAACTTGTACGCTATGTAATGTATTTTATATGTTTGTTATGATGTTTTTATGATGAATGGAATAAAGTTCAATTCAATTCAATTCAATATATGCATTGTTGCATTAAAGTTAATGTAAAATTGCAAGCTAGGGCAGAATAGAAAAGTAGATCAGACTTATCTGGAATATCATGTGATAGCACAACACGAACAGTTTTTTTCCCCCGAATTCATTCTTTTTTTTTGTGCGCTTACCAAAATTACCAATGAAATACAGATGAATGTAAATTAGTATCGACCGATAGGCGGGGTGGATGGGGTGGATCATTCGGGATGAAACATTTGTCCCTTTTGCATGAATGCCCGCCTAAGTGTTTTACAAAACAAAAACAAAACAATAAAGCAACTATAGAAATCTGGATCATCTATTGAGTAAATTAGGCACTCAATTGGCTGTTTGGTTTTTGATTATTTTTTAAGATAATGACTTTGTACTATGCCCCCATAATAATTATTTGCATACTGTTGTATGAACTTCTTTTGTTTTGCGCACTGGTGTATATAACGAGGAGAGAGAAAGAGGGGTATAGAGAGAGAGGGGAGACAGGGACAGGTGGAGGCATAGACAGGTGGGGGAGATAAGGAGAAATGAAGGTATATATATATAGAGAGAGAGAGAGAAAGAGAGAGAGAGAGAGAGAGAGAGAGAGAGAAAGGAGGGGGGGGGGCAATTAAAAGCACCTTCCCCTATTATCCCAGAGTCCGCGTAGCTCGTCGATAAAGTTCAAATCAATGATGTTGGCCCCTCCCTCCAGAAAACCATGCATTCATGAATTGAGCATTATAAAAGTAAATACAAATAAACCACATATTTCTTTCAGCATTCTTGCAGAAACCGATTATTTGCGGTATCTAATGACTTAGTTCCGCCAAGAAAAGCTTTCAATTTGGTCTCAACTTTAACAATCAATGAGTTTAGATTTGTTAGGCTTTGTTGAGACAGGTGCCAGAAGATAGCTTCCGGAGCTAAAATGTTATTTATATAGAGGCCCAGGGCAATTCCATATTTAACAACAACAAAACAAAAACTAAACAAATTATAGCCTACCGCATTTGCAATTTGAATGAAAATCAGTTTGTGTTAAGAACATAGTCGTAATAAACAGAAATACAAATTACTAGTCAATGCTCATAATTCATATCTGGGTAATTGCGTAAAATAGTCATGTGCCGTACGGAACACATGTTCTTTTTATTTTATTATCTCTGAATGTATGATTACTTATCGTGTTAATATCAATGTTATAACGTACCCTTATGTTGTTTTTTTGTCTGGATTTTGTTTTTTATTTGTTTTGCTTTGTTTTAAAATGGATTATGGTGGAATATTCTTGAAATACGTACACATTTTATGCAGCGCTTTTTTGCAACCCGGCAGAATTCACACAACATCGTAAGATCTTCTTACGAATGACTTGAGATTGCCGTCAGTCACACGTACGACCATTTGGCGAGAACGAATACTCATTAGATGGCCGTAAGTCTGACGTAAGAAGAACTCAAGGCATTCTTAAGAAAAAACGAAAGATTAAACGGACGTTCGTACGAACTTCGTAAGAAGGACGTAGGACGCTATGCCCAATCTACGAATCTCTACGAACTCTGGAATTCGTACGAACCTTTGTGACCGTAGCTTAACGTTTAAATTTCACAGATAGGACATAATATTACGTGACATACTCATGATTCCTGCAAAGTTAAACACTATTTTGATGTTGGCTGCAAAAGGGATACACTACCTTTAAAGCTCAATCGTTTTAAACGTTTACTCTCTGGAAAACATATCCCTCACTTCAATAGGAAGTGCAGTTTATCAAGTTAATTCAAATCAAGTAAAGTATCATTGAGTACTCGTCACCGTAACATCATTAATCAAAAGTCATATTATGTTCTCGTCACAGCTTTCCAACCACTTGATTCGCTTTTTCAAGCATGTCAAGAACAACCCCCCCCCCCCCCCAAAAAAAAAAAAAAAAAAAAAAAAAAAATAGACAATCTCCTTCGAATTTCGGGTCACGCACGTCTAGAGACAAGACAAAGATTGTAAGAGGAAATGGAAAAAAATAGCACTTCATCGTTAAACATATATTTGTTCATAACTGAGTATACAATTCATAATCTGTTTTGATTCAATAAAGCTCTGCCGTAGTCATTCTAGGCTGGTCCGTGAGATGATAAGCACATGCAGTGGTATACTAGTATTCTTCCTGCATGTGGTCAGAAACGGTATACTATTTTCCCAGAATAGTTGTTAATATTTCTTATTCTCTGATCGTTCCGTAAATTGAGATCATCATGGATTCGAGGTAGGTGATATTTACTACTTCATTAGAGAGACGATAAATGACCTTGTTATGTATTTGCCATGAGGATTTAAAAGATAGTTCTTGATCGCTTGATTGCTATTATTCTATGCTTGTAGTGTGCCATTGTGTATGTATTTTCTTAGCGTTGTCCTTGGGGTGATTCGTTAAAAAAGATAACACAATTTTCGTGATTTTTAAGTTATGTCAATTGTAGTTTTGATAACAATGTTACTGATGTTAATAGACGAGTTCATTCACACAACCTTGAACCTTTGAATTCACATTATGGTATTTCTAATAATCAGAATAGAATTCTGCTCGAATACAATATTTTGAGCAGGCTTCCGGCAAACTATCAGGTCGTTAAGTGTATCTCTTGTTTAAGAAGTATTATGCTTATTATTTGAAGTAGTCTAGAACTAGGAGATATAACTAGACGATTGATAATGATAATGATATTTTGTGGGTTCTTGTATAGCGCTCATGTCTGTCAGACTTGACACTCCTGGCGTTCCACAGTATTACCCCAGCTTTAGCATGGCTGCCATTATGGTGCTCTAACATTTCAAGGAATTAATTCCTGCCAGGTACCCGTTTACATATAGTGTAGTAAATGTGGCTTAATGTCTTGCCAAAGGACATTAGTGCTGTGGCGGGACTCGAACAGCGGACCACGCGATCCACAGTTTGGAGACGTATCCACTCGACCACGACACCTCTACAATAATATTGCAAATAATATTGGCAGAGAGAGAGAGAGAGAGAGAGAGAGAAAGAAAGAAAGAAGGAGAAATGTGTACGTAGGTAAAGTGATACTTGAAACCTGACGAAGAAAGGGAGGATAAGGGGCTCTTTTTTTGTTTATAGGAAAGCATGAATATCAAAACATTTATTATGCAATTGTCCAGCTCAAACCCGACGTTTGATATTCGCTTTCAACGAAAGGAGTAGGATGAAATGTCTTTATATTGGCGATGTCATATTTTTACATTTATAAAAAATATACCATGTTTATACACATTTGTTTTGTTATACAGTATTAAATATTCACCTTTTAGAATTAAATTCTCAATTTTGATGTCTCTAATGAAGAGCTCACATTTTAGACAACGTATAGTATTCCAAATGCGTATTTTATCAAACTAATGTTAGCACTTTAATTATAATCGTCAAGAGGAAACAATGAAAATATGTTCCATGCCTTTTGCTTTTATGCCCGCATGCTTAGTCGTCTCCAAAATATTACCACTCTATCAGAAGTAGGCCTATTCTTCAATTCTATTTTTGTCGCGGAATTTGGGTATGGGTAAGTATTTCATGGGGCACACTGCATGCCAGCGACTTGAGAATACATGAATCAATACAGAGAGAGGAAGCGATAAGATTGTTGTACGAGATATTGACTCAACTAAAGACTTTGCACCCTTTAAGATTGTCGTGGGTGTGGTGGTAATGGTTTGCGGGCGCAAACCCTTGTAGGTCGCTATGCGTAAAACTGTCTGGACTGTGAGACTAGGCTGAGAGCGTACTACATAGTATATGTAATTTAGCTGCTCCGAACCATGGACCTACAACACCATGGACCCTACCAGAGACTGACATTGCTAGGCTCTGTTCAAAGCTTTAGGAATTGTGGACAAGTGTAATTTATAGAGACTGTTTCGGCAGACTAGGTTGATAATGGAATAGGGGTGGATTGTGGTAGGGTGGGGGGGGGGGGGGGGTAGCAATCACCCATGTTTGAATGACCAGTCTAAATACACATGAATCCACAAGTGAACACATAGCACTTTGCACCCTAAATAGCTTGTCGCGGGTAGAATGATGGGATGGGGGGGGGGGGGGACCGGTGGGGGGGGGGGGGGGGGTAGCATTCACCCATGTTTGAATGGCCAGTCTAAATACACATGATACAAAAGTGAGCACATAGCCATTAGTGGTTTTTGGAACAACACGGGCGTGTACATCAAGTGATCTACTTGAAGTACATTCTTTCATTTTTCAGTAACACAAATGCCTTCTGCCTTCTGGAATAAGGTCTGAAGCAGCTTCACAATTCAGTTACATGCAATATATACACTGTTGCCCATAAAGTTGGAATGATTTTTCGTACCTCTTTTCATAAAATGATTGTGACAATAATGATTCAGTATTAATAGATCAAGCTCGTATCTACTCAGACATTTACTGATCAATAAAAAGATATAAATAAACTTTATCTACTGTATCAAGAATAAATCGTAACCAATATCAAAATCATTTCATGAAAAAAGATTAGAAGTATTCGTTTAACTTTATGAGCAACAGTGTGCGTGACGTTTTTAATTGAGTTTACACACTTGATGGAACAGACGCCATCGAGCATGTCTTGTGCAATGAATCTGGGAGAAACTATTATTCTGTGTCGGGGTGAGGTGGGGGGCAGGGGTGAACCACTGAATAGAGATGGCGTTAACATTGATTCACATTGTTTGGGACTCATCGAATAGTATTGTCTAATTTTCTGTGAATTAAGAAGTGTGTTTGTACTCTTGAAATTCACAATAATGTAGATTAGAATGAAGTCTTGAATCGTTCAAACAAACAAACAAACCACAAAATGAAAAAAGAAAAACTGGCTAGCAACTTTCCAGTCCAACAGGTACATATTGAATCACGTGTACCCTATTAAAATTTCATCCAACCAACTGAAAATGTATTTTCGATTTCGAGCGTTGTCTAAACGCATGTGAATCGTCAATAATCCCAAGACTGTATCATTACATACATGTGATAATCAAAGATTAGGTCTAAGAAATCGAGCAAAGATCGCCCCTATATGATTCTAAATAATATAATGACAATAAATTGCCTTAATTTTACAGTTTTACTCGCACAGGGTGAATGGACTTATGATCATACATGTATGTAATTTCTGATACTTCTGTACTTGCATGCTTATCAGTTTTGTTTGTTTATTTGTTAGTTTCATCGATGATCTGGAATATGACTATTCCCTTGTACCTATTTTGATTATTCTTTTGTAATTTTGAGTACACTGATGATAATCCCAAACTGTGTATTAGATTTTGCAATAATTAATTTGTATTTGCTTCTCATTTTGTAATTGCATGTTGGATATTTGCATACTTAACACATTTGTTATGATTAATTCGGAATTTATTTTAATACTTGTTAGTATGTAGATGTGTTTTGAAGATCTTCAAGTAAATTTGCATCTGAATTTATAGATAATTTTTATCAGGTTGAATGGCGGAGGGATGGCAGCCAAAGCGATTGATAGTATCCCATGTAATAAAAACATAGTTTGAATTTTAACTAGAGCTAATGTGTTCATAGCTAATGAAATTGAATTACATTTATTGGTTCTAGGACACCTACCCCCTGGACATCCACCCCCGGATAACCATCCCCAGACAACTACCCCCTAGGACAACTACCCCCTAGATAACTACCCCTCGGACAGCTAACCCCCGGACAACCACCCCCAGTAACTACCCCTTACGACAACCATCCTCTAGGACATATACCCCCGGAAAACTATCCTGGGGTAGTTTTCCGGGGGTAGTTGTCAGGGTGGTAGTTGTCCGGAGGTAGTTGTCCTAGAGGGTAGTTGTCTGGGGGTAGTTGTCCTAGGGGGTAGTTGTCTGGGGTAGTTTCCCGGGGGTAGTTGTCTCGGGGGTAGTCGTCCTAGAGGGTGGTTGCCCTAGGGGTAGTTGTCCTAGGGGGTAGTTGACTGGGGCTTTTATCCGGGGGTGGATGTCCAGGGAGTAGGTGTCCGGATACGACATTTATTTAATCGCGGTACAACTCACATCAGCCTAAAAAGACTGCTTTTTGTTAAGCAAGTCCGTGTTAAAAACAAAGAACAGATCATAAAAACGTCAATTTGAATAATAATACATAGGAAAAACAAATTAAAGGATTGTGTAAACCCAGTGAAGAAAGAAAGCTAATGTACAAGAAAGAAAAAACTTAAACATGAATGCTATGAAAAGTATCATATGAATGAAAAAGGAACAAGAACATTTTATTAGAAAAATCAAAATCACTGATTTCAGTAACTGTCTTTTATCAATTATCGAAACTGTTATCTACTACAAGATTAATGACATAGGGCACACAAATGCGTTCCTGGACCATGTTTTCCAGTGACTACAGAATGTAAAATATTCCGACAAATCTCTAAGTTAGGGGCTTTTGCCCCCTCGTGCCCCCACATCTAGGCCAAACGCTCCACCCCACATCTTCATAAGAGTTGCTAAACCCAACTTATTGTGGTTTGTTTTGCCCTTTAGAGTTATGTCTCAGCTGAGTGATCTAGTATTAATAGTGCATGAAGAGTAGAACAAATATTTGATTTGGATTTACAGAACAGTTGTCATGCTCTTAAAGCCAGAATGACGTCTGTCGAAGCTAAAAAAGTCCTCATGTTTCTTGTTACTTGTTACTTGTTACTTGTTACTTGTTGCCTATACAGTCAAGAAAGCATAAATGACATACTCCCAACTTTCTTGAATAGGTGTTTGTTTCCCTCTAAAAGTATCCGTATTTAGTGTACCAAATTACCAAGGTCCTAACATTTGTAATTCGCTTTCACCTGCATAAAGTAGATGTATATTTCACATCACCATGTGAAGGTCGAGTTCTGGGAAGAGGTGAAACTAAATACGTGAGCGTTATCATTGTTATTATGCAAGTGTGGAAGAACATCAGATACAAACATGTTCCCTGAAAAGCATGGCTCTTGGAATGCCTTAATATTATAAATATGGCATGTAACAGCATACAAATCGCGACGGATTTTTATGCCACATGTTCGTGTAGTCCCATAATTATACATATTTCTGTGTACAGTACTTGTCACTTTACCAAGACTGGGCCAAGTTTCTTATCTCAAGATGCTTTAGTGATCCCCTGTATAGAAATACCACATCCCTGCATAAAGACCACATTTGTGCACGTTATTATTTCAAAATTCATTCATTCATCTATTTATTTATCATACCTTGGATGGCTTTATCTATTTATTTATTTATTCATTCATTATCATTATCATTATTTTTTGTATAGGGGGGCGGTCTCCCTTGAAAATGGTTCCTCATTGAGACATAATACTAAATGAACCTGTACATAAAGACCACCTGCCTATAGAGACCATTATTCTTGTCTCCCTTGAGTGGTCTTTATAAACAGATTTCACTGTAGTTCGGTATGATATCGGCGAAGAGTTAAAGTTAATAATTCGGTAGGTGTAGATGGGGTGTAGAGCAGTCAGAGTCAGCGACGAATCATGTGAACCAGTAGCATTCAACTTGAACTATACTCAAAGAGCAGAGAGCGTTGAGGGCAGTCGTCTAATAACGATCTAATCCCTTTTCTTTAAGGGACACTATGACGATCAAGACAGAAAATACGCTCATTCGGGCAATGCACATCGAATTTTAAGCCAATGTCTTCTGGTCAACTTGCACTAAGAAACTTTAAGGCACGTTTTCTGAACTCCGGTTAAATTAAACAACGGTTTAAGTATGGTCTAAGCCCAGTTTAATTCAACTCTGATTTAACTTTACTCTGTTTCAACCGGAGTTTAGAATACGCCCAACCATGATGATTATTATGATAGCTTCGAGTGGACTCTGTTAATCTATAAACAGTCGTCGTCATCAAATCAATTTTGTTTATTTGGTGGGTGAGAAGATAGTACTTGCTCAAAGTTCATGGGACACTGCAATCACGATTACTATTACTGTAGCCTTAAATGTAATGGTCAGGCAATATATCCTTGTATATAGACACAATCGTAATCCACTAAAAAAAATTATTTCAGTTCGCATGACATGATAGCTGGATACACTGAAAATCCTGAAAAAGTTGCTTTCGTTTGAAATGTTTAAAGTCAACAGACTATTAAAAGTCATTAAAAAAACAAAGACAAAACAAGTAAACATAAGTTTTTCAACTGGTTAAGTCAAATTCTACTGATGCTTGGGTAACATAGTTGGGTGCATGCGGGACTTATACACCCCCGCCCCCCCCCCCCCTCCCCCCTCCCCCCTCCCTCCAAAAATAAAATTGGTCACGCCGCTGTAATAATTCCATTTGAATTTCAATCAGAGGCTGCGGGGTTCAAATCTTTACAAGAAATCACTTTACAGCACATCATAGCAAGCTAGGTTCCATCACAATACACTTTGCGCAATCCTCGGCGTAGCGATATTTTCTTTCTGTGGGGGAGGGGGGGGGGTCAACCCACACTTTTTAATTGACTTTTATTTCACCCCAGTATCGAAACCGCTACCCTGTACAGAGCTAAATAATTAGGGCTAGCAAGAATTTTTGTTTAAAAATTTAACTATCCTGGCTAAGTCATTCTGGACAGATGTGCCTAGTGTTAAACCATGTTATTGACCTACTATAGGAAGGTCCATGGTCAAACAGTAGCTGTAGTCAGAGTCAAATTTCAACACTTTTATAGAGACAGACGGGTTAAAACAAATAAAATGCAATTCAGACAAATACTTGTGAGTATATTGGCCTTAGCTTTATATGTCATAAAAATAACTCAATTCGCCACCCACTGTTGATAATGAGCTATAAACTTTAAGCACTGAATAGCCAATAGGACACAAGGTATTTGTCTTTTCACGGAAATTTGTTTGTACCACGCACTTTATTATTAACATATCTTCGTCGGAGTATGTCAAGATAGAACTGAAAAAAATACTGCAGCATTAGTAATAGGACAAGTCAAGAAGAAGAAAATAGTTGAGTGGAATAATTAATAGTAGTACTATTCGAAATAGATGCGAGTCCTTCATAATTATGGCAAATTCTCCCTAAGATAAACAAGAACGTCAAACAAGGAAGGGGAAAAGAGACTGATTTTTTTTTTAATGACCCGCCTGAGGTCGTATTTTGTCTTATTATTCCTACTGTTCATTTTGGGAACAAAATAATCAGAAATCTGACATAATCTGCTCTCAAAATAATGTTAGTCGTAAACACCAGAGAACTATAGCACTTGTTTTTTTAAATTCCATATCAAGAATGAAAACTATTTCGGCAATCTGTGTTCCTTCATTAAACTCATCAATGACATGGTCTGCTGAAAGATTAAATGTCCATGATGTATTACATTTTGGATTATCGATGGCTATATATAGCTCCCATGAAGCAATGATATCAGATTAAGAAACTCGCAGTCATGCAAATCACTGCCCAGCAAACAGAATCTTGATGGAGAATGCAAAAAATCAATGTTTGCAGGAGTACTCAGTATAGAATGACAAAAGGGACGCGAACAGATCCAAGCTCCACTCCAAACGTCACATCTCTCTGCATGGCTCGTCTTTAAAGCCCCTGTCACACCAAGTATACCTACACCAGGGACCCGTTTCACAAAGCCTTTTTTCAATGACAAGTGACAAAAATCAGTGAAAAATCTGTTGATAACCAATCAGAAGCAAGGATTTCAGTAGCTTTTAACAAAAACTGTCATTATTTTGTCAATGATGACAAGTTTGTGAAACGCCCCCCAGGGCAGCATTTCACGAAACCGTCATTAGTACAAGTTCGCCAATATTTCATTAAAACACGTGTGTTAAACTTGACACGCTTTTGAATGGGATGTCAGTGAACTTGTACTCACGGCCGTTTCGTGAAACGGTACCCTGACCGACAACAGGCTAGACAAAAACATTACGTTACCCCCGCACGACCAAGATTCGGTTGCTTTGGATTTGTTGTGGAGTTGGTTTAGCGGTGTGACTGAGATGTGGAGGCGCGCGCACGCAGTACTCCACGAGGTCGAATATCTTCTTACCAAACAAAGTTTCTTTTTGGCAGTCACTTAGGCAAAGCACCTCGGCCGAGTTAAGACCCTTGCTTCCCGACTTTGCGAGACATTTTTAACCCTTGGATGTTTGACTGAGACTTGTTTTATTGTCCATCTTCCAGGTTTAGTAGTGCAGGTTCGCCAGCCGAGCAACATCAACATGGAGACCAAACCCATCGCCAACGGCGTCGCTCCGTCGGAGGACGTCATTGACCACGGCAGCTCGAATTCTCATCCTGACCGCCGTCCCGACGTCGCCGAAGTCGGCATCGACAACCCGACGATCGAACTCGGTGACGAGGAACCCATCTCGGTGCACATCATCCGTCCCGAAGTAGCCGGCACCGCCCCGGTGGTCAACCACGGCATCATGCCCAATAACAACGTCATGAAAGATGGCTACGCCGACGACCCCTCCGCCTACGAACTCCTCAATGACGCGAAAGTGGTGGAGATGGAAATGGACGATCGAACAATGGTATCGGACAAAGATGAATACGAAAAAAACAATGATGACGATGACGAGGAGGAGGAGAGAGAGACATGGGGATCGAAAGTCGATTTTCTCCTATCCGTCATCGGTTTTTCAGTCGACTTGGCGAACGTGTGGAGGTTTCCATATCTAGTGTACAGGAACGGGGGAGGTAAGATGATAATTTTCTCACAAATTTCTCTTTTGTTCTTATTTCATCGTAATCATTACCGATATAGACATATATTTCCGCATACCTAAAGGTTGTACCACTTTGATAGCCTTAACGCGAAGGAAACCAAATATCAAGGAAATTATGCTTTTCATGTTGGCTTTGTTCGTTATTCCATGATACTCAGTAAGGTACAGCCTATAGGACAAAATAACAACGTTGCCCAGTAGGCTTACTTTAGACAGTATGTCAATAGTTTACATTATAGTTGTTAGCACTTTCTACAAGTAACTTTAATATTACTTTTTATTATGTTGAAAATGCAGAAATCAAATCAAATAAACGCTCTTCATTCGTCTAACTTACATCGCCTCTCAAAATTTTACTAAGATTTGCAAGCAATTAGTTTTCTTTCAGTTTCTATCTAAAAACCTCATTTTATATATGTACAGCTAACAACTAATTTATTCATATATACCCTTACCTACTTTTGTAATTTTATTAAATATGTGAAAATATGATTTGTCACGAATTATTATTCTTACGAATGTGACATATTAAAAGCTTACATCTAAACGTACTCAACAAAGACCCTGAATTCAACCAGTCCACCTTTCATTCCTGAGTTACGAAAAAACATTTTAAAAACATGAAATTTACAAGGGGTATGAATAATTTAGTTCTTTACTGTATAAATCTCTCTCTGCTCCCCCCTCCCCCTTCCGATTCTCATAAAGATTCTTAAAATGGGTAACTGGACTATACTGGTTTACACTAAACTGAACCCCTCATAATTATGTTAAGGGCTATCTACTTTGTTCGATTTTGTGCTCTTTCAATGAGATATTGTGTTGAATAAACTAACAAATGTTATCAGTATATCACATGCTCTTTTACGTAATTCTTCTACAAATAGCTCGGAATAGACAGATTGCTGATGTGCCCAATTTGACGTTTACAACATGTACATTATGTACAATTAACAATTATATGTTCTTCTTACTCCTTGTAAATTTTATGTTGGTTTGTTGTTTGTGGTTGTTTTTTGTCGTAATTCAAGAATTAATGGTTAAATTATGGCCTTTGTTGAATACTTATATACATTTCACAACATTGTTCCATTTCTTGTCGGCTCCAGTCCATTATAAATGAAATTATCAATGATTTTTAAAGATTTATCATTTAACAGTAATATATTCCACACGACTCGATCAGTTTGGTAAGTGCCAAGTTCATGGTAGTTGTACTCTATATTATATTTGAATTCCATTTATTTTTGTCACACTATTTTGTTTATTTGTTTGGTTGTGGGGGGAAACTTCGCTAATACGTGTATTCGCTGAATCATTCTTGCTAAATTTAGAAAGTTTGTGAACAAAGCCATTACTACTGTTTAGTATAAATTATACATCGCTTGAATCAGATGATCGTCAAAAGAAATCACTACATTCAAGAACAATATAACGAGAATAGATTACATAATCAGAAAAGAAAAATCACAACACTACACTTCAAATTATAATTGATTCATTTCTTTTTCATTTTGCGATGTTTAGGTAGGTAAATATTCGGTATTTTTTTTATTTGTTTGATAGTTTGCCTTGTGTTACGTAAATATGTTACTATTACATCAACTTGACTTCTTTTTTTTTGGTGGGGGTGGGGGAGCATTCGCAACTTTTCTTACTTTATATATTAATGAGAAACATGGACATACTCGATTTTTTTTAAACGAAAAAACAATTATACTTATATCGAACAGCACTGTTTATATCGAATTTTCTTACTTTATATATTATGATGAAACATGGACATACTCGTTTTTTTAACGAAAAAACAATTATACTTAGATCGAACAGCACTGTTTATATCGTTGAAAGACATTTCATCTGAAATTGTCTCTTTCGACCCTGGTGTATATAGTAAAGAGCACCTCTGTATCAGGAAATGCAAGTAATAGCGCCGATAGTTCTTCAAGAAAGTGAGACTATTTTTGATTAAGAGTATGTTGAGGCCAGTGATCCGGGCTTTGAGATTTATATCGGCACAAATATAGGATTGGGGGCTAGGTTGCAGTTGGGCTTTGGAATTAGACCATTGGCTAGACATAGGCTTAGATATAATGTAAGTATATAACCATATGGTCAAGTTCTTTCATTGAGTGAAAAAAAACTTCTCGGTTTTTCCGTATCTGCATGGGCAACTGTCATTCGACTTCCAGATTTATCAGTCTTTAAACTGCCCTCAGCTCCCCGTTATACGGCCGTTACAGGTATATTTGTTAAAAGTAATAACGGCCCAATAATATTGTAGATGGTTTTTTCAAATAACTTTGAGGCGATGCGAGTGATGTAGTTAAGATTTTTGAGCTCAAGAATAATTTCTTATTCTAAATTTTCACATAAGTATCATTATGTAGAATCGTTGATGTTGATATAAATCAATACAATTACAATCTTTAAAACATTTACTTCCCAATATGACACAAACTCGTATTACTTATAAGAGGAACAAGTATAGATTGATTTATAATTTACTAAACTTTGGAGTGTCTTTTACCCCTTGAGTATATCTAACAATGGGAAAATTAAGTCACACTCACTTTTATGCCTGATGTAGTGTATACCTTTAAGCGAATTCCAAGTTTGATATATCTGTAATAAAACAATTACGCCTTTCATTTTGTACTTCGTGGAATTGCGCCCGACCAATTTCCGTCGCCATTTTCCTAAAGCTATAATATTGTATTATTTTTTACAATTTAAGTAGGTCTATATAGTCCAACCGGAATGGCAACGAATATTTTATAAACAATCTAATAATATTCGTTACCTGGAAATGTGACCGCCGTTATACAGAAAAACATTGTACTGTAATGACAGTAGACGAAGTGAAAAATACCTCAATTCATAATCAGTTTAGGGATACATTTACAAGTTATGTGATCCAATGACTTCCTTTCTGTATTGAAGTATAACTAAATTCTGAAGACTAAAAACCACAAGAACACAAACTACAGAGAGAGAGAGAGAGAGAGAGAGGTGAACTTTAAAGTCAGACTCGTGGTTTTCTTTCCCGTAAGAAACCAGTGTCAGTATTTTGTCAACCTGACAGAAACTTCACTTCAGATTACATTTGAAATAAAACGAAGCCTGCTCGAGCCGGAGAAGGGAACCACAATCCTCTAACTAGGACCCCCTCTTTCTTCTCAAACGTCAACAAAATATGTCGTATAGCTACAGACACAAAACACAAAACTATGTCGTAAAGCTCTTGACAAATAGACCCCCAAAACTTAGTTTGTAGACCTTCATACTGTAAGCCTACTTCTTACCATTCAAAGAATAAATTTGACGGAGTCCTTCCAATACATCCCTTTCTTTTTTATTCTGTTTTACATAAGTATATATATCGACATTCCTGCAGGATAAAGAACATATAAATAAAGTTAGATAGGAACTCAAGAACTATTATTCTGCGCGGGGAATTCTGTCAACAACAGAGAGTGAAAAGTTTGTCTACAGTCTGCGTATGCTCTTAGAAAGTGTTTGATAAAACTTACCTGCTCATAAAAGTTTAAAAATACAATGCAGAGCTTAAAAAGCAAGAACATAACAAATACAGCAGAACCAGGATCACGTTTATCTAGGACTTCAACATTCGTTGATATAGACGTGGTCCAAGGAGATTATTCTAATTCCTTTCTGGAATTGTATTTACATTTGAATGCTAAAAAGGGGGAGGAGTTGACTGCACGGAGATGATTTCAATAAACTGTCATCCTCTTTTTTTCCCTCTTCAATACTCCTGACATACATACCCCTGTATCGTATTTTCAAAGGTCAAACTAGCCTGATAACAAAATAATCATTATTTCTACTCTTTTATTTTTCGGGGGGAGGGGGAGGGGGGCTTCCAACAGCTGTGTCACTTGTGCAAGGAAAACATAACGTAATCTAGATAGCGAACAGGGATCTAAATTATTTCCACTATTCATTGTTTGATACACCTTTTCAAATAAGAAAATATAAATTTGCATACTGTTAGAAGTGTAGTAGTATCGTTATAATAATAATGATAATAATGATGATAATAATAATAATTGTGATTATGACAATGATGGTAATTATAATAATAAATGATATCATATTCGGAAGCGCCTAAATACGATATACATATATATCTTAATTAATAATAAATAAATAAATAAATTACCATATATATAATTCTTCCTTCCTTTTCCCACCCTCCCTCCTTTCTCCAGGTGCGTTTCTCATACCTTACGTGTTGTTTCTACTGATCGGCGGGATACCCATGCTGTACATGGAGCTAGCACTTGGTCAGTACAACAGAGGGGGAGCCATCAGTGTATGGAAGATATGCCCCATTTTTCAAGGTAAGCTCATTTGAAATATCATACTTGTGCCCCCCCCCCCCCCCTCCTTGTCAGAGATTTTCTTTCCGCCACTGCAATAATTACTGACTTCCAAAAAATAAAGATTTAATTAAAATAAAATAAAAAGACAGAGATGGTATAGACTACTTTTTTCTACCATATCCCCATTTTACAAATTTGAGGAAATGATCCGATAAAGGGCACTTTAAAGGTAAAGACCAGTTATGGTCATGCGATTGCATTGTGAAAGAAACGTTGTGGAATCGATCAGAAAAGGTTGATCATCTAGCATATAAATATTGGTGTGTATACTGCAATCATCAAATTGATAAGAAATTTGGCCCATTCTTCGTAAAGTTACAAGCACTATACACAGAAAGATGTATATGGGACTACCCTATATCTCTCACAGTCAAATAGATATACTAATTTACCAAATATATCAATTAGTATGCGGTTTCCCGGCAAATTTTGTATCATCATGTATTAGTCAAAACATATTCTTTCACATGATTGGTAATGAGAGCTTCCATTTCATTTTTTGAAATTGGGGCATTTCCAATACTGGTCTTTACCTTTAAGCTTATTTCATTAAAATACGTTTGTGATGAAGAGTCATTTGCTCTTAAAATGATTAGCAAGCGGATCTACTTCTTCAAGATTATCACAAACAATTTAATCAGGTATACGATTGAGAAACATATTATTTGGAGAAAAAGTTAACTTCATGAAGTCCTTCATGCAAATAAGATGGAGAGAAGCTTGCATAGAAAATAGTGTTTCAAATTTGGGTAGTAATATAAAACAATACAAAACAAAATTAACACTGAAAAGATTTGTTCGGTTTATTTCGTCTGCGAAATATCAGGAAATCATTTTTCTTTCTTTTTTAAACAATTTGTTGGAAAATTTTCAATGGACTCCTTTTCTGATTCTTTGCTTAAATGGAGGGCTTAATTCACTACCAACCAACAGGGATAGTTTTTTTTTCTTATCTATGATGGAACCAGGTTGTGATGTCTTGCTTTAATTCAGCTCGATATGTACATTTCTGATTGGTTGTTCAAAACAAAATATTTCCTGCTCATGGACCGAACGATTCAATACAATTCAATTCTCATATATTTCATTCTCGGTAAAAAATTACATTGATAAAAAAGATACAAAATAGTTCATAAACAAATTTAGAAAATGAAATGTGGAGCTACATAAATAAAGCCCTTAGGTCTCGTACAAGCGTAGTTCCCAAAGCATTCAAATCAAAATGTAAAGATTGATTGATTTATTGATGCAGACAATTGAACACAGACATCACAAACGACCACCCGAAACAATTCAGCATTAACGGGAACAGGATCGTAATTCTGAAAATGTTTAGCAGGTCTTCGGGTCTTGCAAGGAATCACGACATTGGTATTTAGCAGAAGTGTTTATTGCCTTTGTATATGAGTTGTACACCTGTAATTTCGAAGAATTGTTAACAAACATCATGAAGCAATTGAGCAAGGCTTAATCAATCTTACCCGGGCCCCGTCGCATGGAAATTGGCATTGAAGGTGACTTTCATGAAAACCTCGAATTGGTTGGCTGTTGGGTGATGTTGTCGTTGTAGCTGATATTGATGGCAAAGTTACCACCAGTGGTAAGATTTTAGCAACGGGGCCCAGGTATTTATTGAGTCAAGAGTGGTATACAAATGAAGATTGTGTTACCGGGGCACGAACCCATGACTTTCGCATCCCCATGCAAGAGATTAAATTACTCGACGACGAATCCTCTAAAATCACCATTATTCATTACCTTATGATAACGTTAAGCGCTTAAAAAAAATACAAGTATATCGACAAAATTATATACTAATGTAGCTACTATAAGGACTGTTATAATGATGATGATGATAATGATGATCGTGATAATGATGATGATGGTGGTGGTGGTGTTGGTGTTTGTGATTATGGTAGTGGTGTTGGTGGTGGTGGTGATGATAATGATGAGGATGATGAGGATGAGCATCCTCCTCCTACTCCTTCTTCTCATGATCATAATTATCATCATCTTCATAATTTTGCTGTCATCATTTTTAGTTAAATACTAGTGGCATTCTATCCATCACAAACAATCTTTACGTTCGTAACAAAATGCATGTAATACAATGTAGCTACAAACGAATAATTGTTCAAAAAGTTTTTCAGCCAGTTTCCATGGAAACGAACTCGACCACATGACATTTACTCTGTTTACGTTGTTGACCTGTTTCTCTTGAATTCCGGCATCGCTGACCAAGTATTTGTGATAGATTGAGTCACCTATTCTTGTTGACTGATATCCAGTCCTAACCTAGCTTCCACGTTGTTGCCAAGTTGTTCGGCATAAAGTATAAATCAACTCAGCGATGATGAACGGAGGTAGAAAAGTTTGCTATCTTTCTTGGGAGTATAAGTGGGATATGGTGGAAAAACAATCTGTTGCCTGGGATTCAACTATTCAGGTATACTGACTGATCGAGGTATACCCCATATTTTTGTTCTTTTCCAAAAGCTTTACAGGGCAACACACTTTCTCAGCGTTGGGGTTACGCGGTACATTTACTTTGTACTTTTCCATTTGGGGGAGGGTAGCCGACAAAAAAAATTGCCAACCGAAAGTTAGAATTTAACTGACCAAAATGTACCGAACAGAAAGTCTCTGCGTATCTATTTTTATGGGGAGGGAGGAGGGGATACAATTGATATTTCTTTTATAATGCAGTAGCGGTTCTAGAGAGTGTTCGGGGCTTAAGCACTCCCTATTTCTTCAAGCTCCGCCCCCAAAACGTATTGATTATGAATAAATTTAAGTGAGGTACGTGAATGAAAGATCCCCAACCCCCCCCCCCCCTAAAACAAAAAGATAATATTAGATATAGTTAGCGCCATTTCATAGAAAACCGTGAGTCAAAGTGGCGTTAACTTCTTTAAACAAATCCAACGATAACTTTGTTCTTAACAGATATTGTCCTTCCACAACTTATACGAATTCACAAAAACCGTGTAAACTTTAACATGTTCAACCACGGTTCAAACCTTTCTAATATGGTTAAATGACCCACAAGACAGAGATGCAGACCTATTAACAATTGTGTTTTTTTTTTGTGGACAAAATGAAAACTAAAATAATTTCTTCTTCTTATTTCATTTTTCTTTCCTTTATAAAGGCGAGTAAAGTAATGCTATTTATTTTGCCTTCATTTCTACCATTTCTGTTACTGTCAAACTTTTTGTCACTCGTTATAAACCGATGGTTTTGAGCATGCCCCCATTTGAAACCACCGTCGATGATTTGGGCATATAATCTTTATATATATACTAGTAGTGTAAGTTTACTGAGTATGGTTCAACGGTAGTACTATAGCTCAGTAAAACGACACGTTGTTCATAATGACTTTTGTCAAAGTGCATTCACCCTCGGGATCGAGTTGGCTATATAATGATTTATGTGTATTTATAGCTACATATTTGTATTATTGCGTGGAAATTAGAGAACATGTTAGTCCCAGTGCATGTAGCA
Organism: Strongylocentrotus droebachiensis; assembly: GCA_035222895.1. Lineage (NCBI taxonomy): Eukaryota > Metazoa > Echinodermata > Echinoidea > Camarodonta > Strongylocentrotidae > Strongylocentrotus > Strongylocentrotus droebachiensis. The sequence goes on from JAVYIG010000892.1 coordinate 424,662, forward strand.
AGCGTTAGACATATCCCACAAAATCACATTTCTTCGCATCTCGTAATAAGATACATCTGTTGAAGAAAGGAAAAGAAAGAGAGAGATTGCGTCAATCACCGTTGCTATGCACATGTAAAAACAAAAACAACAACAACAATAACAAAACAACAACTTTTGAGCTGTACCACAGCTTTTGTGTGCTTAATCATTGTGGGTGAAAGGGCGTACATACAAACCTTCACCTTTCAAAACGTGTATAACATGGGAAGTGGCTGACGTATACGAGAGCACGAGCCCCCCCCCCCCCCCCGCCCCCCCCCCCCTTCTGCCCTCCGGGCTGTACCAGCTGTATGGGACTTATGCAGGAAAAGCCAATATTCATGACATTTTGCCGTCACATTATACAGTTCTAAACACAACATTGTATAACGTACCACCTGAAGAAAGAAAAAAAAGAGAAATAATAATTTGATTTACCCATGCAGGTAAGCCACATCAGTACTAATACTGCTTTTCTTGCGGGCCTGCAATTATGATTACCCCATCAATTGCCAGGTACATAATTTACAACTGGGTAGGGAGTGGCAAATGTCGATTGATGCCTTGTCAAAGGACGTAAATGCCGGGGCTAGGATTCGAACCCTAAACCCTTGGATTGAGAGTCAAGTTAATGAACCACTATACCATGACATCTCCACAATTAATAAAAACGTACCAAAAAAAAGAGAGAATCTGACAAAGTCATTGAATGCACTTGGTCCCGTTTGAAATTCATATTTAAAATCGCAACGACAGGTCAACCAATGTAACAGTCATGAACAATTCAACAAATCTGACACACAACACTAAAACGAGACCCGAATATATGAACCGTATCGGCGATGTTTCTAATAATGTTCGTTTGTCAGAAACATGAAATGTTTCAATCTAAGTGTATGTACTGGAAACCCCGTTGGTCGTATACCTATTTTTAGAACAGCAAAATCAATAAAACAATGTGATGAAACATTTAGGATTAAGGATGCCGAAAAAGAGCACGCGATGTCTTTTACAGTAACCATGTAGCGTATGTGACATAGGGGCGTTCAATCTTAAGCCAACAAGTGATTTAGATTAGACCCTGCATAAATCATAGAAATAGTACACCTTCTCGTTCTCAACTCAAGAAAACAAAGAAATACAAATAAGTGTTCGAGCTATTGCAGGTATAATA